>BMAW01105893.1:385234-577857 GCA_019974015.1 Nephila pilipes | reverse complement strand
GTGAATGTCAATTAATATTAAAATTGTAAAGTGTTACGTTAATCACACAACACACACACACACACACACACACACACATATATATATATATATATATTATTATTATTATTATTATTATTAGAAAAATTTTCATTTCTAGGGTATGGGGAATGTGAAAATCAATACCAACTCTGAGGATAACGACGAATGACGATTTATTCGTAAATGTTCAGGTCAATACAGGTGTAGCACAAATTGGACAATGACAGATACACAACTCTTACACAATTCAATGACAAGATACAGGAGGGAAAATAAACATTAAGTACACTCACAGTTATTACACATCAACGTTCAGCTCACCTGGTTATTGCTCTTCACTGCGGACAGCCTCCGCAGTAATATTATGCTCTTTCAGGGAAGGCTTCGTCTATTCCTAGCATATACAGTTGCTTCTTAGCAAATTCACCCAGCAAGCTTCGCTTCAAGTGCCGACAGTGTTCAGTCGATCCCCTCAATGTATCTTATAAACAGATTCTCCAAAGATAGACTCACCCATTTCCACTAGATTCAGGACGAATCTTCAGCAGATTCACTCTTCCATGATACACCGATTGGTCTAAAAAGCAGAGTCCACATACAACTGAATCCGTACACAGACAGATTCCTCCTCAGACTAATTCTCCGACAGTAGCTGTTGGCATATTTGTATCTTTCCCTCCCAGGCAAGACGTCACATGGAAAATTCAAGAAAAGTCTGTAACTTTCTTCCCATTCAATTTTTCGCTTAGATTCCAGCGCCTTCAAGTAATTTCTATTTGTCACCAAAGTTGCCTAATCACCAAAGTCGCCTAGACACTAAATCCGTTGCCAAGGTGTAGAGATCATTACGTAAACTGTCTTTTGCTATCTGGTGGCATCTCTGTAAATATATATTTTTCCTTATAAGAGAAGAATTGCAGCGGAGCATTAACTCATATTTGTAACACTATATATATATATATATATATATATACCTGTATATGTATAAATATATATATATATATATATATATATATATATATATCTGTGTCTTGCTATGCTATTTAAAGTGTTATTCGCTCCTGCACTTTTCGTAATTTGTCTTTCACTGCTATTTCTTTATTCATTTGCTTCCTTGAAACACGATTTGCCAAAAGCAAGAAAATGTGATTATATTCTTGATAGACAATCGATCTGAAAATAATTATTATTGATTTCATTAACATGAATTCCATCACTTAATTTAAACACAGTTGACGATACTGTTATATGTATTAGCACTGATGTGAAAAATTAAACTTTATTGAAAAATTAACATGGAGCACAATGTGACTGTAGGTTGAAACTTCCATGTGACAGGTGTCCAGGCAGAAACACCCATCTTTATTGGGATATATATATATATATATATATATATATATATATATATATATATATATATATATAATGATTTAACTTAATTCACATTAATTTCTCACTTAAATAATTTAATTTACTAAATTTGCCCATTCTTTCCTTTAAACGATAATGTCCATTCGTATTTCCTGATACAATTCCTATTCTTTTTAATTAATTCAATCACGCGTTCTAAAACATCTGCTGACAATGTTCTCTTCTCACGGAACAGACCTGTAGGGATGATCCCTACCAGACTTTGGGTCTATACTTATCTTCCCTGAAAGTCCCTCCATTCAGAAAGTTTGGACTCTGACGTTTAATTGAATTTTTCCTCATATAAATAGCAAAACACAGCAAAAAACGCGTTCTTCTCTTCTTATTGCTCTTCTTATGCTTCCCTCCCTGATGATTATCTGAGATTTGTATGGTAACTTCACTTCGGCCTTTGGTGACCGAAGTCCGACTAAAGTCTGCTACAATAATATGGCATTAAAAGTATTTCGGCCATGTATGGACTGATTCATTAATATTGATCAAATTACGTTACATTTAGTCGACAGGATTCGTTATATTATATATATATATATATATATATATAACACGAGAAAATAGCTTTACAAATACAAGTGCATTTTTTTCAACAATCTTAATAACAAATTTAGTAACAATACATTAATTATTAAAATTAAAAAATAAATATTAAAAATCAAACTAATATTTACATAGATTACAGAATGTTAACAATTACGAATTCTTGAGAATATGAGTATTTTTGGAAAATAGCAAAAAAAAGTGTATTAATTTAAATAATAAATCTAATGTTTACTTATCCTATATTTCTTTTCAAAATTATGGGAGAAAAATGTAGTATTCTTAGAGTAAAAATATCTTTTCAAAAACATTTGTATATTCCGTCAAATAATTATGATTAAAATCAGATTTAAATGTTGGAATGTTATCGTAAATTTTTTGATATTAGAACTGGAAAGTTACGTTCAAAGCAACGCATATGGAAATGAAATTTTAAGAAAATAGATGGAAAGGAAATAAATTTCCCAGTTTCATGTAATGAAAAAAACTGCTTTTTATAAGTTTTAGTGAAAAAATTTAATCAATATCATTTTCTTTAGGAAAAACTGCATTAATTTATTTTGAAAAAAATTAATTAATATATGAAAAAAAAACATCTTGAGTTTTTAATATTATAATTTAATATTCTTAAGAATAAATATATAGACATTATTTTAAATTATTATAGCTTTACATTCCGTATTTTACTTCATTTAAGGAGATCATGATCTTTAATTAAATAATAAACTGATTTTCAGAAATAATATATGTGTGTGTGTTTAATTTCTTACACTAAAGTCTACACTGAAACAGAATGGAGAGTAACACGTACTTTTACACATATAAAATGTATATTGAAAAACAATCTTATAAATTTGAAAAAACTGATAAGTCTAAGGGCCACCATTATGGTAGGAAGCATGTTTAATCATTTTACAGAAGGAATAACACTAAATATGTTAAATGCCTGCCATTGTAAGTGTTTACTAAAGAGTTTGTGTTCGAAAATGTCACTTCGGAAATTAAGATTTAAATTTGCAAGAAAAACTTAAGTATTAAAGGAGTAAAAGTTATGTATAGAATAGAATTAAAGTCTAGTTATTAAAAATCATATAAAAATTCACTGTCTAGGAGAAGTTTAATTTATTTGTTTCTAATAACTCGAAAAAATTAATACTCCATTAATTATTATTTTAATTATTTCATTCATTTTATTAATGTTCGATTAATTATTTCAAACAAAATGAAGCAATTCATTCTAAATATATACAATTACTTTTATTTCCTATAACTTAAGTTTTAAGTTCAGTTATGTGTCATATAATTTAATAGGAAAAGAAAGGAATATTATTTTATCCTTAGCATATAGGGGAGAAATCTAAAAATAAAAGAAAACATGAATTAATAATGGAAACAAAATGACGAGCGAATACATTTAATATTAAACAGAGTGAATAACAATTACATATTGATTCTTTCTTCTTTAAGCAAAAATTAAATTACTATTCAGTTAAGAATCAATGACAGAATGCATCTATGTTTTGTAGAAACAAATGAATAATAACACCGGTAAAAAAAAGTTATTTGAACATGAGTTTTCTTTCAAATTTCACACTTTGAGTAACATAATTTTGTGACGTTTCAAAATATAACGAGGGGATAGTTTAATTTGCTGGTTTCAATATTCAACTATTTCACATTTTTAGAATGGAAATTATGAGTAAAATTTAATTCTTTAAATAATTAGTTTTCATCAATAATTTTTTATTAATTATTATTAAATTATCGCAATGTCATCCAAAACAATCATGTATAGAAAGTTTCTGCTCAAATAAGCGTTTTAGAATGTGAGGAAAAAAAACTTTTAACCCAGGCATAGTTACAACAGGAGTAGCAGAAACGCATCAAGGAAGGAAGAAAACTCCTTTGGAGGAGCTGGGGATCAAACCCAGGGGCTCTCACATGCAAAGCGAACTCTCTAACACTGAGCTATACTTCTACTGTTTCACGTTGTAAATAATTGGAACTGGTGTAGTAAAATTTAATTTCTTAAATAATTAGTTTTAATCAATTAATTTTATAAAATATAATTAAATTATCGTATTGTCATCCAAAACAATCGTGCATAGAAATCTTCAGCTCAATTGAATGCTCTAAAACGTGACGAAAAAGCTTTTAAAGTTTTGACCCAGACACTGTTAATATGTGAGGAGAAGAAACCCCATTGAAAAGGTGAAAGAGTAAGTCTGATAGCTCATATTTTTATCTGAACAGCGACGAATTTTCCTGTATTTCGTAAATCACTTCAAAATAAATAAATCAGCCAGCCAAAATTCAGAAATAAATCGTAATTTTTTTTTATTTATTTCAATTTTAATAACATAGAAAATAATATACACATTTCTGTTTTTAAATTTTACTTAGGGTCTAAAAATAAATTTTTTTCTTTTAATATTAAGTTTCTTTGAAATATAAGATAAATAAACTGGAATCGACAGTGAAGTGTAACCACAAAGTACAGAAAGGATGCTGCACTGCTGTTAAATAAATATTTACATATATATCTGTAAAACAAATACTAAGTGAACACATTATAAAAATCTTAATTATGAAATAATAAATAAAAATTTTCTTTTGTCGTTAATATGAAACAAAAATGTTATACTTATATCCTTCATTAATGTAAAATTTATCTAACCATAGAATATTAATTAGTTTGCATATATATGCACATTCTATTTTCTACAAGCTGGATCAATTAATATTTTTCTGAGTTTATTTTTAGAAACACAGCAAACAAATTTCTACATTTTCTATCGGTTTTAGTAAACCTATTAATTATGACTCCTGGCTCTTTTAACATAAAGATGTTGCAGTGAATTTCCTCATTCATAACTAAGGACTCAATACTTATAGTGAAGTTGAATAACTCGCTTTTCGAGAGAGCATTTTCCTCCACCAAAGTTCTGAAAGCAGTTTCAATTTCAATTCCAAGCCTTATGATTGCATAGCCTGGGGTCCAAAGTATTAAGGAAAAGATGTTTGCGATGCTCGATGGCAGAAAGGAGAGAAGCATTTTGCCATACTTTCGAATGGAATGTCGCTCACTTAGATATTTGTGTTCTTAAAAATCCACTCCTCAATAACCATTTTCCGATGGTGGCTTGTTAACTATGTGGTTTTCAATAAGCGAATTACGTCATTTCGTGCTCTGATGAATATGTCATATAATTTCTACCTACGCACATATTTTCCTGTAAGACTAGACTTTTCTCGACCTGATATTTATATGAAATATAAGTACTATTCATATCTTTCATACCGATATGTAAGTTCAATTTCTTTCATGTTATTTTCTTCTGGATTATTAATATAAGTAACATACACTGTTAGAAACATACAAATATAAAAAACAGTGAAAAGACAACTTGCTAAATTTGTTGTAATAATTATCTCAATTAGTGTCACAAATTTGTTCCTATTATTTTTAATATTTTTATAATAGAATGATAAAAATTATCAATTATGAAAAATATAAAATAAATGAGACTTCATGTAAGAACATAGTATAATTATAAGTACTAGAAATTCAATACATAATTATAAATTGATACAGTTTTAAATAGTTTAATTGGTATAATATTTAAATAGAATTGGTAAATAAAAATGCATAATTGAAGAAATTATGAGGTAACATACATGATTAAAAAATTAGAAATTAAAATTTAATCATATGTGTTACCGAATTGTGTATATATAAACAAAATATTCACTCTTTTTTTTGTGTCAATCATAAGTGGAAAAATTTCTCTAGTTGATATAATTGACGGAGTTTCATTTGAGAATATTTATTTGAAACTTCATGATTATGCAGTTATTTTTATAGACCATTTCCAATAATAATTTGTAATTGAAGGACATTTACTACAACTATTTCAAGAAAATTTATTAAACTCGAAAGCTTTTATTTATAATTTATCATTAGAATCAGAAGAAATTGATCTGATTTATTTATTTCTCAATTAGTTAACATTTATTAACGTCGTACCAGAAGTAACACGAGGGCTATTGGTGACAGACCTTGTAATTTTGAGCCTTGGTCAAATGACGAGGACGACATCTGAGCTTGCACCTCCCTCCCCTAACTTCACATAACACCAATGAGAATACTTTGAGCCTCGACATATTTAAAGTGCATCAGACTCGATTACACGGAAGGTCTTTAGGAATGCTATTTGTAGACTCCGCTGAAGTGACGAATGCATCTGAAAAGGCACCCAGACCTTCAAATTTCTACACTGTCCTATCAAGAGGATTTTGAGCCTCAGTAGATTTAACATGTTATAAGACCAGCAGCACGATAGGTCTGTAGAGCAATCAGGGCTCGAGTGTAAGACTTAAATGAAACATCGACGGTAAAGAGCTCGTGAACATGACCACTGGGTTACTACCATTTTCTTACTGATTCAAATAGTTGTTTAAAAGACAGTTAGAATGAATTTAAATTTAACTTCATAAAAGTCATATGTCTTCTAAATGAATCGCTGTTGTTAATAAAATATAAGTTCATTCGAACAGAGGTAGTTACTGTGATTCGATATAATTATCTATTTGGTTAGTGACACGAAAGAAATTTATTTGCGATATATACATAAATTAAAATTTCAAGTTCAATTTGTATTCTTAGAAAATACATCCATGATAAGAAATAGTACTTGTATAAACAGAGAAATAAAATTGAAAAATATACCACTCTCCAATCTTCCACACTATCCCAATGTGAAGATATTTTACCCGGCAGATTTAATGTGCCGGGTATAATATCTTCTACGGGTATAATATCTTCGGGTATATATCCACTACGGGATGAGTCTAAAGTGAAATTAAGACTCGAACCTAAAAATCTTATGAATCAATGCAGGCCACAAGCTTGCAACAATGACCCCTCTCTCCTGCGGTAGCTGAAGAAACTCAAAGGGAGTTTGATTTGGAAAATTGTTTTAGCAGGTTAAGTGTAAGGTCGGTACAGTTACATTTTTATCCCCAAATGTTTTCTTCGAAACATGTAACATAGACTATTTGTGAAATATTACCCACCAATTATTATCTGGAGTATCCTATAGATTTTATATTTAAGTTCTCACTTTTTTTCCCAATCCCATTGAAAGTGATGTAAATTAAATAAATTTCAGAAGTGAAGTAAATAGATATAATAAAGTTGTATAAAATCGATAAGGAATTGAATTGAAGGCAATTACGAAGAGTGTTGGTGTGACGTGTGTGGAAGAATTGTGACATGTATAGTGGTTTTGGTAAGATAAAAACTCATCCCTGCCTGAGTAATCGTATTCCGGTTAGAGCATTCTTTGATAGATTAGGAAAGTTGTTAGTACTAACAAAATGGATATTAACTTTGGAGAGCTTCCCTCTTATTTGAGAATAAATAAACTATATAGGGTGATCAATTTAAAAGAATACCCGTTTGTTTTTTGTATTATTCACATTTATAATATAGATAGCAGAACTTTCAAGATGATTTCTTATTTAATATGTCTATATTTAATGTGCGGGTATCGTTTTTTTTCCCTTTGTAAATGCGAAAATTCGTTTTTTAAACACTAATTTGCGTGAACCTCATTAGTAATTTTTAATCCGATTCTGCGCAAATGATTTGAGTTAATCGCCAGCTTCTTTCAAAGTTTTTATTATTTTTGATAACTTATTTCGTAAGATTACGAATGACAACAAAAAATCGTCTGCATGAACTAATTTTTTTTTTATTTTAAGGAATTCTGAAGTGTGCCTGGACATAACTGAATTTTTTATTGCTTCACTGGAGATACAGGACAGTTTACTGCTGATTTCAGCAAGACAGAGTCATTCCTCACTCCTCAAACTTAATAAAGAAAGTGCTTAGTGAATTCTTTGATAACCTTTTAATTTCAATAAGCCTCTGGCCACCAAGAACCCACATTGTTAGGTGGGGTTTTTTTGTGGGTTTACTCAAAAATAGGGTTTTATAGAGAAGTCCTTCAAACATCGATGAATTAAAACAAATCATAACTGAAGAAATCTATTCAATAACACCAGCGATGTTGCGAATTGTCTCAAAAATAACTTGATTCTAATTGTTTATGTTTGCATTCAAAATGGTTACGAATATTTTCAACATTTGCTGTAAGGAATGATAAAATAAAAAAAATCAGTTAAATTATGTTTTTCATAAATAAAATTATCACAAGAATAAGTAACATGGTGCTTCTCCATTTTTCGGTTTTACCTCACAAATAGAGTTGTAAGATACGCGTAATGGGCAATAGGATGCCGTCACAAGCATTTATGTATTTATAAATTTCCTTACCTTAAGGAGTTTCAGGTGTTTAAAACTTTCTAAAAATTGATTTTTTGAAAATAATAATTTTATATATTATGAATTATTCTGAATAATTTGACACCAACCATTTTTGTGATATCCCTATTGGTTTCAAAGACATAGCCATTCAAAGGGAAGTCACTTTGAATCGCTAAGTGTAGTCAAAGAGTCAAACGTGTAGATTACGTTTAGATTTGTAGACTGATTGCCACTTGTAGAGCCGTAAACTGTTAAAATTAAGTTCTTTTTATTATTATAAAGCTTTTCTTACGCGAATAACTAAAATAAATTTTTAATTATTCAAAATTTTAGCTTTACAATATTTTTCTCAGATACTTTTTCCTTCTTTTTACACTTTTGACAAAATAGATAAAGTAGAATGTGTTACATATAAATGATGGAAGTTACGTAACTTTAAAAATTATATTGTGCAGCTAAAACCTAAATTTAAGTCAATAATACTATTACATTTTGTAAATATATGTATATTTTAAAACGCCAAAAATGTCGAAACAACTGCAACAGGCTTTGTTTATGATGTTTGTGGCCTACAAAGTTAATTAAACCAAGTTAATAATGCATAATTGTAATATTTATTTGTAAAATAATGATTTAATAAGTATATGAGAAATATTTTATGTCGTTCATTATAGTGGTTATGAAGTTATTCAAATTTCTAACTTTAAATTCATTTTTCTCAAAACATGCTTTTTCCAAACTTCATTTAAAACGTAAGAAATACTAATTATTATAAATGGATACAAATCTGTGCATGTTTTCTAATTATTGTTTTCTAGAACCTAAACCTAAATTAAAAGTAATTGAACAGAAAACACTTTTTGAAAAAAAAAATTTAATTTTCAAAACTTTCAAAAATTTACGATTTTTAAATTTTAACCTTTCTTAAAAACAATTAAATACTTTTTTTGAAAATAAAATAGATTCAGCACTTGAAATCAAATATTAAGTATAATTTGAGACTATTTTGATTGTATTCGTATGATATTTGAACTGTACGTTTTACATGAAGTGAAACTCACATTCCTTGGGGGGAAAAATTCAAGTCTTCAAATTACAGTCAATATTTTTTTTAAAAAAAATAAATTTTTATATTTAATCATCAAAATACACAAATGAAATCATTTAAAACTCACAAAAACAATTCATCTATTTGAGGTGATTTTTATGCATATTACAGAACATTAAAATAAAAAGGAGTTTCAGACATATTTTTTGAAAGTCAGCAGTCCTGACACCCCCTAAATCGCTCATGATTCTAAACATTTATTTATAGCTTCCATTAAACCATCACCTTATTATAGGAATCAAATTTTTTTTTTTTTTTTTGGCAAATCATGTAAATATTCTCCAATAAATTCATCACCTTTTTGATAGTGAAAATGTTTCCCAATAATTCATACTGGGATATGAATTAGTCATCTAGAAGGAAATCCAAATGTATCTAGAAATCGATATTTTTCGATTGTTGACAAATTTTCACTCTGAAAAACTATTAATTTAATTAATTCTTTAGCCTTAGCCATCCTTGTTATGCAGATTGACTTACTTTAGAAGAGTTGAAACAGCTCTTCCCTTCCTTCTTTTCAAGAAATAAAGATCTAATGTTCTATTAATTGACTCTTGAATAAACATGACTGAAGCTGCTGGCCGTGGATTTCTTTAGTTATTATTTATTTCACCCTTGTGATGGAAATCTCGTCGATGCCATCCAACACGTTTCCTGCAGGAGAAAGAATTGCTCGAATGTTTCTGGTAGAATAGTTCAGAAAAGGATTCGATTTAAAAACGATTTGTATTTGAATGCATTAGAAATAGTGGTATTCACACTTAATTTATTCGTAACAAGAGTAAGAGCTGTGAGAGAGAAAAGTAATGCCTCCCTGCCTAAACTTTTATATTTATTGTCCAATTTGTAAAATTCTTATTCTAGCTGAGTGGCCGAGGATGCCTATTGGACTCGTGGCCGGCTGTTTTCCTTGAGGCCACAATGACCCACCGTGCAGTCGAAGTTGATGTAAATTATATCTGTTGTGGCTCAAAGTCCTTCCGTTGGAGTGATATTTAAGTTAGGAGAGGGGATTGCTGGCTCAGATGTCGTCTTAGACACTTGACTCAGGTTCAAAATTGCGAGGCCTGCCACCAACTGCTCTCGTGTGCTTCCATAGTAACGTTAATGAAACCAACCAACAAAACTTATTGTAGCTAAAGCTAGATGTGCCCCCTTTGTATTGCATTATTCACCTTTTGAAATAGTTCACATTTTTTTCACAAATTTGCCCCAAAGTATGATAGTTTAATAAGAAAAAAATTCTATTGACTGTTGCCGGTAATAGGTTTTAATAATTGCTTTCCCTCACTAGAAAACGAAAGTGGTGTCCCTTAAGGTGCTCTTTCATTTTTGAGAAGAGCTGAAAGGCCGATTGTGTTGACGTCACACTGGTTCAACCTTCATATGAACAACCTTCTTTTTTAGTTCTCAATACACCAGTAACCAATGGGAACAAACATAAAAAGTGCTTTACATATTGGACATATGTACCTTTCTAACGTAATAAGAATTCTGGTAAATCAAGTCAAAAATGTCATATAAAAAAATGGAGACATTATTTTTCAATTAATTCTCCTCCTTGAGTTCTTGAATTTTTAGATATGTACATAAACAAGATAATTTCCTTTATTTCATTTTGGAGTTGGAATTTTCCTTTACTTTTCAAGTTAACGTGAATTAAAAACTAAAACTAGAATTCTTTTTTTCAAATTCAATAAAATCGCCTCCATACGAAAAAAACTCACACAATAAAGCTTTAAATTAGAGAAGAGGGACTTTATTTTAGTACTTAGATCATTAAATACATTTGTAAAGATAATTATAATTGCTAATCTTGTGGCTTTTTCTATCATTGATAATTTCACTCTTCAGGCATAACAATGGAATTGACATTTTTAGGAGAATTTGTTACTCAAATATTTCAGTGACAGAGCAAAGGTACATCATTCAAAATGGATTTCTATGATTTTCATCCCTCATTTTTTTTTTCAAATTATATCGCATTCAATAATTTAGTTAATTACGTATTTGTGTTAAATTCAGCATTCATTTATTCAAAATAGCATAGTATTGAATGTATAAGGTTGAACATTGTGTAACATAGTATATTTTTTGTTTTATAACACTTTTCAGTGTTTAAGATCACATATCTAAATTTTACCAAGAATTCAAAAACAAATAACTAAAAACGAAAATAGAACTATAATATGTAAAATCAAAAATTAGATACATGATTAAAACATTGTTTATATTAAGGGAATGAGCCCTCCATGGACGTTATTCTCTTTTGCCGCACGAAAGTTTCTGAAGAATCCATTATATAGTTGTTAAAGGAAGTAAAACACCTTGAACTACATTTTAAAAGTAAGATAAAACTCTAAAATAAAGAAATCAAAATCCAAAAAATAATTAAGTTTAGCATTTTGCTTAGGGACGGGAAAACCATGTTCGAAAACCGCGAATCATTATTTATATCCTCAAATTTTTTTAATGACTTTTCAACAATTTACTTGTAATTCACTTACTATAGATAAAACCATTTTCTCCTCACCTGTACTTCAACGCACCCTTTGCATTCGAAATTGATGTTCTCCGGCCTTTCGTCGAAAATGTGCGTCAGCAATCCATCAAACGAATTTGCATAAAATAGAATAATGGCTAGAGCAAACGGAGAACCTAACGTCCATAAATAACGATCGTTACTGAAATATTATCAAATCATTTTCCCATGATTCGATCAAAAGATAGCTTGGAGGAATATTTCTAACCTTTCAAACTGACGTTTGGATTCCCTCTTAGTCACAGCGGGACAAATCAGTTGACCAGTTTCAGATATGGGATAAAGCACTAGCATTATTTACTGAAGAATGAGTGAGAGAACTTAAACGCGCTATTGCGGGAAGAAATGTTGGACATAGATTAATGCACATGTGGTTAAATCCATTTGAATAATAAATTGCAATAACGATGTTACAATGAATAAATCAATGGTTAGGGTAACAGAAAACATGTATACTCTTTTTTTAAGGACAAAAATAACAATTATTCTTTTGTATTGTATTTCCAAGAGGTTTATGAATTAAATATATTTATTTTAAAGTATAATTAGTGTTATTTCAGCCTTATTCGTGAGAATAATATTCTCACGCATTATTGAGTTTCTATTATTAATAAAGTAAAGTAATTTAATGTTTATTTTTTTAAATGCTGTGTGAATCATAGTACTGAAAGTACAGTATTTTTAGGATTCCATAAAATGTTTGAAAATATTTTCTTTTTATGGATCGAACTTTTGTTATACAAAACTAATGTGTTTCGTCATTAGCAATAAGTGTCATCTTGCACGAATGTGAATTTGTTTGAGTTTTGGTTGTTGCAGAGTAATTATTTTCAACCAACCCAGATGTAATTAGAATTTTATCGTTCTCGGTGAATAAAACAAGGTTTATCAAAGGGTATGAATATAATTTTTCACATATTCATTCAGTTAAATTTAATTTATAAAATGACCATTATAAATTACTTACTAGCACACGCTTTATTTTTTTTTCGTAATTACCACCTTTGTCCAAGTATTTGTTAAGTTTGAGTACAAGCTTGTGTATACTTTGCCACTATATATATAATGTCTCTCACTACAATTGAAGAGTTTCAAACTGATTTTTTATGCAACAAATAAAGGTTTTCATTCATAAAGACGGTTATTATATACAGCCCTATTGCCGCAGAAATAAACTTAGCTTATAATAATCATTCTTGCATATCAATTCAAAATAGCACATACACATTTAATACATGAATAATCAAAAAGGTTACTTGTCTTATCTGCAGAATTGTATCCCGTGAACGCTGACGATATTAAATAATCATTGTCGGAGGATTTTACTAAAGTATCAATCCACAATGAATAGCGTTTTAATTTATTTAAATTCCTACTATTAGCTCATACTCTATATATATCTTGTTAAAATTTTCAATCGTTAATAAAATACTTTTTATTCATCCACTCAAGTTCAAATACATTGTTTAAAACTCGTAGTGGATGACACTTGATGTTAATGCAGTTTTTTCAAATATTAATTCATTTAATTAAATTTAATTGGGGAAAATGTAGCTTAGCCCAACCACTTGGCGCGATTTCAAAAATTGCTAAACTTGGCGATTTTTTTTTTTGGCTGAAAGTTAGCCCACAAAGCTGACAAGGGTAGCCACATTTGGCAAAATACCTCCAAATAATTCCTGTCGGCAAGGGTGGATGAGCTGAACTGCATTCCAACCACTTAATTCACCGGATGAATTAAGAAACAAATCCTTGCTTCTAACATGGCATTTGTCTTACAATGGCAAAGTTGGTAGAACATCGGCATAGAATCTTCAAACCTTCGGATTGAATCTCGTCGAAGCATAAATTTTTTTCTTATTTGATTTGCAAATAATTAATTTTAGTTTTATATGGGAGAAAATTTTTCTCTTATATAAGATATTTAGCAGGATATAAATTTAGGAATCATTACCATCAGTGACAAAGCGTGTAGATCTCTGAAAAATAAATTTCTTTTGCCACTTAATATTGTGATTCTGTTATATGTATGTACATATTTATATTAACTGTAATCATTTAATGAAAAGTAACTGAAATAAAAATTTTCTTTATTGACCCTAGTAGGAATCAGCTTTAATTTTTTTATATATATTATTTGTTTTCATGCTAAAATAACTCGACGTACTGCACACAAATACACATAACACTAAAAGGAAACTATTTAGAGGTTTTTAATCAATTCTCCATCATTCATTTACAGAAACATAAAGGGAAACAAAACTTAAATTATGTACACGCGTGTGCGTAAAATAAGTTTCCATTCCCGGGGGCGTGAGAAGAGTACGAGACACAACACTTATTCTTAAGCAAATAAGTTTAAAAAAAACCAGTGCTTATTTTCAAATGCCCGTCAATTATACGTGATTCTACACAGACTGTACAAACTTTAGTCTTACTTAAAACATAACTTTTTAAATAAATTTTTTACTATCCACACCGACTGAGACAATCACAGAGATCCACATTGCCCATAACAGACATTGGAATGTATGTGCCCAACAATTACCATTAATAAAATTCTCAGAGATTAAATTACCATTCCAATGGTAATTTAATCTATGACAGACTGAATGAAAACGAACTCTTTAGTATCAGGTCTTCTAGACTTTATTGGTCCTCCTCTGAGATGTTATAGATCCAATTCTCGTCTAGAAAAGGTACCAGTTTCAGTAGAAACACCACGTATGGATGTTGATGTCTATGAGAAGGTAATGAAACAGTTGTGGCTGTAGCATTTAATAACTCTGAATATGAATTTAGTGATCTCTTGTGATAAATAATGACAAAATATTTTATGACTTTAATAGGAACCAGTGGCTATTTCTTCAGCGTTATTAGTAATTCCCCAACAGAGGGTGATTTACAGTCAATACGTTACTTCTCCAAAGCTGTAGTCCAGCATCAATTTTTGTAAGAATCTTTTAATAGAGGGGATTTTTTTCAATGTATACCTTAGTAAATAAAAAGTAAGGTTAAAAACATGCACATTTAATTTTGGAAATAAAATTTTTCAACTAATCGGCGGTTGCCTTGGAAATTGTGGCTTGCCTTTTGAGACAAAATGTGTAATTTTACCAAGTCTGTGTAAGGAAAGTAAACTGTACCTGTATATTCCGATAAAGAAAAACATTTAACATTGGTTCGGAAGGATTATTGCATCAAATTATATAATTTTATTGGGTTTGGTTTAATTTTATTAATATTTCACTAGAAACAACACGATGGGTATTGGCGACGGTCCTCGTAAATTTGAACAACAGTCAAGTGACGAGGATGACACCTGACCTGGTAGCACTCTCTCCTAACTTCCACACTTCTTAACTTCCACATAATTGGATAGAATATACACCGTCTTTTTTCATTCGATACTTATTCGGTACTGCATAAATACTACAATACTGAATATCACATTTACAAACGTCACTTCAAAACTGCACTAAATACTTTTTATCATTGTTTTTTTTTTAGAAAATCAGAATTTTACAAAATGTCAAAATAATAGAAAAATTTCCCGATACCAACGCACATTGCAAGTAAGTTTTTAAAGAAAATATACTCCATAAACAATCTCTTTATTAACCATTAACAAAGCATTTACTGTTCGAAAAATATCAAATATATTATCGTTTTGAAAATATTTGTAAATACGTTCAAACATTTATTTCCCAATATTTCATTAGTAAGAAGTACGTTTAAAACTACTAGTATATAGAAAATAGAAATTTAATTTCTGGACTGATAATTTCTTTACTTCCTAAATGGTTGTAACTTTTCAATCCCATAATACAATTACAGAAATTAGGAAGATGCATTAAAGAAGAAATTATATTACATGTTTTAAAAAAAAACATATTGTTAAGTTGAATATTTATTCCCTACATTATTAAATGGTTAGAAAATGTTAAGTTTCTAGCAACCAAAGTATTAACATGATGTAATTTAAACATATTTTTCACTATCTTTTGAACAGTTTTCATATTAAATCTTAGATTTTTAAGAGAATGAAAACGTTTAAAGTATATCAAAAAAATTAAAAACCACGGAAAATTTTGTACTTCAAATTTCCGTTACTATTCTTAAATAGTGCAAGATATATTATTTCATTCCTCTGAATAAAATTTGTAAGTACTCGTATTTTCCTTTTAGCATCGTTATTAGGATTAAAATCATGGATTGTTTTGTGAAAGAAGTTATGAAAGAATGAATTTTTTTTCTCTTTACTCATCAGCCGGAATTTGGAGACTTGGTGAAAGAAAAAATCATTAACTCGTGTTATGCTGATGATTACAAGGGACGATATACATATTAAAAATAAAAAATAATGTTATTAACTAATACCGTTACCATTTACAGTTACTTCTCAAATATTTATAGGGGAAATATATATATTTGGACGAATAAAAACCCTAAAGCTGATTTTTTGTGATAGAAAATATAGCAAAAAAATTATCAAGAAATAATCTCACAACTTTGCAGCCTATAAATAAAATCATTCTTATAAAATAATATAATGCTCTTGTAAAATCCACTAAGTTAACTTGCGTCTCTTGTCTCCTTTCGTTCCTAAATGAACCTCAAACGAGTGAGTTCCCTTCACATAAAAATAAAACATAATAACATTTTTTTTTTCAATTTAAGCCAACAATTTCAGAAATAAATATTTCATTTTGACTATTTCACTAATCTATGTAAGTAATAATTACATTTCTGATGTTTAAAATATTAAGAATCATTATTTTCCTAAATTTTCAATTAAAGACAAGCTGTTAGTGAATATACATTGCCTGTATATGCACGACTGTTTGTATAAACATCACCTTAGAAATTGGACTAATAATGAATATTAATTTACTGCTATAAAGAAGGATTTAAAATAAATATTTTTTCTCTAATAAGTAAGAGTACCTATATCAAGAAATATTTATAGTTTTTATTCACTTAAAACAATCGACAGCCTTAAGCGACAGATTTCAAACACTTATTTTAAGTTTTTATAATGGAGTAATTATCAGTGATTTGTAATTTGTTTTCATTACGCTTAATTGTAAACACACTCTAGAACTATTTTATGAAGAATAAATGTCTTCTGAGAAGAGTATTTTGCAAAATAATAACAATAAGTGTAAAATCATAATACTGGAGAGTTTAAAAAATTACTCTACTCTATATTTGAAATAAAATATTTTAATACTCTAAATTAGAGTCTTTTTAGCTAACCTTTTACAACTTTAAAAACTTAGGTGCATTCAAAAAATTGGGTTACTATAAATTTGAAATAAATATTATGATAATTTAAATGAAAGATTTTTTACACAACCTTTTAATTTGAAATCTCACGATCGTTCAAGTTAATTTAACAAAAACATCTTATAGTTTTGTAACACTGAATGTAGAAAGATTTTTAATGATTTCTCAACATTTTAACTCTACTTTGTTTTAAACTTTCGAAGATAAAGGGATTATAAATCTCATATGTCATGACGAATTATTCATACTTTCCTTTTAATATGCTACTTTTAAATATGAAACATGTTTTCTAATCATATATTATAAAGGGTTCTCTTTACGGGAAAAAAAGAAATTATTTCTGAACTACGAGCTACCAGACATTGTAAACCGTGTCTGTAAATATATTTTCCATTAAAGCAAATAAAATATTAGAATCCTCTAATAGTTACTGCTACGACCATAAATAACCTGAAAAAATATTCCTTTTTAATCTTATGGTTATAATACCCATAGTTGCTTAATATGTGAGGATCTCTAAACAAGAAATGTAAAGATTTCCCAAGATGCTTTCGAATCCATAACATATCTCTTGTTGCTATGTTTTACCCGATTTGAGAAAGCATGTATTAGCCCCCTAAAAAAAAAAAAAAAAGCCATTTTTTTTAAAAAAAAAAATTTTTAAATTTAAAATTTTTTTTTTTTTTTTTTTTTTTTTTTTTGCACACATCGGAAAATATATCCGAAAACAAAACCCTCTTAACGCAAACTTGAATATATATATATATATATATATATATATATATATATATATATATATATATATATATATATATACACTGCTGGCCACACAAATGCAACACCCAGAATGACCAGAGATATCACAGCGAAATTTATTTGGCAGATAACATGTTGTATAAAGATCAAACGATTAAAATTACAGACTCTTGTGAAGTGTGGATGATGACAAAATCAGTAGTTAGTGCAGCCGCCATTGTTGGCTATAACCGCTGCCACACGCCTCGGCATAGAATCAAAGAGGCTTTGGATGTATCCTTGGGGTACAGCAGTCCATGCGGCTTCCACATATTGCCAAAGTTGATCTGGTGTAGCAGTGGGGGGTGTAGCCCAGTCCAATCGTTGAGCAAGCATGGATCACACATTTTTGATTGACAATAGATCGGGAGAACAAGCAGGCCAAGGAAGCAATTCAATCTGATGGGTAAAGAAGAACTCTTGAACATTGCGTACCAAGTGTGGTCGCACATTATCCTGTTGGAATATGGCTGATGGCAAGCGCTGAAGGTATGGGAGGACCACCGACTCCATCACCTCAGAGATGTAGCGCTGTCTGTTCAGTGTACCGGTAATGCACACTTGAGGGGTGCGGGAGTGAAATCCAATACCACCCCAAACCATGATACAGGGTGTAGAACCAGTGTGGCGATGCATAACGCAACAGTTCAGCAGCCTCTCACCACGGTGTCTCCAAACTCGAGTCCGACCATCGTGATGTTGTAGGCAGAAGCGGGATACGTCAGTAAACACAATGTAGTTCCATTCCGTTGTCCATGTCCACCGTTCATTGCACCATTGGCAACGCAAACGCCTGTGGTTTCGAGTCAAGGGTAAAAGAAGAAATGGACGCCTTGAGGACATTCCACTCTGCTGCAAATGGCGTCGAATGGTACGAGCTGACACCGAATGATGCGTAGCAGACTGAATCTGTTGTGCTATGATTCGTGATGTGGCTGCGCGATCCATCATTATCATGCGCACAATCTGCCTGTCATCACGGGCAGTGATGCAACGAGGTGGGAGCGGGCAGGTCCCGTCGGTCCCTCCTGCATCCAGCGATCACAGATCCGCATCACAATTGCTTGGTTCCGTCCAACACACTGACCGATTTCTCTGAAGGATAATCTGCAATTCCTATAGGCTGCTATTCTTCCTCGGTCGAATTCAGAAACTTGGTCAAAAGACGCTAGATATCTTCCACGAGGCATAGGTAAGCAGCTTACACAAAAAAAAACGCACGAAAAAACAATTGCCTTACTCCAAATCTCCAATCAGTTTTCCCCTTATACAGCGCTTGAGAGTGACGCTACGGTCCCTTGTGATGAACGTCTGCGCTGCAATGCTAATGATTTGCATAGTTCATTGTCGCCAACGCATGATGTAAATTTCACATGGTTTGCATGCTTCCTTCAGGGTGTTGCATTTTGTGTGACCAGCAGTGTATATATGATAATATAAGTATGAAGAATAAAATTAATAAATAGGAAACTACATTTGTTTTCTTTTCACTATTATTAGAATGTTTACAGAAAAATATAATCAAATAAAGTCTCTTAATAAAAAAACTCGAATATGATGTTGTCGTTAATATGTTTGCGCCTCAACTCCGGTTACAAAACTAACGACAAATTTAAGAATCTCATTTAGATAGGATGGAAATCTTTTAACGATATAAGGAACTGAAATTTCGTTGGTGCAGTTCTATTTGCTCAGATTTTGAGTAATATTATAATTGATATTTTAATAAACCGAATTCATTAATCGAACAATAACAAATGATTTATATCAATACTTTAATTGGGATTTTGTTATTATTGATGGTAAACACACTTTATCATTGTGTCATTTTCAAGATTAACAATGTATAGTCCTTTTATTTTTTTAAAATTACAATTTTCTCTTTAATAAAACGTTCTTCTATATGCTAAATTGTGTTTAAGTTTAGCTATTCATTTGAATAATTTCTCTTTCAATCTTTCTAGACAGTTGTTCATTTCAGAACTCTACTTATGAAATTATACATAATGTCTCTGAAAAAGGCTCATTTCAACCATATTTTTTTAAAAAGAAAATATAATTTGTTGATTATTTCTTTTTTCAATGGCTAAAGAAAATCTGTCAAAAGTACATTTCTACCACTAATAAACAGCTGTTGTGAAGCTTGATCATTAAGCTAAAAACCCAATCATTTTCGTTATTTGTGACACTATACTAGAAAATAAGAAAACAATGAATTTTTTTATATCTGAAATTTTCAAAAAAAAATTAAGTTTATGTCTGAAACTTCCAATTGGTTGGTAATTTTCTTAATAGATAAAGAGAAATATTTTATCACTTTCAAAATACCGCACCCTTCGTTCATTCAGTGGGTTATTAATTTAATTGTTTTACATTTTCTTCAAAAGAATTTTTGTTAAGTTTCAAAATAATTCGTGTTACACTTATTCAATTGAAAATGAATTTGTGATGATTTATTTTTTCTGGAAGATGTGTAAGATGGTTTTTTTTCTTCTCAAAAACGTTTTACCGAAGGAAAATAATGGTAGTTATTGAGTTGAAAAGCATATTATTTTGAAACAAATCATAAATGAGAACCTTATAAAGACTAGAAATTTCGAGACAAAACATTTTTCGTTTTTTTTCTCTCTTTACCTATTATGCACAAATTAGTATTAACTCTAAAAAGAAAATATATTCAAGCAATTTGTTTCAGTTTTTATCGATATGTGTAACGAATGTAAATAAATGTATAATCCAAGACCCTTAAAAGGCAGATGCTTCAAAATATATCAGAGAAACCATTTAATTTCAAACACTTAATCTCCGAAATTACAAGTGTTTGTAAGCAGATAATTCCTTAAAGCGCTTATAGTGGAGATTAAACTGATGTATTAAGAACATAGCTTTCATTAATTTGAGTTAATGTTACGTTTAAAGAAGCATTTCAAGCTTTAAACGGTTAAATTACCTTCTTTTTCATCAATTTGGTTTTTTCCTTCAGAATTTTATTCACTTACAGATAAAACTATCACACTATATTTTGATGAAAATTTCATCAGAAACCAAAATTTCTGACCCTGAATAGGAATATTTAATTCTGGTAAAGATTTTCGGAAGCTTCAGAGTGACTCTTTTAGGAGCTCTAACTGAAAATAAAACTGGCATCAAAAAAAAAAAAAAAAAAGAAAAAGCCTAGAAAAAATGCATTTATCTGTATTTTATCTACTAAAGCAGTGAACATTTTATGGCATATATTAATTTTAAAATTCCATTTTATTATATTAATAATATAAACTCTTTTAAATTGATCAGTTAAATGAGATTTCAGAATGCGTATAAAAATACTTAACAGTAGAAGAATAAGTTTACAATGTTATTTGAAATAAACTTTTAATGTAAAAATTGTATAATATAAGTGTTTTCATAGCATAATATATTTTAATTATTTTATTAATTAATGTTAAGAGTAACTGCAATCTTAAGATATTAATAAGATTTCAACTTTTGTGTAGTTTTTTTTTTTTTTTTTTTTTTTTTTTTCATTTTTGAACTTTGTAAGAGTATTTTTTCTTATTAAGTATAATTTATATGTTTTGCACTTAAAATATATGTTTGTGTATAGTAAATAAATTTACTCTTGTAACAAGTTTAACGCCAATTAAAACAAACACATATTTTATAAAAATAATAGATTCATACCCGGAAAAGTGACTTTTACTGAAATTAAAATTAGGTTCTCTAGAGAAATTCTAATTTCTTTTTGCACGAACATTCTAAAAGTAGTATTCGTTAGGAAAATTTATTTTCCGGGATGTTATTCTACCCTTTGCCCGTGGAGGGGGGGGAGAGAGTGAGTTGTTGACCTAGAGTTCCGCAGCGCTGTTTCGAATCCTCGACCAGTGATTCCGAAGGAAAGTTGACTGGTCGCTTTTTGCTGCGCTCTTTTTGACTTTTCTTTTGACTAGTTACAAAGCTAGTGACTAGTTGTTAACTTCTAGCGTTGTATTGAAAGAGAATCGCTGCATACATCCCCTCCAGTACCATTGTGATGATGATACAAAGAGAAACATTGGTTTGTATAGAAGGTTGCTTTGATTTTTTCAGCCATTACTGCAATTGATATACATTCCCTTTTGAACTGCGTTTTGCTTGGGACAGTTTCCATTTTGAATCATCTGCTGTCTCGTATTGAGTGGTGGGTCGCTTCGACATGTGCGCCAGAGCCGGAATATCACTAGCCGTGATTTTGAGTGCATTTGTCTTAGTTAAACATACAGAGGCAAGTGTTTTGCGTCGGGGGTATATGCAATCAGTAGAGATAGGCTGTGCTGCCATCTAGTGGTCAAGTCCTGAGCCACCACTTCGGCCCTGGATGAAACATCGGGGTGTGTTTTTCTACCCATGCTCCGTGGAGAAAGAGAGAGTGAGTTATTGACATTGAGTGCCGCAGCCTGTTTTCGAATCCTGGGTAAAACAAATGATTATTTTCTTCCCTAGAACTTTAAAAAAAATATTCAGAATATTTGAAAGAAACTAAGCTTTTTCTCTGCCTTTGACATAATCGCTAAAAAATTATTAACGGAATAAAATTTTAAGCAATGCGCACAATTTAACGAATTTCAAACTCTTAAGATTTCGTTTGATTAGTACGACATATAGAGAAAAGGATTGTTGTTAAAAGAATTGTCGTTATTGTTACCATTTGTGTATAGTGATAACTAATCTTAAGATATATATTATTTGTTAAGTATCTCAATTATATTTAATCGATATTTCATCTAAAAATATGCCATATGGACGTTCAAGGTTATGATGTCATTGATTAAGATTAGGTATGGACTATTCTATTTAAAACTTTTTAAATTTTTTCCTTCCAATATTCTTCAAACAAAAAAGTTCTACAAAATTCAAGACATTTTGAATAGGGAAAGTAAAATTATTAATTTTTTATTGAAATTACATAACATCAAGTTCTTGTGGGTTCTGATGTACAGCCATGTTTCCGCAGAGGTTTTCATTTCTTACCTAAAGGCTTAATTGCTTAACTATCTTTCCATTCTCTAAATATTTTATAAATTACTTCAGACGTATGATATTTATGGAGTTATGATGAAGGTGTTTTTATCATCGGATAATAATATTAAAGTGTATCCTTATTTGAAAAATTAAATATCGAAATTTATTTCTTCTTCAACTGGACATCAATTCGTTTTTAGTACTCATTTGAAATTTTTTAAAGTTTCTATCAGATACAAATATTTATCAAACATAGTTATGTATTATTTTTGCATAAAATATCTACTTAGATTTTAATTATGAAAATTTTAGATTATTAAGCCTGCCATTATTTTATTCATTATATATCACTTCCTATTATCCATATCTTTAGAAAGAAGAGCTATAATTATTCCAAGTTCTTTAACTAAAAGCAATCATATATTATTTTATTATGATTAAAATTATATGTGTTTTTTTAATCATTTCCTCTTTATATTGAATCCCTTTTAGAACGTACTGTTTCATGACACAAATATGGAATATTGTAGTTTGCTATTTAGACGGATGCAATTAAAAACCCATTTGAAAGGCTAAGATCTTCATATTAAAAATAGAATCTTACAGTGTACAAAAACAAAGGCAATCTATGTTACATGGATGCAGTTTTTTATAATACTCATGTATGACATGCTAAGAGACGTTTACATATTTCATACTTAAGCATGATTATGTAGCAAGAAGCAAATTTATGAACAGAAATATTATAAAAAGTATAACATTTAATGTCTCAAAATCTTTTGTTCCTTTACCACACTTTTAAAAATAAAAAAAAATATTCATTTTGAGTCTTTTAACTATAATTTTTTTCATTCAATAATAATTACTTGTTTTTAAGTATTTGTTTGAAAGAATGTACATTTGCTGAAGAATTAATATCGTTTATTTAGAATTTGTTATATTCTCATAAGGAGCATTTAAAAAAAATAAAGTACCTATTTTAGAATATATATATATATTTATTAGCAATATTAAATTACTCACCAGAGAACAAACTTAACGAGAAAAGTGTGTTTCTCTTATTAATTAATTAAACAGCTCATGTCGTTAATACTAATAAAAAAGCATTTCATATTATTAATAAAGATTAATAGTCAATTTTCTTTTCATCGTCATGGCTTCAATGGGTTTTGGGATCAACAAATCAGTGTTTTGCTTTGTATTATATATAAGTACAGCCTCTCTCTATTCATTAATCATGGTATTAAAGGAGATAATTGTTCTCTAGCATAGCAGTTTTAGATTCAAGCACAAAGGAAAATTACAACAAAATACATGAATTATTTGTTTAAAAGATTGTTGAAGGATATTTATTTAAAAAAAATCATTTAAAATCTGCCATCTTAAATATAGCAAAATAATAATTAATCTTAAAATGTAAACATGGTTTTAAACAAATATTAATCTTAAGTTAAAAAGAACAACAGTGCGAAATTAAATTTTGAGAATGATATTTACATTTACATGTATTTCTTGTGCATTAAGTAAATTTACATAAAAAAAACATGTATTCGTATCAATAATCTAACATTATTAGTTTAAATAATTTCAGATGAACTGTAAGAGATTAAAGTATTTTTACAAACACAATTTACGGAAAAGCAAATTAAATTAATAGTGGAAATATAAGCAAATGATAGATTTTTTGTTAACATTGCTGATGATGAGGTCAAAGCTTTGTCACCTCTCTCTCCAAACTTACACATCAAGCGTACGGAAGAACTTTGAGGCCAGGCAGATTTAAAATGCGTTAGCTTATCTAAACGGGGGGTCTGTAGTGGCAATATGGCTCGTATACAAGATTCGACGAAAATATCAGCTGACAGGAGACAGCGTCCATAAACATTTGCCTACCGCGTCCATAAGTAATCTGAGTACAATGAGAGGGCATTTAATCCTTATATTAAAAAACCTTTTATTAAAAAAGGAAATTTGTTATCAAAACTTCTCTTAATGTAATAGTTAAGGATTAAGTTTTGAACTTTAATACAATATGTAGTGCAACTAATATATTGTGATATTTTTTTTTTTAATTCGCAAACTCTGATGTATAAAATCTAGTTGTAGCATACAGTAAATAACACGAGTTACAAGATTCTCCTCTTAATTTCCTTTGTGATTGTATTTTAATGCCCATTATATGTATGTACTTTTCAACTGTAAATTAATATAAAGTAAACTGTAAAGTAACAAAAAAGAGTTAGTCATTTTGGCTTCATTTTCTACGAAGAACTAAAACTGAGAATATCTTAATACAATTTAATGAGGAAATACACTGTACTCAATTTTTCACAGATCTGATTACTTAACTTCCAAAAATGATTATTGACTTTTTGTGTTAATTAAAATTAATGTCACGGGATAAAATTACTTGAATATCAAAAATAAGAATGTAAGAGTAATTAGTATATTTATTTCTAGGAATAAAAAATTAATTTTTGAGATCTTAGATGAAAGGAACATTCTAACAAGCCACCAATAGATTTTCAATATGTACATAATTGGTTATTTGTCTCTATTAAAGAGCATCGTATCATTAAAATTACACAAGTGATACTAGTACTTAAAAACAAATTAAAGGTTGTTGATATCAAAGGTAAAATAATCTTTTAGTCTATGATTTGTTATGATTTTTTTTTATTTTGGTTATTTCAAAAACTAAACTAAACAGATTTCAATACATTCAAGTAATTTGTGGGTTAACATTACTGATTTCGTCTTATTTGATTTATATATAGGGGCCGCGGTAGCCTATTTGTCAAGATCGCGGACGCACGGCCAATGGGTTTCATTGATTCGTGGATTGGAACCCAAAAGACCCGCCTTGTAGCCGGTGCTGATGGACGTTATATCTATCCAGGCTGAATATCCTGCAATTGGCGTGGTGTGGAAGCTTAGAGATTTAGGTGCCAGCTCAGGTGCCCTCCTCGTCATTTGACCGAGGTTCAAAATTACGAGGTTCTTCGCAAATAGCCCTCTCGTTGCTTCTCATTGTGACGCTAATAAATCTTATCAAACTATCTTATTTGATTTCAAAATCAAGTTTGCCTGTGAGTATAGTTGTCTTATATTCCAATCATTATAATTGGGGAGCAAAGAAATATTTTTATAAATAATTAAGTAAGCAACATGTAGCAAAGTTGTTGGGAAATTAAGGAGTTCCTATCATCATATTAAAAATGTAACTGTTCATCATAACACTATTGACTTTTACTTGTACACAGTTGTGAAATAACAAATAATTTAACGCCGTTAATACACGATCAGTAACACGCGAGTCTGCTTTACACGCGTTTTTGCAATGGTTCCCTCGATATTCAATCACTTCTGATATCACTTCTGGATGTTATGACACCATAATTTTTTATTTTTCTTCTTAAGAAATTCAGTTTATCTTTTGTTCTGATGACGTCATGACTTCATGTTGACTTCAGATATTAACACTTATTTCTCTTTCTGTTTTATGAATATGGATCATCATTTCATGGAAAGGGAAATGTTTAAAATTGATTTTTTTTGTAAAGTTTAATTTTAAGATCTCGCGCTCTGTAGTGTGGTCAGTACTTTATAATGATAAGGAAGTAAAAAGGACAAGAATAGAATATATTATTAACGTAATCTGATATGTTTCTACATGAAAACGTTTCCTATTATACAGAAAAATAAGATGTACTAAGATAAACTTCGAAGCAATATAACTATGACTAATTATATTGGGTAACATATATCTTGAATTAAGGCACAAGAAATAAAATATGCCATACAATTAATTAAGAATAAAGAAAGGTCGGTAAAAATAATCATCTAATAAATATTCGTTGATAAGACATAAACTCAATTTTATTTAAATACTTTGAGTATTATTTTATTAAATATATTTTTTAGAATTTTTATAGCACATAATTGATTTACTTATAGTAAAAATACCATATTACATATAACCATAAAATTATTTTCTTGAATTAACAATTTCTCTGTAATTTAACACAAATATTCGTTACGCAGGAAAATAATATACACATGTTAGAATTTACATTATTGTTAAATTATTGTAATATTTTAATTCAACTCGCAAGCTCACTTTACCCTCGAATAAGTAAATATGGATCTCAACTACCACGTTTTATAGGGGACAGAATGAATATAAAAAATAAATTCTAAAATTTTGATAATCTTAAAATCTAACATTAAAAATTATAGTTTAGAAGATTAAAGTTAATATCAGAAATCATTTTGTTTAAAATGAAGCGCTTTACTTTTCTCACCAAAGTGTCGGACTAAACAGCTCAGCCAATACAAAACAGCCTCATATATTAATAATAAATTGTCAAATTAAACTTGCTTTTCCATAAAGATTTCAATAGTTATACAAAATGTCGGAAACTAGACTTTATGATTTGACTTTAAAAAAAATGAAACAGAGAGAGTCTGATATAATTTATGAATCCTTAGGTGCACATTTAAGTTTCATCACATTAAGTAATTCGTATTTATATGTTCATAACTTTCGATACTTCCCAATATAATTCCTGCCGTTAATGCTTTATCAAACTCGGTAATGCGTATCTCACATATCCAGACAACACTTCGCTTAATAAGTGAATCTCTGTGGTCACGTTAGGATACAAACTTTTCGAACATTTATCCTAACCCATCCCCCTTTTCTCCATACTGAATAAATGAGATCTGTCACACTTTGTGACGGAACAACGCCAGAAGCCATGTTCTGTTATCGCAAGAACAAGCGAAATGAGAATTCTATGATATCTACCGAGACAGAAGGCATTAACAGTGGTTCGTCAAACTGCGGGAAGAACTGAACATAAATCACACAGAAATGAATGAAAATGGTATTAGGTTTGGGCATAATGGAGGTTCGCGATTCCGAATGGAATTAGAAGTTTACATCGTAAACGATCCGCTAGAGCAGTTCTCTCACAAATAGAGCATCAATCTCGCATGTTGTCTCTTTTCGCTCTTTAAACTTTCATCTGTCATTAATTCCGATTCAGCTGCCAATCTGACATGGAATTGCTTCGTTTTGAGGCAAATTTATAACAACGGAATTTTCAAAGTATTCGTAAATGTTTTTTTTTCTTATTATTTATGGATTTAATCTCGATTACGCAAATATCTACCATAACAGATTAAACTGAAACTGAGTGAACAGTTTTGTTTGTATGTAATATAAATCAATCGCTGAAACTCTTTTAAACACATTAGAAGAATTATGAATAAAACTATTTGAAAGATTCATTCTACTTTGCAAAAATATTCCTCTCAGTCTCACCATAATTTCTCAGCAAAAATATTCCTCAAAATGGATCATTAATTAAGATTAGAAGAAGAATATTTCGGATCTCTTTATGGATTTCACCAATGAAATGTAAAGGTGGGACAAGTAAGAAAAACAAAAATTAAATTCATTTATCTGATTCTCGATAAACAATAATTTTCTCCTTTGCATAAAAGAATATGCGAGTCAAATTTCTAAAATAAGAGCTGTATTGTGATTTTGATAGCATCAATTTTGTCGCCTTTAGTTGAACTAAAGAGATATTGCTCTTTGTTGTAATTCAAAATGAAGTTTAAATATGAATAATTATATGCTACAAATAAAAATTATCAAAACAGTTAAATATTTACCACACCATTTGTAGCAAATTATAAAAAACCGATTATATATTTTAAAATATGTAACGAAAACAACGAAAAATGTAGAACAAATTTTAGGGAAAATTTTCAAACAGCACATTAATTCCTCAGGCAATTACTTATATGATATTAGTAATATTCGATATTATGACACTAGTTATATTCGAATTATAAATTAAAAGTTATTGTAAGCAAAATGCTGATTTGAGTTTGTGTTATTAATATAGCATTTAATTTTAAAATTGAACAGGAATACATGTGAGTTATCTAAAATAATGAAAATAATCTATTTAAAAAGAACTATTTTACAAAAGTTTCAATGATGTGTATTAATTTCATGTGCATTAAAAATACGGTGAGAAACAAACACGGAATGGCAAATTGATTAAAATAAGGAAATAGAAAAATATGATTAGTAAAAACTTTCAAACATTTTTCTTATGGGAAAATTAAGAGAAAATAACACCATTTCTAAACTCTTTGGAATATTTAACAATTATTACCGTAATTATTTTAGTAAATCGCATTTTTACATTGTCAAAAATATGACTTTACAGTTACGTAAAAATTTTAATTAAAGATTACTTTTTACATAAAAAGCATGATATGAAATGGTTTTTATTTTAATTTCTTTAAGTAAAACTTTTCTGTTTGGGGCACTATGAGTAAATAATTAAATTTTGCTGTGTGAATGCTGTGTTATATAAAGAAATAAGTGCTGGTCTAATCGAAGAATGAAAATTTATCACATAATTTACTGATATCCAATTTCGTCAAAGACTGAATCTATGAACGAAAACTAAGCAGACAAAAATGTATAAAATGAAGAAAGCATTAATAATGTAATTTTTTAAAATTATGAATATTGCAATAAAAACCTTATTTTAAATTCTGAACAATTTATTTTGTGACACAATTTCAAATCATTTGTTATATATATATATATATATATATATGAAATTATATTACTCCTATTTTCTGGCTTTGATCCTATATATTCATATATTGCTCCTGATATAGGAAGTTAAACATATAAATTAAGCTTCAAGTAGAAAAATATTTATTATGATCTGAGTTCTAAAAAAATCAGTTGATGTAAAAAATAAGAATCTAGAGAGTTTTAGTTTAGTTTTTATTAACGTCGCACTAGAAGCAACACGAGGGCTATTGGCGACGGACCTCGTAATTTTGAACCACGGTCAAGTGACGAGGACGACACCTGAGCTGGCACCCCCTCTCCTAACATCCACACCACGCCAACGGGAGGACTTTGGGCCCCGAACAGATTTAACGTGCATCAGCCCCGGCTACACGGCGAGTCTTTGGTGGCCAAGGATCGAACCCGCGACTGAACGAAAACCGCCAGCCGCTATCCACGACCTTGACCACTAGGCTACCGCGGCCCCCAAGAATCTAGAGAATATATGTATTAATGTATGTAAAAAATTGTGAACAATTTTTAGTTTTAAGTATTACAATCTTATATTTTTCAAGTCTTTAAACGGGTATATTATTTTCACCTCATTAAAAATGCATCATATTGATACGTGATTCCCATTATCAGAGACTGAAGAAGTTTTAATTTGAAGAGGTTCCTCTTGAACACACTGAATTTATACATGAATGGTTCATAAACACTCGCTATGATTCAATGTTCAGAAGTGTAATCCATCAAGAATTGGCGCTTTCTCTCTCTTTGTGATTAATCTGCATTTCTCGTTGTCGCCAAACTCAACCCTTTTGGGACGAACGTTTCAAATACGCATCACTCGCGATTTTCGTTCACTGTCGAACGTACTAAATACGTATCACCAGAGAATGAGCTCAGGAACCAAACGATGCGTATTCGCATTCTGAGTTGGAACACTTTCTAAATATCTCTATTTGCCACCCAGAGTCCATTACTTTTGAACTGAATAGTACTCTTAAAATCTTGACTTTCAGTTTGATCATAGACTGTCTTAATTCAATATTTTGCTCATCAGCTGTTGTGGGGGAGGAAGGAAAGCTTTATGTAAACAAACTGAACTCGGCTCTTCAAACTTCCATTCATGTTTCTCGTTTTTTACAGAATGTTTTTTTATTGGTTTTTGCTATGCATTTTTTATTTCTTTCTTTTCATAGCTGTACTTTCAGTACTGTTTGACTTCGCTTTACTTTCGACTTATTTCGTTTACTTCCCTTTTTTATTTCGGAAGGCCTTAACTCCTGTTTATAATTGCGAGAAAGCATTGTTCATCAGAAGAATATATTCACATGGTCGAGGAGCCAATTAATGATGAGAGTGTGATTAATTTTCCAAACGGTTTGTAAGCAATATTTCTATGATTCTGATGCTGGCATTTTGTCAGAGACGGACAAAACTGGACTTTACGTTTCTCCGAGCTTCGAGAATTACCTCAGGCGGTCTTCATATTAAGTTTTGTTACTTAATTTAAATAAATAGTCTTTATTGTATATTTTTTTATTAATTGTAAAGTCTATTGAGGTTTTCGACAGTAAAATTTCGAAATAATTTCAGTAGCTCTGTGGCGATGCACTTCTACCCGACTCTTGTGCCATAACTCAGTTAAATACAACTAACTCTAAAAATCAATAACCTACAATATCACATACTTCTCAAACCTCATTCTCAGCCATTATTTTTAACTTGATACTATAATGTCTGAGGTATATTTGCTCTCCTTGTTAAACCCCTTAGATTGATTCACCTATTCAACTAAAACCGAGCTAATACTCTATAACCAAAATCTCTGCAGTTGAGACTCACTTGATTTCTCGAATCACTTGCATCTGCTATCGCCCTTAACAACTCTAGATATTGTCTCCGCTAGTAAGACATACACTCAGCGCTTGTCCCACTCGGCTTCAGTCATCAAAATTTCCTTTTGCTTATATACCGTCCTATCTAACTCATTTTACTTTATTGCTACCTGACTCTAATTTTCATAATCACGTTTCATTTCAGTTAGGCAGGAATTGCTTGATTCGTGCAATCAATCTCAAATAAAGTTCCCAAGATTAGTGAAAAGAAAATCGCGAATAGTCCAACGTCATAGCGCTTCTGAAAATGATTTCTCAAAGTAAGAACTTCTTTATATACATTTTTCTGTAAATTAAAGGAAAAAATATGATTAAGAATGTTTATTTTAATGTATGTAACAGATTAATTCATTATCTAAAATTTTATCAAAAATTACAACATTAGGACGAAAACTTTTTTTGTGATTTTTTTTCTCTACAGTTAAGCTAGCGAAGCAAACCCCCTGGCCTGTAAGACAGTTCGTTTCGATTCTTCTCTATCCCAGAGAAACATATAACGCCAAGACGTGTCGTCTCAAAAAGGTTAAACAAGAATTTCGCCAAGATTTTGATGAACACATAGAGACATTCACTGTCACACAGGCATGCTACACTTGGGAGTTCACACAAACACTTAACATGAATTTCAATAAGGTATGTATACGAAAAAAACTCGTACGTGTGACTCCATTGTCATCCTACTCTTGATATGTTAAATTAAGTTTATGTTAACTTTAACAAATAAATGAGTGCACCAAATGATAGTATTTTCATTTGAGTCATTGATCTAATTCTTATTAACTCTTCTCATATATGATCGAAGCATTTACTCTCCACTATACCATCAAATCATTTGTCCTGTATCATCAATTATAAATGTTGTTAATTTCAAAATTCAAATGTTTAGATTAGTAAATCCACTTAAGTAAGAGATTACCTTTAAATATGACAAATTTTTTTAATTTAATCATTATTTCAAGTTTTAAAATGATAATCACTTTCATAAACAGTATGCTTTGAAAATAGAGGATACTTACAAAAGAATATCCCAAATTTGAAAAGTTACTATTATGAAACTTAAGAAGTTATAACCGTTTCTGCCAAATTAATTTAAAAATAACAGTTTGAAATGTTTATAATATTATAGACGTTTCATGTTGTCATTACAAAAGATACGAATTAAATCATGTTATACGATGCGGTAGATTGATAGCAGATCAGATGACGATCTTCTCTTTAATAAGTGATCCTAAAGAAAAATATACACACTTGCACCAGGCGGAAACTAAAAAATTGTAAGGAAAATCATTATCCCTCCCCCACCCCCCAGTGAATTAAACGCTATTCATTTCTTGACTGTCAAAAGTTTACATCTATGATGTGCATAAATTTTCCAATCTAGAACATGTTACATTTAAAATATGTTATCCTTTATCATACTCTTCATATCCACACACTCTTGTTGAAGAAGAATTTCCTTAACCTTAAAGATATCTTATGCCATTTTACAAAATTTTGTAGAATGATATGTTACGTAAATCTTCATTTCAAGAAAGATTTAACACCGAAATCAGGTAAAATTAATCAGAATTAGAATTTATTCCAGGAAATGTTCAAATAAAAAATAATAAATGACTAAAAGGAATAATATCCCCCCACATTTATATAAAGTATCATTGTATTTGAAATTAAAATATAGTAATTTAATCAAATACATTATATTTGTAATAGAATTTATTGTAGAATTCCAGTACTACTATTACATAAATGAATCTAAAAGATCAAACATTCTTTGAAAGTTTTGAAATCGAAACATTTTTAATACTAATATAGTTTTTCCATGTCGAAAATTTAAAATTGATGAAAAGTTAATAATTTTGTAACTTAGATTACATTTTACTTAATTTTTCGTCCATTTTCTCTTTAGAAAGTTAAAATTTCACTTCATTATCAAAGCATTCTTATACTCTTAATTGAAATGCCTCAATATATTTTCGGTAAAAAGGTAATCGTCAAAGAATTTATGTACCCCTATATATTTTTTATAATTACGTTCGCATACGTTTTAGGCAAAGAGTTCGCAAAAGAAGCATCTGCCTCGTAAGCGAAAGAGATTTATTTTGGCAATGAGAAGCAATTTGTCTCAAAAGGACTTCAAGAATAAATAAGTTATATGACCCGAAACATTTCTTGAGAGTAATAACTTTAATGAAATAGGTATAAGTGAGAGATTTTGATCAAATATGCTTAGAAATAAAAGTATAATATAAAGCTATACATGAAATCCTGCAGTTAGTTCCATCATATCAAACACCACAAAAGTATGATCAAAATCACAATTCAATATTAGTTTTTTCCCCATTTTTAAAAGAATAAATTAATCTATTTTTTTCTCCTCTAATTTGTTTCATCATTATGCGTTTATCTTTCAAAAAGTGTTAATTTCATCTCATTTAGTTGAAAGCATTAAAAAAAAACTAAAGCAGTTAATTATCGTGATTTCTTCAATAAAAACTTTTAAAAAAAATCTGGGAAAAATAAAAATTCCATTACTTGATATGAATCAAGAATTTCTTTTTTATTAATTATCATAATCATCGAATGGGCAAAATACAATTACATTAACTATAAAAACATGTTGAAAAAAAATTAAATTTTTTCGATGTATTATTTTTGAAAGCAAAAAAAAAATATGTCTCACAAAATCAATTATCTTTTAAAACTTTCTTAAGTCTCCACTGGCAAATAGGTTACCTTAAATCACTTAAGGCTTTATTTTAACTAACGTTAAAATATTTGTTCCTATAAAATCAAAACCGGTTTTAAAAAATGGAACATTTAAGGCGAAGTGATAAAAAAGTAAGCTTCATTTAAGTTTTTTTCATTTAATTTTTTTCGCTAATGTTTCTACAGTATGACATAACATTTTTTTTCGTTTTGCTAAAGTAACCTTTTTATCTACTTGATCCTTTCATAATATGGTTAATTATTATTACTATTATTTCAACACTTTATTTTTTTAAGGTGGTGAATAACACAGCGGATACTTTATCTAAAATTTTAATCAGCTTCCCTCCCAGCAGATTGAGTTTTTAGTAAATTTTCGAGTACATAAGGTTAAATGCCGATGCATATTTGGAACGAAACAGATATTGCAAAAATGAAAACTGAATTTCCAACTATTGATCCTGAATTATACTAAATATTATTTTTATTTAGTCGTCTATTTAAATTAATTTGTATGAAACACAAAAATAATATGGAAATAACACTTTACCATTGGAATTATTCAAATTGCATTTATTTTACACAAGAAAAATTCTATAAATATTTTATCGTTTATTCTAAGAACAATCATTCTTCTAAAAATATCAAATTGGAGAAATACATAAAAAATTCTTATCTATTTCTTTTTAATAACTCGTAAATAAGATGTATTTTCGAAATTTTGGAAAATGAAATCTTAACTTTCAAGAAATTTTAAATACATCTGAAATTTATATTTGATAAATTGTAACTCCTTTCAATTTGCAAGATACAATTATACTAGCTACGAAATATTTAAAGAAAAAATGTCATAAGAAACATTTTTTGGAAAGAAGTGCTTTAATGTTTTAAAAAAAATATTCGAAAATTAACTTTATCGACAAAATGATTAAGGAATGTATATTAAATTTAGTTTTAAGAGAACTCCCAAAAGTTCTTCTCATTGTATTATAATTTATTGAAAGAAAAAGTAGTTTTTTAACTATTAAAAAAAAAGGAATCAAGAAATAATATTTTATTAATTTTCAAAATAAAATAGGAATAATTTCTTCAAGTAAAATTTAAATCTTACTTTTTTTCTTAACTATTCTTGAAACAGCCAAATCTTTTTAATTTTATTTTACTGGATGAATTTTTTCATTGCATGTTTCTAACTCACGTTTTTTTTTACTTCAATTATGATTAAAATCATGTTCAATGTTTCAAAACAGAGAAATACAAAAAAAAGGATTTACTTATTTTATAAGAGGTTAAATTAATAATCATCATTTACTCCCAAATGATTGATCTTTCTCGAAACTTTCTAACTTTGCTTTTTCTCGAAAGCTTTCAGACAATGCGTAAAAATGTGATTTACTCTCTTTACGTTGATTATTACTTGAAGCCCCATATAGTATACTGATAACTAAAAATTAATATTGCAAATGAAAGCTTCAGAATATTCGTTTTAAATACTCATATAGATAGCATTTGTAAAAGTCATTTGGTTTGTTAGGAAATTTTGATATAAAAATATAATAATTTACACTTAATTTTATTAGAAAATGTATGAGTGTTCATTAAAATATTTTCGATTAAAAAACTTGTATTACAGCAATTATTTTGATACATGCAAAAATGATTATAAGGAAATGCATAGGGAAATAAATATTTTAAAAATAATTTGCAATGAAAATTTTTGATTTATTTAATCGAATTTTCATTTACTCGTAAAAGCACTAAAGTAGAAAATTAAAGGAATTCTAAAATTATGCTTATTTTTCCGCTCTCAGTTTGGACAGTGGCCTCAAAAAGCATAATACATTGAGTAAAAATGTTGAGTTCTTTTAGTGATTAAGACTGATCAGCGTCCGATGTAGAAATTTACCATAATCACTTAGCGATTCATAAAATTTCAAACAAAAATCGGTTCCAAATATTTTAACTTTTTTCTGTCAAAATTGTATGAACTACATTTATGTACCAAACTTGAATTACATTATGTGTTAAAATCAATAATTTGGTTGAATATAAGCACATAATTTTGTCATTTCATTTAATGAATAAGTGATTATTATGAATGAATGGAGTATCAAGAAATGAAATATTGAAGGATCAGTTGGAGAATTGTTTACATCTGTAACGCATTAAGTAACAATCTTTTCAAAATCATCGACCGAGATTACTCATCCTCATTATAGGATTTGTAAAAATTTGAACATCTTCCAGATTCCCTTAGTAACAATTCATAATCACTGTAGTCAGAACTTTCACAACTATTTAATTATCAGAAAACTATCCAGCTTCTTTTCACACAAAAATTTAAGAATATAAGCTACATAAAATAAAATTTAAAAGCTCATTTCATACTATTTCATAACATAAGCTAATAAAAGTGTAATATTGTTCTTCAAAGGTTTCCTTAACGAATCCTTTCTGAACTATTATATAGAATACTCGAAAGAAAGTGCGTTTCACAGAGGGGAAAACTGTGAGAAAGTTTGTTCTACAGTATCAGTAATTGAATTAAATTAATTCATAATTCGCTTTCACTGCATTTATAAATATTAATGTTTACTTCAAAACTTACTTAGCAATAAGCACGTTTCTCTTTTAGGGTATCACTCTCCCTTGAAACCATACATTTTCATTCTCGGTCATAAGAAAAAAAAATTCCATTAAAGTCACCAGTCTTTGGTGAATAGAAAAGTTTCGGGTTAATTCACATAGAGAAGGGAATTACTCGACAAATCTCTCTCTCTCTCTCGAAACAAATCCAAATGTTTTTCTTCTCTCCTTTTCGTGCAAACTTTTCACTTAAGAAGCTTAATTAAATGACTCCACTTCTTTATCGAAGCCATCTTTAAAAGGCAGATTGACTCACTTCACAAAGTTTTAAAAAAAAGGTGTCTCCAACTTTTCCTTTCGACAAAGAACATCTTGCTGTGTTTATCAACCTTTGTGGAAAAAAAACATTTTTAAGGCAAATGGTCCTCAATTTCTTGGATGGTTATCTACTTTGCTTTTCTGAAAGAGGTGATTTCGATATGACGAAACAGATAACAAGTAGTACAGAAAAATATTCAAATTATTCTGGTAAAACAAACTAGAGGAGAATTCGATTAAGAGAATTATTTAGATTTTTGAATGTATTAGAATTAGTGTGATTCGTGCATAATTTATTCGTAACGTAAATGTGATGCTTGAGGAATTTTTTAGTGTTTCAAGGTAGTAAGATAGAATAATTTACTTCATCGCACTTAGAAGAATAAATTCCATTATGAGTTTTGGATTTGCAGACATTGAAAGCTTAAATTTAAAAAAGTTCCAAAATCAATAAAACCATCGTTTTCTTTAGTAAACATTTCTTTTGGAGGTAATGTAGCATTACAATATTCCAGATAATTAATTTCTCATTTAACTTAAGAGTTTTCTTTTTTCATTTTTATATTATATTATTTGTTCTAAACATTCAAATTTTCTCGAAATGATCTAGTTAACTTTTACAAAATGTGAGTATAAAAGACACTTTTAAAGTAGCATCTAACAATTTGTCTCTTGTGCAGAATTCTTATACGTATTCTGAAAAATATTAATAAAAATTTAATTGAATGTTTACTTAAATTACTAATCATCCCTAATACACAAACCTGTCATAATTATTATGTTATGAGGAACATTTTCTTATTCGAAAAATATTAAATTTATTATTGATATATAAACATCTTAAAAGGGATCAACATGTAAATTCTTAATATTTCATAGATAAAAGATACATAATAAAAATTATAGAAAATAGAACTTTAATTACAAGGCTTTTTCAAAATTCTCAATATTCATGTTCAAGAAATTGCATAATTATTCAATTAGCAAGGCACAGTTATACTTGCTATAAAACATATTAAAGAAGAGATAGCTATTAACATTTCTTGTAAATTTGAAAAGATTTCCATATAACTTTTGTAAGCGATTTGAAAAGTTTTAACTTACACACTGAGTACAATAATGTATTTGAAAATTAATTTTAACATACTTTCCAGCATTTCTTTACATTAAACCGTAATTTATCCAAATTAAAAGAACTTTTTAAAGATGAACAAATACAGAAATCTTCCCTAAAGCTTCATGCTTGCTATATCAGTACTATTCTAAAACAGTTCCTACTTTCGTGGTGTTAAATTTAATTCTTAAATATTTATTTCTTCTCTAATTTTGGATTGACAGTTATGGTTACAATCCTCCAGAGTCTTCAAAAGTAATGAATAAGTGACAATATCCATAAGACAATATCAATTAATAAGAGACAATATCAATAAGAATTATAAATGAAGGGTTTTAACCAATTAGAAAGGCATCTCATTTCGCTCTATAGAGATATTTGGGAGACAATGTGATAAAAAAACCCTATTTTCTCACGTTAAGTTAATGATTACTTGGTGCACTATAAATGTTACAAGATTAAAGATAAAAAGAAGAAAAAAGTTTGCTAATGAATCTTCAGAAAATTTTTAAATAATTATTTTATTTAATCATAGCTAAAGAACTAAACTGTTTATTGAAAATATTATATTTCCCCTTGTAGTATATCTTATGTTTCCTAAGGAATTATTTATATACGAAAGGTAATCATTTATTCTAACTTTTTTTTTATCAGAAAGTACTTATACGTTTATGAAATTCTTACCGATTTCAAAACTTAGTATCATTAAAATTATATTGATTGTTTACTAATACTAATATGATAATGTTAAAATAGTAATATAAACAGTTTTATAACCATCTTTATAATATTAATTGCATACTGGTAGTCCCAAATAGTAAAGACGTCATTTATCGACCAGGTAAAACAAAGAGTAACGCATGAGTGAAGGCCAAGAACTAAAAGCGTTCACATGTTGTCATATTCCCTCCTTTTATTTACCATGTACATTTTGGAAGAATTTGAGCAATCGTTGTCAGTGTGTAAAATATCGTTTCTTAATAAATTACAGTTATATAATAGGATGAATTTTCTGAACACCACGCACGCCATAACGGATATTAAAACGATAGACCAACAGCTTCCCACAGTTTTAAAATAACTTATTATGAAAATGTTGTTACTTACTTTATATATCGAATTTCCATATATCTATAAATATATTTCATTTTTATCATTTTAATAACTAAGTTTCGAGCTTATATCAGTGATTGATTTTTTAATGCTCAAATTAAATGAAACATATTTTGTTTTTCAAATGGCTATGGATATATTGATCTCCGAGGATGATATCAAATATTTTTACTAAGAAAGATAGAAAAGTTTAAAAATGTAATTTTTAAATTAATTGTATAGAATATGAGCATAACCAAAAATAATTGACAATTGCATGTTTTATGATATGAATTAGTATAGAAAGTGTACGAAGATTACAACAGATCTATAAATTTATATTAAGTTTTCGTTAAAATACTTACGTCGAATGAGAGAGAGATCAAATGAAAATATTTTATACACTTACTAATTTTTTTTTTCAAATCAACTTTGACGACATTTTGTTGTAAGGTAAAATTAATATATAGCCTTCTTTTATAAAATCTTTTAATATGATTACACACATGGTGTACTAAACTAATTATGTAAATTATACACATAATGCACTAATATTATATTCAAATGACGAAATAATTTACTGCATTCAGTACTGTGATTGTACGGCATATGTAATAAAGGGAACGGAAATATTAAGTCAAAAACAAATAAGATAATGGAAATTTAAGAATCAATGTATTCAGCTATTTCAATCGCATGTAAAATATTTATACACAATTAATATTTTTAATTAAACTTATTTAAAATTAATTTCTCTTTTTTTCTAAAAATTAATTTTATAACATTATTACTGATTTTTAATTTATTTAACATTTATTTATTTATTTGTCATTTCTCTTTTTGATTAAATTTTTCTACTTTTCCCCTTTCTGTAGATCAAACTTTAAATTATAACATTAAGAGTATTATAAAGTAAAAATTAATGAGTAATGTTATCAATTGCATAAAATAAAAGAAATTTTAAAATAATACAAAAGATTTTGTATATTTTAGATTATTTTTTTTTTAATTTTTACTATTCTTTTGATTAAGTATGCGTTGTCATATATGAGATATATCTTTTTCAATGAAATTACTTTTTTTGTTTCGAACATGACATGACACTTCCTTCAATGGTTCTATCAGAAAAGAAAAGAGGGATTCATAGATATGTTATGAGTCTGCCAAGGGAAGCTTATAACCCTTAACCTAGCCTTGGCTACCATTCTGGCAACTTGGCGACTTTAACTTCAAATAGAATATTTCCGAATATGCTAGAACCAAGGCAAAAAATGGAACAAGCAGAAAGTTACGGGCTCCTCTTGAATTTTCAGTGTGACGTCACACTTGACTGAAATAGATATAAATACATTCACAGCCGGAGAGAGTCAATCCGTTTTTGAATCGGTTTGTCTGTGGAATCTGCTTTGGAGACCGATTGAGGAATCTATTGAGTGAATCTCCTGAGGATACTGTGGCCGAGTGAATCTGCTGGAAATTTGGTCTGAATCTAGAAGAATTTGTAGGAGTCTGTCATTGGAGTCTCTGTTGCGGTGATCGATGGGGAAACCAGGCAAAAGTTGTTGGCACTCGGTTACATTTGGGATAATTTGCTAAGAAGACGTCTGTATCTGCTGGAAATTGTCGGAGTCTGCCTTGGAAGGGCAGAGCATTATTGCGGAGATTGTCCGTAGTAAGAATTAGTAAGCTCGTGAGTTGAACGTTGCTGATACAATTCTAACTGTTATTATTTTCTGTTTCGTTCCTGTACCTGTGTAACTAAATTGTGCAACTGCTATGTATTTTCTTGTACTGTAATTGTCCAAGCTCTGAAACTTGTGTTTCATCCTGAAAATTTGTGAATAAAGAGTCATTTGTGGTTATCCTTCCTCCGTGTTCACATACCCATAAACTTTCACATACCCATAAAATTTTCTAACAATATCGTGAACATCGTATTATATCTAGTGACATCTGACATATTTAAGAAATTAGTAATAAAAGTAAATGTACTGAACATTCTATTATATATATATATATATATATATATATATATATGAGTGTGTGTTTTAAAGAGTTCATTTTTTATTCTACATAAAATTATTAGACATAGTTAGACGCTTCTGATGTAATTTTAAATGGTATTTTTTTCCTATTACTATTTTATACTTTTATCATCATTTAATTTTTTAGTTTAGTTCATTGAAAAAGAGTCATATTTTAATTTTTTTTTTGCTGCTATCAATAGGTAGCTTACTATTTAAAGAATATTTTTCTCAATCGTAAAATTTGTTTAATAAGTTTAGCATTCTTATATTAAATAATAAAGACCAAGGCAAAAGTGTATTCATTAATCCTAAACTATGTCCGACAAAATTTAATGCATTGGAAGTTCAATATTACAAACCATTCTCTACATTTGTTTCCAAAAGCCCTTTTTGAGTTCGAAATGAATTTCTTTAGCCTTTTGATGAAGATGTATATCATCAATCCATCAAACAAAATTGCACAAAATGAAATAATCTGTTGCACTGATCGAAACATTAATATGTATAAATCTTAATTGTTTTTGAAGTATTATCAAATTATCTTCTCATTTTTCGTTCAGAAAATAACCTTGAAAAATATTTTTAATCTTCAAAACAAACACTTGACGTCTTCGTCACAAGGGGAGAAGATTGTTAATCAAGTTCAGTTGTTGGATTAATTTTTAGCAAAATTAACTAAAGTAAAGAACTCTTGATTAAAACCCCCATTGTCGCAGGAATAGTTGTTTTTAAAATAATAAAATTTCCTTGAATTCAGTTTGAAAAGTTTGTAAGTAATTTTAATTTCAATTATTCAATTGGATGCGCAACATCAGGTACATAAATGCTTTAGGTAAATGTATAAGTTAAGTCTAATACTACTTTAAAATATTCTTTAAAAATTTAGGTAATGTGCAACATTTCTCTTAAAGAATTTTTAAAGTTGTTTGATATTTGAAATTCATTACTGGGTCTCTGATGTTGTGTCAAATAAAATAATGCAATTTATTAAGCCAAATTTGAAATGCTGTTTACAGAGTTTTAAAACTATACGTCCTTCAAGAAATTATGCTTTTGTATAACATATACTTTCCAAGTTTATTTATTACATTATATTCAGAACTATAATACATTGTATAAGTAAACTGTACAATCAATATCAAGATTATACATAATTATGCAGCTAATTCTTATTCCTTTTGTTTCAAACAATTTAATTATGATACTTCCATTTCGAGAAAAAGCTGTAATCCTAGGAGACATTTTTCTCGTTCATTTCCATTGATAACTTAATAAAATGGATACAACTTTTTTATTCAGAAATAAAAGAAGCTTAGCTAATTTGGTGAAAAGTCTAAAGGGGGCTATTTTATTGTAAGAAGATGATATAGTAGCACAATCACGAAAAAAATATCTTACAGCATTTGAGTCATTAATATAGAATTTTTGTCTTAAAATGCTTAACTCTGTCAAATGACTTTTACTTCTGTTTACCTGAGATGCAGACAAATTACTGCTCTTTTTTAAGAACGTTAAATCATTGTATTTCAATTAAAGAACACTGTCTGAGAGAAAACAGTTATTCGCACTTTATCATCACTTGAATCTCTCATTTGAATAGAAAATTTTATTTCTAAAAATACTTAAAAAAATTCGAATCCTCATTCTTCTGAAATTTCTTTACGAAACATAAGAAGAATGGTTATACTAAAGACTATATATTCTATTCTGTTAAGTAAAATTTCATATTATAAGTACACATCAGACTAATCATGAGGTTTTAAGCAAGTCCCTGAGAAGTTAAAAACAATTTGCATTTTTTATTCGAAAAAAAAGTAAGGTTCAAGAGATTTTGAAAATTCTTGTGCTCTTAGAACCCTCAAATGTCCAAACACAACTTTTTTCAAAGCCGTTTTAAAAATGTTTTAGGTAATCTCAGTCAGCCATTAGACCTTGGTATCAATTAACCAAGTGTATTTGGAGGTTAATCACCGTCAAGCACGTGATTGTTTTGAAACTCAAATAGCTTATATTTTTAAGTAATTATGCTAAAAGTTTATCATTTTCAAGGCGTATCAATGTCATTAATTTTCGTTTCTCCTCAATGTTTCAGTAAATCAATTACGCTAATACTATAGAAAAATATATAATTATGGAATATGTTTACGTAATTAAAATGAATATTTTTGTTCAACTTATATTAATGTCTTACCATAAGATAAGTATGTTCAGTTAAAATCATTAAATGTTTCATGCCAAAATGCAGTTAATAAATATTTGGTCTACATCAATATCAATTCTTGAATTAGTTGAATCTATAGATGAACTTCTTCACATAGGAGATATGTTTATAAATATGTATTGTGCGAATCAATTTCACAAATATTTGAATAAATAATTCAAAGTCCTTATTTCTTCTGACCAGAAACAAGAAGTGAAAAAGATTTTTAATATTCAAAACTATCAACTAGCTATGTGAACCTGAACAGAATTTGATTCAAAAATTTGAAAATAATTTTATTCAATAGTATGTTCATAATTTTACCAGCCATAACTTTAAAAAGAACAAAACAACAAGTGAAGTTAATAATAAAAGCAATTTTAATATCCGTTGCAAAATATTAAATCAAATATCCATTTTTTCCCAGTATAGTGACTCTAATCATGTTAGTTTAAGGTTATCATTGGTTGTGTAAAAGTAGCATTGTAGTAATAGAATAAATATTATACAGTTTTACATAATTCATAATGCATTTATAGGAATAAACAACGTAAAGCAATTATGCCTTTAAAGGAAGAAATGAGAAACGTCTGTCAAAATATTAAAGTTAATAAGACTGAGAAGATAAGATGAGGAGAAAAAGACTTGCTCTCTCTCTCTTACCATATATGCTCAAGTATAAAATAAGTTTAATGTGGTTACCTCATTTCACGTTAATGAGGTCGTAATAGCCTAGTAGTAATGGTCGTGGAATCGCGACCGGCATTGCTTTTCTTGAGTCGTGGGCTCGAAAATAGATGCCACTAAATATTCATGGTGAGGAGGGATTGATGCAGTTTTAAGGAGGTCGAGGTGCCAAGTCCTCCTATTGGTAGAGTGTGTAACTAAGTTTGTAGAGGTGATGCCTTTTTCACTTGCTCGAGGTTAAAATTTACAAGGTGCATGGCCGATAACCCTCGTGTTGCTTCTCAGTGCGATGTTGATAAACAATACTATCACACTCCTCTGTGACTGCTAGTCTCCATAGTGGGATGACATATCAGATTCATTACTACGACATTTGTAGCTGCTTTAAAACCGCTATGATCTCAATGTTATGTAACTGATCAGGCACAGGGATCAAGCAAACTTTGAACCGAACAATTTATTTTAACAACAGCCGATAGCTTCAGTGTGAAAAAGTACTCTAATGCAGTCTTCAGCCAAACCCAGTTCTCGTTAAACAAAACAAAAAAAGTTACAAAGCGCTATAGGTAAATACTGGGTAGAAGGCGTGAGAGTCGTATAATCTCCTCAGTCCTAGCGTCATCTGTAGGAGAGACCAAACAACACGTTCAAAAAATGCCTCCAAGTTAAATAAAAGGCGTCATTGGTACCTAGAATTAGTTAATTTTCTTGTTAATAGATGGTAGTTCTGAAAAAAAAAAGATTTTTAGAGAACATTTTTTTATTCGTAGCTTATTTATGGTAAAAGGGAAATGGTGTTTTCCGAGAGAAAGCAAACTACAAACTTGCTCATCGCTAAGTGTTCATATTTATTATAATTGTATAATAAAGAAATTACTAAACACACTATTGAATTCCTTAAATTTGCTGTTGATATATAAAATTATTAATTTCTTACTCAAATCTTCCCACTTCTGATTTAGAAGGCTGTTATTTCAGTATGGCTTGTAGGAGACATTGGAACAATGACTATCAAAATCACTCGATTTGAAACTATAAGTATATCATATATTTCAGCTCGGAATGATATTCTTTAATTGGTAACTGAATTCACCATATTGATATTTCAAGGATACATGAAAGACTCTGTATCTATCACAAAATGAAATGAAACATAATTAGTGATCACTGTAATTACGTCTAATTTAAAATTTCCCAGAATTCGAATATACTGGGCAAATAAAACTATAACTCCCGTTCTCGAAGATAACATTTTTTGGAAATCACTAGTTTTCAATAAGAAACAACTTAAAATTGAGAAATTATTTAATAATATAAGATAAAAAGAGACAGAGAGAGAAACGAATCATAAATTTTGGAAATAAGGATTCTTCTACAAACATTTCGGACAGGAATATTTTGTGACTCAAATTTTACATTATGCTCATTATGCTAATTATTATGAATTTCTTCTTAAATTAAGATTAAAGAAATATTTTAAATTAGCATTATGATGTCACTTTGTCCCAATGTCTCCTCCAGGAGACAATTTCTCAAAAATAAAAATTAAAAATAATTTTTTTAACATTTTATCAGTACTTTTTCATATATTTAGAAAAGATTGATACAAATTATTATAAAATTTATTACTCAAAGTTAACCTTGGGTCTGAGGAGCATAAGAAATAATTATTTTTCACAGAATATGTATTAAAACAGACGAGACAGAAAATGAACATAATACTTAAGTAAAACATAATAAATGACAATTAATAATGAAAATACAATTGATTTAAATATAAGATAAATATATAAAAACGATGTTGGTGTGAGACATGACAATGTTGTTATCTTATGCAAAATACATATCAATGAAAATAGAAGAAATTGAATATAAACATACGTGAAATACAGACAATAATAGCAATAATGCAAACTGATCCACACAGTAATTGAAACACAATAAATAAGTTAAAGATGTTTTCTGTTCAAAATGTTGTTGATTGATTTTATTACTCGAATAAACGATAAAAACTTTTTTAATGGATAGTCGGCACCAGATCTTTATAAAAAAAATTGTATGATCACAAATGTCCATTTTCAATAGCGTTCTGGGCAATACCAGCTATGAAAATAGCTGAATCGTTTTGCATATAGTTTTAAGAGCATTATTGGCTTCAGAAATTATACCAATAATATTTATATAAAGAGCAAATTTATTTTAATTGAGATTTTAACTAAAGAAAAAACGGATGAAAAGAACTAATAATAAATCATACTTTGGGTTTGATATATTTACATTAATAAATACATTTTTATTAATGACGTCCAAAGAAGGAAACGAATATATTTATTTCAAAAGTTTTGATTTTCTTTTAACCCGTTTTGAAGAACAAAATATTTTTTTTACAAAATTTTAAGGTAATTATTATTTAAAAAATTATACATCTATATGTTACATTATTTTTTTTCATTAAACTTAGCTAATATAGAAAAACTACATAGATAGATTTCTGCAAGCGATGAGTTTCTGAAAACAACTCTTTCATAGAACAGTTGATAATATAGTATTACGCAGTAATATTAAAACAACAACAATTAATATTCTAAGGATACGCGGCCTATTGGATTATTCATTGAACAATATGGTTTCTCAGAAAATAATTTAATGGAAAATTAATCTAATTTATTTTAATCTGTGAACAGTATTTATTTCAGTGAAATCTTTTCAAACACTCTGTTCCAAATTTTAGTAAATCTACTGAAGCTTAGTTAATCCAACAAATTACTCACATCTCGGTCAACAGACTTCTGCCACTGTGACTGGCAGTGAAGTCAAGTGTTAGTTGGTAAGATTAGAAATATTCCCCCAAGCTATCTTTTGATCGAAGTGGTGAAGGTGATTTGATATTTTAGTATTGATTGTGATTTGTGGACGTTACGCTCTCGATTTGCACTACCTATTCAATTCTGTGCATATTGGTTTGATGGATTGCTGATATATAAATTCATCAAAAGATGTAAGGGAATTATTTTCAGATACAAATAACTAGGAAAAGGTAGTTACGCCTCATAGAAGCGGAATAGAATGTAGAAGATATATATATATATATATGTGTGTGTGTGTCAGTCATCAGTTTTAATTCCTTTAATTATAGAATGGCTTAAAGTGACATGGAATAAAAAAGTCAAATTTCGGAAATACGTTTTATTAGAACGGGAAATACTTTTAGCTATTATTTATCATTAACAACAAAATAAATTCAAATACGCATGATTTTATTTTGACAAAAATTAAATTTAAGTTATAATTTTTAAGAGAATAATTATTTTATAAGTATATATTTTTTTAAAATGTACACATGCAAAGAGAAAGAATCCTTGCATAGAAGAAAAATAACGTGTGTCAAATTACATGAGTAAAATTATTGATATTATTATTACTGAATTCAAAATACTTTTCATTAGCATTGCCATGAAAAAGTAGTGTTGGAAATTCACCAAGATACACGCAAAGAAATGTGATAAAAATGTGCATCAAATACAATTTTCTTATTATTTTGCTGATGCAAATCACACTATTGTTTAACGTTCTGAAACTTGCAGTTTTCAATTCATAGAGGGAAAACTTTTACTTACCAAGATATTAATTAACACATTACGTGTGAAAAGTGTTTTAATGATGATTAAATAATTAATTGTAGATATATAAATATATTTTTTAATTTATTTTAGCCGTAATTGCAACGTTTCTTTAAAAGAAAATTAAATATTTAGTCATATATTATGGCTGTTTACGATTCTGCGAAATACATCTGCTACACTTCCCAGACCTAAAACAAATCTATTTTCTTAATGGTTTGAAATCGTATATTTTTAAGCTTACTTTATAATATTTGCTTCCAAATTAAGTTGTATGAATGAAATTTACAAATGAATATTTTATAAAGTTATGAGAAAATAATTCGATATAAAAACCAACGTTTTTAAAAACAACGTTTTTATATGGTGGCAAAGTTTATTAGAGAAAATTATTGAAATATTAGTTAAAACTGTTAATTATTTTTAACTTTAAAATTCACTTAAAAAGAGACATTTGTGAGAGTATTAAAAAATTCATAATACTCATAAAATCAAAACATGCATTTGAAAGTTTGTAAGTCATTCTATTAAAAAAAATGGGAACCAGAATTCAGAAAAAATTATTGTGATAAGACATGACGCCAAATATTGGAAACTTTCTTTCTTGCGAATGATTACTGTCTAAAAGTCAGCAACCCTTACTATCTCGGAGATAGTAAATGGGAGATAGTATCTCCCCTTTGTGAGTACAAAAGGTTTACGATACCCCATGCGGTGTGGGGAGTGCCCGGTGCTCCCAGAGGGGGAAAGAAATTTTTCCCTCAATCCTAAAAGCGCCGAGAGGAAAGAATATTTTGACTTATTAAAATTATTGAAATATTAGTTAAAACTTGTCGCAATCGTCTAAATATTGCATTGTTAGGCGAGTACGAACGATTCCCAAAATTTCGAAGCTCTAGCTTTATGGGAAGTTGGTTAAATTAACGAACCTCGGCGACGAACCTCGTAATTTTTAACCTCCGTATAGCAACGAGGACGACACCTGATCTGGAAACTCCCTCTCCAAGCTTCCACATCACGCTAGCAAGAGAGCTTTGTGTGAGCCTCAATAGATTTAACGTGCATCAACCCCGGATACATGGTGGGTCTTTTGTGGCATCAAGGCTTGAGGCCCAACTCCACAGAAACCGCCTGCTGCAAGTCTGCGACCATAACCACTAGGCTACCGCGGCCTTGAGGGGAAAAAAAAGGGAACAAACACAAGTGTTTTCTTCAAATATTCGTACAAACAAGTAAATAACACCTATGTTCCCCCTTTTGCATTAATTTTATTTCTATTTTACGAAAATACCTACAAATTCAGAAACATCATATTTCGCATCTAATACTCTCTTTGAATGGTTTCGGTACATTTGCATTTTAAGGAATTTTCAGTTACAATATATTCTTCGCTCAGGAATAAAAACACAAATAAATTGTTTCGGTGACTTTCGTTTGATATGTAATGATAATTCCTGAATAATAGAGGAAGAGGAACGAGGTGAAAATTACTTACATCTTAATTTAGAACAAAGGAAAAGTTTTTAATTCTTAATGAAGCATCTCCAACGTACTTTTATACTAGCTTTCAAACTAAAGTTAATCCATTATCATTTTCAGCTTATTTTGAACTGTAAACAATATTTTCGTTGCATGGTTACACCATTCCAATCTATGAGCCTATTTTGAAATCATCCTTCATTTCTATTTATCTTATCAATTTTTATTTTGAAACTCAATCGGAAATATGTTTGAAAATACAAAATAATGAAATATGTAAACGTTTGAACTATCGTACCGCTCATCAAAAGGGAAATAAAGAAGTTTCTATTATAAAAAAAAATATTCTTCCGTGACTTTTAAAAAATCACGAGCCAAACTATGAAAAAATTAAAAAAAGAGTCGTTTTTTTCTGCTCTTGTTTTCTAGAAAATTTTTGCTTCTAAGTTTTGTAAAAATATTTGTCTTGATTTCAACTATTTTCATTGACCCGTAAAAAACTAAATCCATTACAAAGCATTATTAGGAAGGAAGAGCACAAAATTAACTTATTTTTTTTAGTTTAAGGATTATGGTACTCTATAGTTTAAAACTGAGAAGAAATATACTTTTGTTGGAACAACTGTTAGACTCTTTCGTAGAAGTACAAAATATTTAAAAGGAATTGCAGTAATAAATAAACATTCTTTTTTTCTATTTAGAAATTTGGAAGATAAAGTCCTTTTGAGAATAAATTTGTTTTAATTTAAGAAATTATTTGAAGAAGAGTTCGAACGGAAATTAACAAAATAAGAGCAAAATTTTAACACAATTTCTTTGGAAATATTTTTTATTGGATCGCACTTCATTTATTCAAAGGCTGTGCGCATTGAATAACTATCGACATTGTTAATAATTATATCAATAAAACAATATTATGTGAATTATAACAGCAAATATATGAGATGAAAATTAATGCAAATTACTCCATGAGAAAAATTTGTACGAATTAATACATAAATAAATCTTAAGATGATTAAATTTAACGATGTTATTATATAAAAAACAAAAAAATATTGAAATAACTAACTTCTTTCGAAATTCAGTTATTTTAGGGTTATTTATACATACATGTATTAAAACAAAGAATTAAAGAACATTCAAAAACAAAAGCCTACTTAACTGCAACATGTATTTTTTCCTTTCACAAAACTATAAATAAAGGAACACAACTACTATTTTTGTAATTTTGTTCATAATTTGCAATAGTCATCCGTAATTTTCCTCTTTGTAATCTTTAAATTCTGCATATTCTTCAAAGGGATCTTAACTTTCTCTAAAATTTGCAATGTTTTCTTTAAAAATATCATTTGTCACAGAAATTATATTGACCACTATATGAAGCTGGAAAGGCTCTTTCATATACATCTTCAAAAATCGAAATTCCGAAATAATATCTTGTTCCCAAATAAAAATATTTATTTTGGTAATGGAAAAACGTCTTTTTATCAATAAACCATCAGAAATAATTGTTATTTTTGCGGCACGAAACGGTAAATGAGAGTATTAACTTTAAAGTAAAGGTGATACTGTCAGATGGAACAAAAATCCTTAGAAATAAAAACACGAAGTAGAACAACAGAAGTTAATGTTAAGGTACTAAATATTATGAAAATATAATCAAAATAATACGCCATCATTGGATTTTTTTTTCTTTTGAACAAGAAAATATTCAATTTCCTTCTTCATTAGGCGTTACAAAATACATTCAGTTTCACAAATATAAAATGCGTGATTCATTTGAAAAAGTATCAAATAGTTTATTATCAAAATTTTATTTTTAAATTGAACATGTTGAGAAAACTTCTGAGAAAAATATAATTTTATTTTTCAAACTGATACTTCAGTAATTTTTTTTTAACAATATTAAATTTTAAATGAGCAAAATATAATTTGGTTAATTATTTAAAAAGACAGGAAATCAATTGGTTTCATACCAAATTCCAAGAAAAAGATAAATATTTCTCTAAATCAATTATTGTTTGAAAGATTTTTTAAAATCGCTGTTGGTGAAATGATTATAATAGAGTTCACAAGTTTTGTTAAATGGATTTTCACTTACGTTCTTAAGGTGTGTCATAAGATTTTATTTTTATTATTCTAAAGTAAACCTGTGACATTTGACTATTCGCGGTTTCTCTTCACTAACCTTGGGGACTTTTAATTAGGATTGATTGCTTTTGCTAAACAACCTTTGCCCAACCAAAAATGAAACGTGAATATCCAGAAAGGAAGTATTAAGAAATGAAGTGAAGCGGGAGAGTTAGGAAATATATAAACTCTTACTGAAAGTCGCGAAAGTGAAGCTGAAGGAGAAGTTATAGATAAGCGGAAGGAGAAATTATATAGAAGCGGAAGGAGAAATTATATAGAAGCGGAAGGAGAAGTTATAGAAAAGCGGAAGGAGAAATTATAGAGAGGCTGAAGAATAAGTGGAAAGAGAGGTTGAAATAGGTGACTAGATGAAAGATTGTTGCAAGAGGTTTAGTTACTATTGTTTTCAACAGTTGATCCAGAGTCTGAGTTGCAGTCGAGGAAGGATTAGAGGTAAGAGTCTGATAGATTTCTATTGGTGGGTTGAATTTAGTTAGTAGAAATCTTCCCCAGGAGAGCATATATAGTTGTTGTTATAGTAAATAGAAATTAATAAATTCCGTAAATATTGTTCTAGCGTCTCTTTGATTGGCTATTGTGTCTTAGTGTTTAATAATTGAATCTAGTTATGGCACAAGAGGCAGCCTGGGTCGGGCAGGCGTCACAAAGCTTTCAGGTAAATGATCATTTTCCCACGTTTCATCATTTCTGGTACACTCGAATAGTACATAATCTTTTGAAAATAATAAATAGAAATTAGGACTATTTCTCTCCCATTTTAATGACTAGGTTTTGTAAATTGTAATTTAACTCAAAGAAGTTGTAATTTTTGGTCATTTTACTATTTAGTAAGAATTGTAAGGTTAATAAAATAAAAACAAATAAATTAAAAAAAACGAGACTCTTGATCATACGAAATTTATCATTTTACTTAACCATTTTTTGAAACAATCAAGTGGTATGAAACACAAAAAAAATCAAAACTAAAAGTTATCAGGACATCCTTATAGTGAAAGTCTTCCATACACATTTCCTAAGTAAAACATTCTGTAACACGCTCATTGTTATGAAACTATCAAAACTGCTATCAATTATAAACACATGATGAAAGTCCAATTAAATGAAATTTATAAAAAAAAGTTGAGATAATTTAATCATTAATTTCTTTTAAATACATCCCAAAATCTCATTCTATTGATTGTACCTTTTTTCTCAACTGGAAAAACACAGCTACACCAGAAGATGAACGTGTCGATGAACATTGAGTTTCTTATAAATTTTCTGAAACTTTAAAATATTTATCTGTTTTATAAATGATTTGAAATTGTTCTTAGTAAATTAGACAAACCAATTAGGATAATGTAAGTCAAACTTAATACTAACTAACTTTCAAGCACTTTTTCCATTCCATTATAATTTTTGGAAATAATGTAAACTTTTAAGAGATGAATAAAAAAGGAAACTTCACGCAAAATGTGATTCTTACTTTATTTCGTTACTATTCTATAAAAAGGTTCACTGGTTTTTGTATTGATTTAGCTAAATTTAATTTTTCAGTGCTTACTTTCCCCTATGTTTCATACCATTACGCTATTCCGATACAATCCTTCACGGTCTTTCAAAGTACTGAATGAAATAAAGGATTAGAATATTTTAATGAATTTAAGGTTTGTAAAAGAGGGTTAAAATCCCATTAAATTGAGCAACTTTTTTATCACTTTACTCTTCCAGGAGACTTTGGAGATAAGTTGATAAAAAAAAATTATTTACTCGCGTTACGTTGATGGTGAAATGGGGCCGTATACATATTAAAAAACTGAAAATGAATATTTCAGATAAAATGTTTAGAATTATATTAAATAATGTTTCTATTTCTTCATATTTGTAAATCTAATATGTTAACTAAATATATTGCATTTATAAATATCTCTTAAATACTTGGGTATTATCCATATGAAAGATAACCATTAACACAAAATTTCAACCAGAAAGTAAATACGTATTTATGGAAATTTTACAAATTAACCCCTTCCTCTCCGTACAATTAAACTTATCTTAATAATTTAGCTATCATGTAAATATGGAAAGGAAAAACACTGAGGTGAAAATATTGTTAAAATAACTTATTGTTCTGACTGTTACATATTTTATTTGGATTTGTATATATCCATTATGCTTCATTTTTTTTCTATTAATAATAATGTATGGACGAAGTGCTTAAATTAGAGATTCTTGGAGCTCCAATTAAAGGAAACATCAAACATTTCGCAAGTAGCTAAGAATACATTGTTCTCGAAAGGGACATCAATATTGTTAATGAGAAAAATAGTTTTGATTAAAAAATAATTTTAAACTCAAACATTTCTGCGTAACAAAAGGAAATTCATTATAACCTATTTCATGATATAAGGTAGTGTAAGAGTAAAGAAAACTTGCAACATTCTTAAATATTAAGCTTCATTATGTATATTTTCTCCGAGTAATTGTTAAGAACTCAAGGATGATTTTTTGTTATTAAAATTTTCTTTTGCTTTCCTATGTGTAATGTATTTTAGTAATTTGTTTTTCAAATAAATTTTTGAATTAATTAACTGTATATAAATAATACATAGACTTATTTTACAAAATTCTGTAAATATTTAATGATACAAGCAAGAAAAACGAAAGATCTTTTAAAATGCATACTAAATTTGTTTCTTTTTATATTTTCAGAAACACTTTGCCTTTTTAATTGATATGGAAAAAAAGTGTTTAAATATAAGGAGAGAAAAGGAAAAACTTTTAACTATGATAAACATTCAGATATCAAAATACTTAAGTAAAATGTTATTAATGAAATTTGTTTATTACAATTTATTATAAATTTAAAAGTTGACGAATGGTTGGAAAATTATAGCGTTAGAATTTGTTTTGAAAATTCAAATTAATCAATCTGAGTCAAAAAAAAAAGTATTGCGAGCCTTTTTGATTACGCGCTTTTTCGGAGTCATACATCGAATCAAAGAATGTCCCAAAATGCCTTATTAACAAATGTTTCAGATGGAAAAAAGGAAATCAGCGTGTTGTGTCGACAAAATGATGGAAAATGTATCTACATTTTCTACAATTTTAAGAACGTCATCACAATCTTAATTATACAATTTTATAAACGTTAAAATGCATAACAGTAATAAAAAAGGCATTTATATCTTAAAAATAAGAATAATTTCCTTTTCATAAATAGGGAAATCAATACTCAAATTACAACAAATAATGAGTAATCAACAAAGTACTTTCAATCACTGGAATTCTGGGGCGTAGTTTCATTTTCACGTTTCATGATCTTTTATGTATTCAAGGGCAGATTTGAGGCAAACCTGCTGAAGGAGAAGAGGAAAATAATAGGCCTTCAGCATAGTTTTGTTCAAAAATATGTTAACATTCTCAAATCTTCCTATTTAGTTTCGTTTTTTGCCTCAGATACGTGTAGATACGATTTTAGTAAGTAAAATGTCTTGATTTCAAAATCTTGTATATTGTATCTAATATAAAAAAAGTGTTTAGATTCTAATTTTATTTGGACTTACTATCACTAAAATAACACTAAAAAAAAGAGATTCTGTCTATGAATATCAAATTATAGACTAAATTATTTCTATCAAGAAATTTATTTTTTTAACCAATCACATAAATGTTAATAAGTATTTGACATTGAAATGTACAATGGACAATGTGTTAATTAGTTAAAATGTATTAGGAATCGGAAATATATTAACTTATTTTTGATTAATAAAATTTAAATTTTTATTTGTTTATTTAAAAGGATATCTTAAAAAAGTGGGATCCATTACATATGTGAAACAATTCATAATGAAACGCAAACTAGAAATTATACGAAATCATACAATCAGAGCATGAGTGTTAAAACTATAAAATCATGCAGTTTCTTTTAGATTTCTACGATTTATTTTTATATAAAAATCAAACTTTAACTAGTTATTTTACTCAAAATCAGCAAAAATGTTTATATTTGTGTTTATTTATGCTGAGGCGATGCACTTCAACCAGACTCTTTTGGCATAACAAAATCAAATACAACTAACTCTAAAAGTCAATAACCTACAAAGAATTCATTAGTCAAATCTCACACAACTATTTATTTGGCAGCTTTGTTGTATAATGTCTAAGGGATATGTGCTCTCCTTGGTAACATCCTAGATAGATTTACCTATTCAACTAATACCAAACTAATAGTCTGTTACAAATATCTCTCCCGATGAGGCTGACTTGATTTTTCAACCTTGCTGTGACAGCTATTACCCGTAGCAAATCCTGATATCATCTACCGCTTGTAAGGCACCAACTCAGCTTCAATCATCAAAATTTCCTTTTGTTTAATAAACCGTCCTATCTAGCTCATTTCACTTTATTTCTACCTGCCTCTAATTTGCATAATTACGTTTCCTTTTGATTGGGAAGAAATTGCTGAATTCATGCAATCAATCTCAATTAAAGTTCCCAAGGTTAGGGAAGAGAAAATCGCGAATAGCCCAACGTCACAACGCGACATCATTGAGATCTGAATACAAATTTATTTATAAATCCTTACATTTCACTATTAAAACATAAATAACTCCAATTTCACCATTGCCTGAATTCGAGCAACTTTCAAGATATTCACATGATTTATTTTTTATAATTTCCCTTTTCATTTATTTTTAAAAATTATCACTTGATTGTATGCGTTCAACAAACAGTTAATCCATTTAACATTAAACTTTCGAAAATTAATGAAATGAAAATTTCAAAAAAAATTAAATGAGTGGGATGAATCAGTTTAAAAAACTCTGTACAATTCTTACGATTGCTTTTTATAAAATCTCATTCTGAACTTGTTATTTTAGCAAAAAATTACAATATTACGCATTCACACTTTATTTTACAATCAATACGATTAAACATTGTACTGAATCATGTCGCAACGCCTACCGTCTACTGCGATGAATATTTTATTCTAACTATATAAATGAAAGTTAATATTTTATTTTATTTAAAGTATAGCATAATACAAATTGAAGTATACAAGTACGTTGAAATGGTCAATTGTCACAAAAAAAATCACAATTCCGGTTTTCTATTTTCTTGAATAAAGCATTTATTTAGATACATAAAACTATTCTTATTTTGTTTCTTCGTCACTTAAAACCCTAGATATTACAGAATTAGTAATGCTCAAAAACCGGATGAGGGTATTTACATGCTCTTGAAAGTCGTCAAACAGAATTAAAATACCATATTTCCTTTTAATATAATTTTAGCAAACATTTGATTTAATATTTAAAATAATTACGCTGTTTGCCAGGTTCTTAGTGAAATCTGGCAATATTTGTTTTATTTGCATACAGCTTGATTTGATGACAACAGTGTTTGTTTAGTTGCAAAACAGAGGTTATTAACTTTTTTTGAAACAATACTGAATTATTATCTGATATTATTATATTTACAGCTAAGGGAAATAACAAAAATAAAATTTATTATCATGAAAGACAGTCTAAAGTAAATAGGTTCTCTAATAATAGTAATGCTCAAAAAAATGAAAAAATTAGAACCGACTTAGATAATATTTCAACTGCGAGTGAAATAAAATTGATGAATTCTTTAAAACATTCAAATGTTACAGAAAATGATGAAAAAAAATGTTATTTTTAACTTAAGGATTTTTCAGTAGCGTGATTTTGTTATTATGTTATCATGTATGTTTTGAAAGAAGAGTTAATGAGATGCAAGAGTCTGTTTTTGGATTAGCCATGAACATGACTTAAAAATGTAAAACCTCTGACTATATCATCTCTTTCTGCACTTCAAAAAAGGAAATAAATCGAATAATGTTAATCTTGCATTTGTTTTTATTATGGGAGTTATTGGTAAAGGATATTCTGAAGCCTAAAAACTTTGTTCTGCTATCGATGTAAATGTTCCGTCAAAGAAAGCATTTGGTTTCCTTGAGAAAAAAGTTCCTGCCAGCTACGTAGCATGCAATACGATGAATGAAGTTGCTCTGGAAATTAGATGTAAGGGAAATGATGCTAAATTATCCAAATGTGGTGCATCGGTTGAGGGCACTTAGCAACGGAGAGGATATTCATCTTTGAAGGGATTTGTCTCTATTATCTCAATAAATACTGGGAAGGTATTAGAAGTTGAATGCATGTCAAAAGTATGTATATTTCGTGATTCAAAAAACGAAAATTTAAGCATCATTCATAACTCTGCTTAACATACAGGGTTATCTGGTGCTATGGAACCTGTTGGTGTGCATCGACAATTTGAAAGTTCTATTTAAATGAGGAAATTGCAATACGTAAACTTTTTTCGCGACGGAGACTCAAAAGGTAAGATGCTGCAAAAGAAATTTATGTTCAGAATACCTCAACAAAATACAAATGGACATCTACAAAAATGTTTTGGAACAAGACTAAGGAAATTAAAATCAATACAAAAAGGGCTTGGAGGACGAAAAAATCAGACGGATGCCTTCATCTATAAGTTACGAAATTATTATGGCATCGCTTTCCGAGATAACGTGAATGGCTTAGAAAGTATGTAACTTACAGTAATTGCGACATTTATCATTGCTGTTCAAATGCAAATCAACCAATGCTCGACCAATGCCCTGTTGGACCGGAGAGCTGGTGGAAATATAAACTAGCCATATCACACGATAAACAAAACTACAAGGATAAGCCTAAAGAACTTCCACAAAATCTTATAAACATTATCTAACCAATATACACGAATAATGCGATAAAAGCCTGTTAGAAAAATATTTTCCAGGAAAAACTCAAAATACAAATGAGTGTTTCAATAGAATTTTGTGGAAATTCATTACACAATATTTTTTTGTTGTATAGCCAAAAGTCAACACTACGATTAAGAGAATACATATTAGTAATTCTGTTTAATAAGGGATTATTAGATATATTGAAACATTTCGGTGTGCCTATTCGTGTATTCACATTAAAAAGTTTCGCTAAACTGGATGAAATTCTAGTAATAGAGTGAAAACGACATTCTTTTCCACAATTAGCTTACAGAAAAAAAGTAGATTAGCCGAGAAGGAAAAAAAATGGTTAAAAATGAGCAAACATAAGGTATAAACTGTAAAACTGTAGAATTTCTAAAAAAAAGTAATTGTGTATGTATAGATATAGAAAGTAAATAATAAATTGTACTAAAAATGCTTTTTTCTCAAAATTACTTTTTTGGAATGTTTTCAAAACTCCAAAAATGATAGCTAAAAATATTACATGTATATTTCTTTGAAACTTAGTACTATTTTTTTTCATAATGTGCTCTAGAGCATGAAATAAAATAATGTTTATAATAAGAATATTTTTTTAAAAAAATTATAGTCGACTATTTGTATAAAATTGTTGTAAAATATGGCAAATTACAAGTAATGGCATTACGACTAGCTCTAAAATTTTAATTTATTTAAAGAGTCAAAAGATTTTATTTCATGTCATAAAAATATGCATAAAGTATATTTTGATACTAAATTTACTCAAATTAGGTGAATAGATTTTCATATAGCATTTTTGAAACTTTTCTAAGATGTCTTCAAAATTCTCTACAAATTTGTTAATTTTCTGAAACTTAAATAATTTATTGCAAATATGAGATTAACACAGCTTATTTACATGGAAACTGAAGTTATAAAGGGTATAAACTTTCCTCTTAATAATGTTTTTATAAAAAAGTCCACCCAACGTATTCGTGTGCCTAAATAACGCAACTCTTATTTTCATATTGTTGTATATTCATGTATTATAACATATTTTTTTAATATTTTCATTGAAATGAAAGAATGCTTTTCATTCATTTCTAAAAATTAATTATTTTCATATTTTTTTAAAAAAAATTATCAACCACCTAAGGCGCTTTTGTTTTCTATACATTATAATTGTAGTACCTGGCCACTTTTTAAAAATTTATCTTGTTTTTGCGTAGATTTTAAATGTTTGCTCTCACCAGTAATTAAATTAATTTTCACAAATACATCATGATAATTTTGTCCTCAGTTTCTTATTAGATTGAAATAAAATATATGCAATATATATCTGATACTTGCTTTCACCACTAATGAACTCAATTTTTTAAAATATTTCGTAATAAATTTACCCCATTTTTTTTATTTGATTGAGGTGAAACAGATATAAAAATTAAGTATTTTATTTACTTATTGATTTATCATTTTATTTACTTATCTATTTATCATTTTATTTACTTATCGATCGATCATTTTATTTACTTATCGATTATATTACCTTAAATCACACGTGAGCTGTTATCAAAATATGACTGTAAATAAATAACATTATTTAGAGTTTTAAGCTATGAGGTAGCCTTTAATTTTTTTTTTCTTTGCCTCAAAAATTTCAAACTACGTATTTTTAGTTTGGCTTACTTTTTTGAATGTTTTGGGGTCAAATGATTTTAGTATTGATTTTTTATTATTAGCCATCTAAGGGGCTATTGTTTTAGGTCGATCACTTTTGGAGTACCAGATGATTTTTCAATTTATTATCAATTGCTGCAATTTAATTACATTTAGCTTAATTATATTCAATTTAATAATTCATCGTTTGTTTTAATTTTAATTAACATGTTGCTGATATAATATTCAAATTAATAATTTATCGTTTTCTTTAATTTTAATCACATTTAGCTTAAATATATTCAATTTAATAATTTATCGTTTACTTTAATTTTAATTTCACTACACTTTACTATTGTACATTTCTCGATATTTCATCGTTTACTTTAATTCTTAGGTTTAATTAAGCAATTTAATAATAATTATAAGAAAAGGCGCACCGTAGATGGCTAAATCTGTTCTTTGCATAGAACTTTTTAATTTTACTTTTTTTATTTTTTAAATTTTAATTTTAATTTTTTACTTATTTTCTTTTTTTAGTTTTTTTAAATTTTAATTTAATTTAATTTATGTATTTTGTATAAATTGGTAAATCGATAACCAGAAATTAAATATTATTCATTTTACTTCTGGCAATAATCCCTTACAGAGCTTCAAATACTTTTTTCTGAATTATATTAGTTACCTATACAAAACGTTCAATTCTTTACTAATTTTAGGCACTTTTAAATAGAATATTTTGGTCTGTGTGAGAGAACTTATAAATATTTCTTTGATCATAAATAAGCTAACTATAAAAAGAATTTGTTTTCGAAATTTAATCTGAAAAGTATAAAAATAAATTTCAATACGGTTTAATTCTTTTTCCCGGCATTTTTAAATATTAATTTGCTTAAAACTTACTTAGCAATGAAAACATTTCCCTTTTATGGCATCAATTTCCCTTGGAACCTGGGTTTTTTTTTTTAACTGAGTCATAAAAAATCCATTAAAGTCACCATTCTTCAGTGAGTTGAAACGTTTCAGACTGATTCACTTTCAGAAGTGAAGTTCTCTGTAAATCTCAAAGCAAATACCATTGCTCCGGTTTTTTTTTTTTACTTTACCATTTTTTTTTTTTTTCAAGGAAACTTTTCACTTAAAAAGTTTAATCAAGTGTTTCCACTCTTTAATATAAGCTATCTTTAAAAGATAGATTAGCTCACTTCATAAAACTAACATACATATTCCACTCTTCGTTACTTCAAAGAAAGACTTCTTATCTTGTTGATCAACAATTTCAAAAACAGATGAAAGATTCCGATAATCCTGAATTCCATAGGTGATTATTAACTTCGCGTTACGGGAAGTGTGTCACCGACATGATTAAACGGGTTCACAATGAACAGAAATTTTCTGAAAAAAAAAGTTTTAGTATAACTTATTCAAAAATTAGAAAAGAATTCGATAAAAATAATTATTTGTCTTTTTGAATGCATGGGAAAAAAAGGAATTCATGTGTGATTTATTTGTAATATGAATGTGTTACTTTAGATACATTTTGGAGTTAGAAGGTTGTAAGTAAGAACAATTTACTCAATTTCATTCAAAAATAAATAAATAAACTTCGTTACGAAATTGTATTTTCTTGACGAAAAGTATTAAATGTGAAAGGTTTCTAAACCCTTCTTTTTGTGGAGTGAATTTCTGTTGTAGGGAAATTTATTACTAAAATTATTCAATTAATTAATATGTTATTTATTATTACGAATTTTCTTTTTTTAATATTCTTAATCATTCTAAAAGGATTGTGATTACCTCAGATTGTCTTAACTTTTTCAAATTGTGCATACAAAATACACTTCTAGAATGACTTCTACAGAATTTTGTTAATTCATTTTAATCTTACGTGTAAAATAAAAAAAAGTTAATTACTTATAACATGCAATACTAACCATACATATTTTAATTATTATGCAATGGAAAACAATTTAATGTTCGAAAAATATTAAATTTCTTACGCATATACGAACACCTGAAAAAGAAACTCAACTTCTTAATTCTTAATATTTCAGAAATAAGAAATACGAGGCATGTTTTTTAAGTAAGTACCGTTTTGCGATTCTGCCGCCGCAGAGCTCCGGTCGGCGTTCCGCGCATGCTCGCTGGTTACCTACATCTCTTGTCTACGCACTGACGCCATTACAGTCTGATTCTTCATTGTATACGTTGTTTACTGAGTGTTTAAGATGCCTCCGACAATCGTGAGTCCCGCTGATTGTGAAGTACTGGCTGTTATACGATTTCTTAGTGCTAAAGGCGTAAAACCGATCGATATTCATCGTGAGATCTGTGAAGTTTACGGACAAAACATAATGAGTGATGGAATGGTAAGGAAATGGGTGAGAGCATTTAAAGATGGCCGCACAAATGTGCATGATGAAGAACGGAGTGGGCGTCCTTCGGTCATTAATGAAGATTTGGTGCAGAAAGTGGACGAAAAGGTGAGAGAAAACAGACGCTTTACAATTTCATCATTGTCCGACTGCTTTCCTCAATGTTCTCGTAGTGTTTTGTATCGCATTGTTTCCGAGAACTTGAATTACCGGAAATTGTGTTCACGTTGGGTTCCAAAAATGTTGACAGATTTGCACAAAACCCAACGTTTAGGCAGTGCATTGACTTTCCTTGAGCGGTACCGCAATGAAGGTGAAGATCTTTTTAGACCAAATTGTTACTGGTGACGAAACATGGGTGGCCTACGTCACACCAGAATTGAAACAACAATCCATGGAATGGCGACATTCATCATCACCCAAAAGAGTGAAGTTTAAGCAAACAATTTCGGCCCGGAAAATCATGTGCACAGTTTTTTGGGACAGAAAAGGAGTATTGCTAGTGGAGTTTCTGCCTCGTAATGAGACAATCAATGCAGCGTCTTATTGTGAGACATTGAACAATCGGCGTCGTGCAATCCAGAACAAAAGACGAGGCAAGTTGAGTAAGGGTATCGTTTTGCTGCATGACAATGCCCGTCCACATGTGGCTAATCGGACCAATGATCTCATCAAATCTTTTAAATGGGAAACTCTAGATCACCCTCCATACAGCCCTGATCTGGCGCCCAGCGATTACCATTTGTTCCTGCACTTGAAGAAACACCTGGGTGGTCAGCGTCTTCAAGACGATAACGAAGTCAAAACATTTGTGATACAGTGGCTAACAAGTCAGGCGGCAGAATTTTATGAGGAGGGTATTCAAAAACTGGTGCCACGTTATGACAAGTGCCTCAATATTCACGGAAATTATGTAGAAAAGTAGATTAAGGTACAGGCTTTCATGTAAAAATAAAATTATTGCGATATCTTTGCACGTCTTTTTTTAATTTCAAAACGGTACTTACTTAAAAAACATGCCTCGTACATTAGAAATAATGGAAACTTGAATTTTAATTATCAATCACTTTTCAAATATATATACATTGCACAAAAGATTAGGCGAACACATGGTCTTAATGATAATATGCAAATATTTAAATCCATAATTAATGTAAAATTAAGCATCCATAATTTAAAAACGTTGCGCAAAAAACAGATAAAGGAAACTTCATATGCAAATCAGCGTTAATTATGTCAAAAACCAGAAAAAGGATAAAAGTGTGGAAATCTTGATTCCACAGAAGCTTCTTTTTTTGCTGTCTTACCTAAGAAATTCTGCCTTTGTTTTAAGAAATATGTTTGGTTTGGTTGTATTAACATTGCACTAGAAGCAACACTGGGGCTATTGATAACAAACTTCGTAATTTTGAACCTCGGTCAAGTGATGAGGATGACACCTGAGCTGGCACCCCCTCTCCTAACTTCGGTTGAAATGCAGTTTAGCGTAACCACCCGTTGGCGACAAAAATTGTTTACAATTGTTTAACGATATTTTGCCAATTGTGGTTACCATTAACCATTAATTACCCGCCATAAAAAATCGCTAAATTTGGCGATTTTTCAAATCTCGCCAAGTGGTTACGCTAAACTGCATTTTCACCCTAACTTCCCCACCACTCCAATGAGAGAACTTTGGGCTCCGACAGATTTAATGTGCATCAGAATGGCTACACGCCGAGTTTTTAGAGGCATTAAAAGGACCAAACCCGCGGCTAGACGAAACCCTCCAGCCACGAGTCCTCGGCCACTGAAAAAAAGGTAACTGGGAACTATCACAACAGCGTTAATTATCAGAAATCAGGTCTTGAGCGAATTATACGGAGATTTGAATGAGCAAAAACATGAAGAAGTGAAGCAGACACTGTTGCAGTGACAAGAAATGTCGTTTCAAGACTGTGGAATAGATTCCCAAAAACAGGGAATATTAGACGTCGATCTAGGCAAGTCTATTCTCATGTTACCACAGATACTGAAGAGCGATATATTCTGTTAACAGAACGATCTGACATAAGCAGTAATGCTATTGAGCTACAAAAACAGTTACTTTTGCATCAGGACGAAGGGTGTCAAGTTAAACAGACGGAAATCGGCTTAATCAGAATGGCATCCATGTACTTAGGCTACTAATGTGCATTTCATTGACCTCAAAACTCTGAGAGTTCCGGAGACGGTGAGCTATTGAACTTCTAAATTGAGTAAAACGTAATTGGAGTCAAGTGCTGATTATCAAATATCCAATTCAGTCTCGAATGTGACATGCGGCATGTTTCGGTATGGAGAGAAAGAAGCATTCGAGAAGCATTCCCCAAATTCTTTCATTTAAGATCATAATATTGACATGGAGGTTTAATGGTATGGTTTGGAATCAGTATAGATGGACAAATGAATCTGCATATCATTTGAAACGGCAATTTGACACCCAAAGTACGTAAATGAAATACTGAGACCTAATGTCTTATTGCGTTACTACCATTGGAGATTCCTTTCTTTTAATAGGTGGTAATTCCAGATCTCATACAGCTCGATTTAAAGAGGACATCCTTGATGTTGAAACAATAAGATATATGGAGTGGCCAGCATGTTCTCCAGGAATAATTGGGATTGAGCATGTTAGTGACACACTCAAACGACGCATAGCAACGAGACTAAGGATTCATTTTACAATCCAGGATATGGAGTTGAGATTCTTCAGGAGTGAACAGTATTCTGCACAGTCTTGTCTCTAACCTTATCGCATTCATACGAAACAGATGTGAAGCAGTCTTTGCTGTTCGAGGGGACCATACGCCATATTAAACACGTTGCATCATTTACAAACAATATTTTATTTGTCGTATACTTGTAGCCAAAATGCTACCCTGAAACACACATATTTTCATGCTCTTTCCATCGTTTTAAAGAATGAAAGCTCTCACAGAAATGTTTTTGCAAATTTTTTCTATATTGCGTTTTGTTACTCCTATTCACTTCATTTTATGCCCATACATGGTTGCCTCGTACAGTTTTCTTAACTTCTTTGCTTGTTTTCCAACTTTTTTTTTTGATTAATATGTGTATACATATATACACTTACAAAATTTATATTCTAGTAATTTTAGAAACTTTCAATTAGCAAAATAGAACTACATTAGCTTGAAAAAGCGTTAAGGAGGAAATGGCTATAATTATTTCTTGGAAAGTTGAAAATTTGTCAAACAAAAGATAAAGAGCAAAAAAGATGGCGTATGTATGATACCATTCATAGAGGTTACGATTTTTGCTCTCTGGAACAATTACAAATAATATATTTCTTACAAAAACTTACAATTACACTTTTGGTATGATATTTAATAACTTATATGTCTCCCAGATGATGAAATACAGTCCGTACAAAGCCTAGATAGGCTGAGTATTATAGAATTATCGAGCTGATCTTAGGGAAAATTACTCCACTCAGCAAGTAATTTTTTCCAAAGTTCCGGAACACACGTGGGAGATGATTGACGGGATTCATCTCATAGACCAAGTATGTTCCATACATGCATTCGTTTATTATGTTTGCACGGTGAGGACTAGAGTTGGCATCCATAAACACAAATTCTGCGCCCATAGCACCCCTAAACAAACGTACATGTCGTTCCAGCATGATGTCTCGATACATTTGCTCTGTCATATTTCCAATTTGAACATGTCTATCTGTTCTGGAGCCCAGTATATTACCATAATGGTCTCTTTCAATGATGTTGTCTTGATGGTAGCGGGTACCTGACTTTCTCCGTATGAAAGTCCAACGAGAATCAGAAGGAAAGCTAAACCTAGACTCATCGTAAAATATCCCACATAAGCCACTGTGAGTCCACATTGCATGTTCTCTATTCTAAGCTAACCGCTGACGACAATAAATTGCCGTGAGCGGAACACATTTGACAGGTCTGCGATCATATAGGCCAATATGTCACAAACGTCTGTATATGGTTTGATTTGAAATTATCCTACCCGTGGCTGAAAGTAGATGCCGAGAAAGGTCAGATGCTGAGCTCCGAATGCTTCTTTTTGCAGTTATTGCTTAATACCGCTCGTGATTCGGCGTTGTAACTAGGGGGGGGGTGACCTGTACTATAACTTCTATTGACATTTCCATTACTTTAGAACCATTGTCAAAGTCTAGAAATGACACTTAAGACATTTCCAAATTCTTCGGATACTTGAATCTGAGTACACCTACATTCCAGGTAGCCTATAATTCTACTAAGTAAAAAATCATTCACATACGTTCTCTGCATCAAAAGTATTCGGTTGTGCACTGAGAGGGTTACAAAACGCTTGAGAACAATTTTACTTATTTGCTCTACCGTTCCTTCATCTCTCTTTACACTCTTGTCATTACGAAGTACTATCGGGGTCATCTGATGGCTTCCTGTAATTTACAAATTATTTCTGAAGACGTGTGTGGAAATTCTACAAGTGAATTTTTTTTTACTTTTGAGCTTGATTTCCGATTGATCTGAATTATTTGTAATTGATGGACATGAGCGTATTTTTAAGTATTGTTTCCCAAACATTTTCAAAACATTTAAACAAACATACCTATTGTAATAAAGTGTTGTAAAATTAGCAAAATAACAAATGTTTGAGCGTTTCTTCACATTACATCATAATTCGTGAAAAGAATGAAAACTTATAAAAGAGAAAAAAGACTTCATGCAAGAGTTTCTGCTTACTTTTTTCGTTACTATTCTAAGAAGGATCATATAATGTATCTTTTATTGTGTCGAACTAAATATTTTGAAATACGTACTTTTTTTCTTGTGTTTCTTAGTTGCAATTACAGTTAAAATCTTCCGCTGCCTTTCACAGTAGAGAACCAGTAAAAATATCGGATATTTTAATGAATTTAAGATCCGTAAATGAAGATTTTAATCCGAGTAGTAAATTAAGTAACTTTAGCACTTAACACTCCATGGAGACATGGTGATAAAAAGTAACTTACTAACAGTTGTTTAGCGTGAAGCCTTCTCTTTCGAACGCAGTACCTCTTGTTTCTGCTCACGACAGGTTGCGTTATCGGAAGGTGGGTTCGCAGTGGGTTCCGAAGCAGCTCACCGACCAGCAAAAGGAACTGCTTATGGAGCTTCCACCAGTTCCATTTCAACATCTTTTTCGGTCTCATGAAGATCACGCTTTTCTGAATCGGATTGTCACAAGTTATGACTGCTGGTGTCATCACTAAGAGCCAGAGACAAATAAAGACAGCATGCAGTGGAAGTATGCGTAGTCACATCCCCCTAAAAAGTTCAAAACCGTGGCGTCAACAGGAAAGGCGTTGCTCAACGTCATTTTCGACTTGTTGAATGTGCTATGGGACACTTCTTAGCCCACGCAGGTTCATCAAGAACGAATGACCGGAGCTGCTTACCAAGGGTGAGTTTCTGCTCCATGACAACACGCGTCCACATATCCCTAGGGTCACATAAGTGGAACTGGCCAAATTCAATTAGAAGCAGCTTTACCATCCACGCTACAACCCAAACATGTTGCCCAACGATTTCCATGTGTTTGGTCTCCTGAAAAAAACACCTGAAAATGAAGCGCTACAACTCGGACGACAAACTCAAGGACGTTGTGAAGGATTGGGTCTCATCACGGCCACAGGAATTCTGGGAACAAGTAATCCTTCATCTCGTTAATCAATGGGATCATTATACTCATATCTATGGTGTATAATTTGAATAAAGTCATCATTTATATCCACAGTGTCATATCGTACCTATTCGTTTGAACATCACTTGTAATTGTTAAAATATGATTTTCGTTGTTTCAATTTAAATTTAAAACAGTGAGGATTATTTTACACTACATTGGGTGCAAAACACGAATTTCCCTCTATTAGGGGCATTGCATCTGAGAGATACAATATATATATATATATATATATATGTGTACGAGAGTGAGCTGAAAAGTTTCCGATCTTAACATGAAGATTACGGCACTCGTCAATAAAAACTAGGGAATGTGATTGCTCATATTTTAACAGATACTCAATAAACTTTTAACTACTTTAAAAACGCAGTTGTGGTTTGACAATCATTTGAGCGAGTCGATGAGAATGGTTTTGTAAAAATGAAAAAAAAAGTATTGAGCTGTCATTAAATATTTGTTTTTAAAGGCAATATACGTATGCAAATCAGATTTAAGTTGGGCGCTCTGTACGGAGAATCTGCAACATCATTTATCACCAACGAAATTTGGGCAGCTGAATTTAAACATAGCTGTACCATCTTGAGAAATGATTAACCGATGACCGGCGGGTTAAAGTGAGAGAGAAAACAGAAATAAATGTTTGTCACATGTTGAATCAAGATGTAAGCGTGAAAAAGCTGTCCGTGCGTTGGGTGCCGCGTTGTCTCAGGTTAGACCAAAAACGTATTCGAATGAAAGTTTCCAATAATCTGTTGCTTCAAGTTTAGGCGCAATAAATCAGAGTTTTTGCGCCGGTTAACTATTGTAGATTAACCCTGAATACACCTTTATACATCCAAAAATAAAATACAGTCAAAGCCGTAGACTGCAAAGAGAGAATCGGCTTCAAAGTAAGCTGTTTTTTCGGCTGGGAAATAGATGGCAACTTTTCATTGGGATAGTCATGGAAATTACCTTGAAACAGGAAAAACTGTTTATTGTTAATTGATTACCTTGTTAAACTTTGTTAATTGATTACCTTGAAACAGGAAAAACTGTTATAAGAGCATACATATTACGTCTCATTACTTGACAAATGGAAGGCAGAAATTAACGGAAAAGGCCCACATTTAATCATGAAATCTCTATTTCACTAAGCCAATACGCCTTCTCATACTTTAGCGGTTGCCATGGCGTAAATTCACGAAATATGATTTTAACCTCTTGACCTCTCTCCTTACTCACACCAAATCCAGCGGAAGACAGATAATTTCGTCAAATAAGAAGCCATCAAGTTCGCAAGCAACTATTTTGCAGTGAAAGATGCCTATTCGGATGGGTTAAAGAAATAAGAGCATTGCTGGAAGAAGTGTGTAGACTTACAAAGAGACTATGTAAAAAAGTAAAGAAAATGTTAAATAAAGAAAAGAAAAAGAAATGCCTCGTATATTTGTTAAGTTGGAAAAATTTCAGCTCACCCTCTATTATGTATGTTTATATATATATATATAATTTAACTTTCTAATTTTTCTCATTCTATAAATGAAAAGTAAAGAACTTATTCAAATTTTCTGATACGATTCCACATTATCATTTAATTTATGTGATCACGTGTTCTAAAATCTGATAAATCAATTTTCCGCGTGGTCGTAAATCTGTAGGAATGATCCCTACTGAGTTTATCGACCCCATCAAAATTCCTCAGAATCCCTTCATCCGACTCCGTGTGATGATCACATGACCTAATGAAATCTCTCCATATAAATTCAATACAAGATAAAATTCTTTCTCTTCCTCTGAGATGGTGAAGCTATGTCTTTTGCAGTATCCAATTTAACGTTGTAAAAATATATCTTGTTATTTATTTCCTCTTATATAAAAGAATAAAAAAACTTTGGAAGGAATTGATGCAGTTATTTCAAATATGACTCCTGGTTTCCTTCCTTCACATCTATTAAATATATATATAAGGTTTTTACACACATATAACTTTCATTTTTCATATATTTATATACATATATATATATTAGCTCGAGGCAACACCTTCCCTACACCCGAACCTTTCCTCGTTTTTTATGTATTTATTTATTTATTTATTTCTTCAATAATGCAATGTATATGAGTAAATTAAAACTTCGGAAACGCAATATCTGCTCAATTAAAATTTGAAATTTAATAACTTTAATTGCAATAAAATAACAAATAATGAAAAACTTTTTTTACAATTAAAAATGAAATGAAGCTACAATACTAAATATAATATATTAAAGTAACAATTATCTCCAGTAAATCATCCTTGAAAAAAGAATTCTTGGACACATATATAGTTACTATACTTTTTGTAGTATCAGTTACTCCAGGTAATTTTGTGATAATATTCTGTCCTTTTCATTTGACATTTTTAAGTCCAATTGATTTTGTCCAACTTGTTAAGACATCTTTATCTAAAAAATTATTATCGTCAGACCTGAAATCATCTTCAGTTTCCGAAGCGCTACAATCGTTTTCATTGTCAAAACAAAGCTCGTGCTTTTTTAACATATCATCTTCATCCTCAATTTCATGTTATTCATCTCACCATCTAATCCTCTTCTCCTGCTCTAAATAGCATTATTTTTTGCACGATCTTCAAGTCTTCGGGATTCTTAAAATCAAAATATCTTTTTAAACTCAACATTATTTGGAAGACTCTAAACTGGAAAATCGAATAATGATTTCTCAATTCCTGAACGGAAGATGACACAAAGGGCAGATACTGTGAAAGTCAAGGTCATCGCAATCCAGAATCCGGGAGAAAAACATTTTTAAGGCTTGCATCTGAGAGATTGCGAACGCCTAAAGGAGTGTTAAATTTAGAATAAAATATGCTTGTATATTGTCAAAGTGTCTCAGTTATCTTAAATTATTTTCTGAAACCCTTTTTAAATTAAATTTTTAATATTATTATAAAATTTTAATACTATCAAATTATTTTTCTTCTTCATTTAAATTAAACATTTTTAATTTAATCAGTATTTATTTTTGTTTCATCGTTTAAATTTTGCTCAGACCGTTTTTCTATTATTTAAACTTTAAAATATAGCATTAAGTGTGTAATAAAATAAAAATCAAAGCGTATTATTAAAAATGAATTTTATTAAAAACCTAATAACTTAATACTTAAGATTTTCTCACTCTTTTTTAAATTTTTACCTTGCTTTATGTTAAGTAGGTTTTTCCCATTTCTAGGGATTATTTTCATATAGAATATGACTTAATATCCTGAACATTGTATTGTAACTGGGTAATATGAAATATTTGAAAATTAAAATTAAAAATAATTATACTAAACATGAAATGAACATAAAAGAGCTCATGTTTATTATACTTAAAATTATTAGAAATATTGGGATACTTCTGCGGCAAATCTAAATGGAATTTTTGAATTAGTTTTATTCACTTTCTTCAGAATTTACATTTTTGATCAGTTTTTATGAAAAATAGTTAGATATGAATATCCTTTGTTCTCAACCATAGATAACTGTTTATGGAATTCTTATTTACAATGAATGAAACGAAAATAATGAATTTAACTTTCTTGTGTCTCGGATCGCCTTAAGTAATTTCTATTGACAATGGAATCTATATCAATGCATTTCTTCATACATCTTATGCTTACATCCAAAAACGTTCAATTTATTACAAATCCAGTCTTTAAAATATTCTTATTCTTATATATAAAAGAATTCGAATTCAGTTTTCACCCTTCCTTTTGCTGAAAATATTCGCCCTCATTCCGTTAAATGAAATTATACTAAACAGAATTATATGTTGACCAAATAGAAAACCTAACCTACATAAATCACGATCGTTACAGAAATGTTATCAAATCATTTTTCCTATGTTCAATCAAAAGACAGCTTGAGAAAATATTTCTAATCTTTCCAACAGGTACTTGACTTCTTTCATCATCACAAAGGGAGAACTTTGTTAAGTGGAATTAGTTGTTGGATTAATTTTTAGCAGAGTATTTACTGAAGTATGGAACAAAGTATCTGAAGTCCTTTTATGGTAGGATATATTGTATGTAGGATAATAAAACTTCCGTTAATTTAATTTGAATGTTCTGTAAGCATTCCTAACTTGAATTATTCAATTGGATTCATAACAGCAGGAATATGGATAGATGATTTTAATAAAGTTATTTAATTAAGTCTTATTTTGTTTTTTAACATTTTTGAGAATCTTAGGTAATACACATTTTTCTTAATGACATTTTGAACCTGTTTGATGTTTGAAATAAATTAATGAGTTCCTGGAATTGCTTAGGATAAAATTATGCAATTTTATAATTCAAACCTTAAATGTTGTTTACACAATATTAATATTCTAACGGTGTTAAAAATCTTTCAAAAAGAGAGCCTTCTTTCTTAAGTAGAATGTATTCGTTCTATTAATACTGTAAAAGTAAAAAGAAAACACTATATACTGAACTGGAATACCCAGTAAAAGTAAGCCGTAAAATCAATATCCAGGATATATGTAATTATGCATTTAATCCTTACGTCGTTTGTAAGAAGCAATTTAATTAAGCTACTTTCACTTGGAAAAGAAATTGTAATCCATGGAGACCTTGTTAATGTTCTAGTGTGGAAGTGCTCCCCCATTTCCATTGATAATTAATACGAATGGTCATAACAATTACTTTTACAGTCAGAAATGGGAAAAGCTTAACTTAATTTGTTAAAAAGTCTAAAAGGGTATCTTTTATTATAAGAGAGAAAAGGGTTGAACAAGAATGAAATAAAAATTATCTTACAACGTTGTAGTCTTTGATGTAACATTTTTGTCATATAATTTCTAAACATTTTAAATGTCTTCTACAGCTTATCTGCAATCTAGGCAGACTCATACTTTTAAGGAAGATAAAATCATTCTATAACAATTAAAAAAACAATTTTTGAGTAAAAATAATTTATATTTTCACTTTATATTCGGCTGATTTGAATATAACTATTTCGTTTCCAAAATTGTTTGAAAATTTTCGAATTTTTATTTTTTTATTTATTTTTTTTTTTTAATATTCACAACGAAAGATAAAACAAATTAATAAATTCAAAATTATACATGATGATATGCAAAATATCATATTGTAAGTATACACATTAATAAAAAGTGGGCTCTTAACTGACAAGGGATTAAAAATAAGTTGCCTTCGTTTACATGAAAGTACGGTTCAGGACATTTTCAAAATCCTTTTGATCATTGAAGAATCTAATACTCAACAAGACTTTCCATCAATGCAATTTTTGGTTTGTTAGGCGGTTGAACAACAAAACCATCATATCTTGACCTTGAACATCAATTAAAATCAGATGTATTTGTTGGTTAATCATGCATTGTGCTAGTGATTATTTTTAAAATACAAATAACTTGAATTTATTACATATATTAATTAAAATTCTTTAACTATCTTATTAATTTTACTTCTTCCAGCAAGTTATTTCTCGAGGTTGCGTATGAAAATATGTTTAAAATTAAAATTGAAAAAAGTGCATTTCCTTGTATTATACTATATAAAACTACTCAGATATCGTCTTCAGGGATGAAACTAATTATTATGCAAACAAAAAAAAATCATCGATTCCATTAGAGTGAAATATATTTGCATTTGAAAAAAATATTTAAAAAAACATTAAAAATGCAATTATTGAGAGAGATCTAAATTGTAGCATTTTTTAACTACGTGATAAAGCAATATTTTGTGATAAAATTTTATGGATTAAAAATTGTCAAAATGCAAGATTGAATTTAAGTCAAAAAATTATATCATGATCTCCATTAAAAAGAAGTTTCGATGTCATTTTAATAAAATAGATTGTGTTTACTCATAGTATAAGAACACAGACATTTTACCCAAATTTTAATCATCAGACTGATTTTAATTTATTTTTCACGCACCGTACATCATGTTAATAAAATAAAATTTAAAGTTTGTTCAAGGTTCACAAAGTTATTCATTTTAATTTAATAAGCTTACTTACTCTAGTTTCCAGTATAGGAAGGAGCACTTGTTAGGACAAATTAGTTTATTTAAAGTAGGAAATGTATGAGAGTGTAAATATTAATGTAAATATTTAATCCTATGATGCTAAATCTTTTTTTCAAAAATAGTGTTTGTTTTGAAGTTTAAAAGTATATTTACTTTTAGAAAATAAGCATTCTTTTCTTTTTACAAAAGGCTACAAGGTTTCATCAAATTAATTTGGCTAATTTTATTAGCAATCATATTCAAATATAAGTCTATTTTACGTATCAGGAAGGAATATTTTCAAATAGTTTAAATTAAGGAATTGTCACTGGAAAAGTTTATATTTTGAAATATTTTAAAAGCGTTGTAGGAATTTGAAGTTTACTGCAGTTATTATAATATGTGTTAATGTCAATTGTTGAATTTAAGTACGAACTTCTTAGCAATGCAAATATACTGTTTTTATATCAGTAAAACAGTTTTTGAAAGTCTCATGTAAATAACTTAGAATCCTTTTTTTTTCCTTGCATACATATGAATAATGGAAAAATAATTTTAACGACTCAAATAACGACAAACTGGATGAACTCTAAGAAATTATCTAATTTAAAAGCTGGGCATTAAATATTTATAATGTTGGATGCGCAATTTTATCAGCAAGAAACTTCTTAAATTACAAAACTGTTTTGTGGAAAATGAATACTTAAAGCAAATTTTAATATCCATTACTGAACGAAAGTTTCATATCATTTTTCCATTTCTCCAACTAAGATAGGATACGTTTATCATCGGGTTCCAAAAAATTCCATTGGAGTAATAAAATAAATATTATCCATGTATCTAACTAATTACATCATAATATATTCAGAGAACGAAAAAAGTGTAAAGCAATTATTTTTGAAAATGTGAAATGAGAAAAGTTTGTAAAAGTTTTAAATTTCAGAAACTTTATAGGGTAAGATAAGCAGAAAAAATTTATTACATGCTCAAGCATATAGATACCTCCTTCGACTGATTACTGCATAACGGGCATAGATTTAAGCGTGGGTAATTCACTTTATTTTTTATGTAAATTAATTGTTATGATTCTATTGTAACATAATATTAATCAATTGGTAGAACAAAAATTAAAATTTTAAATTTAATAACTGCTGTATGACATTCATGGATCATCATGGAATGTATTATATCAAATTCAAAGCAATTTAAAAACTGTTCTTATAACTATTCTTATGGGGAAATATTCCTAACAGAAACTAGAAAAAATGCATAAAAATGTATGAAATTCGATATATCTTTCTTTCAAAATTGTAACTCGTGAATTACTGCTTATAATTGATGGATAAGGTACTTCTTAATTAATACTGTTATATAATATTAATACAGTATTTCCTACGATGCAAACAATTTTTGAAAACTACGAATTTCAAATACCGGTGTTTAAATTCTTACTCATGCACTTCGACATTATTACATTATTTTTAATATTGTGTTCCCACCAATTCAAAAACTTGAAATAAAATTTAATTTTGATAAAATTAATAATCATGTGTTATATCTTACTACATATATAAAATTAAATATATTCTTGATTAATTTTTACTAAACTGATTATAACTATATATTTAAAATATCTTTTAAAAAAGATCCTAAACTAGCAGAATTCTCACTCATCTCTCCACCTCATATATTAAACATTTATATTTTGGATCAGAGAGCGAAACCTTTGGTTAAAAGTAAATTATTTTCAAAATATAATCCAATAATCTTAATTATAACTGAATAACTCAGAACAGTTAGGAAGAAAAAACGTGTATACAATTGAATTATATAACAATTTAGAACGCTTAAAAATTAAAAAGTATTAATTTTAATATTCCTCTTATATTTATATTCAAATGAATAACAACAATATTACCATTATATTAGTTATCTTTATTCTAGAAATGCGTAGAGAGGTACATGTTTATATGAATACTTGTATTTTAAGAAACATTAGTTATGTTCTTAAAATGCGAATTTAAGAACATATTTTTTTTTTTTTCATCCTATGCCCGTCTCCGACCTTTGAGTCATGAGTCGACGAGCAGCCCAATACAGTGAAGAACGATAAAAACAATTAGTTAAAACGTCGTCAGTAACACACAAATATGAAAAGTTAAAAGAGTTAAAAACATCGAGGACGGTAGGGCATAAGCTGAGATGTTATCCTGTCATGATCATGCCATGGTCACAAAGGATCAAGTATCTGTATTCGTGAGTCCAATTCTATGTAGGAGGCTCTGTAATATTAAGTTGCGTCATTGATTTTGATTCGCTTCATTCGCATTTTAAGGACTTTCAAAACATTGCTCTACAATGTTCGTTTATGTAATGAGAATAGAAGGGAATTGCTTGAGTAAGTTTTCCTTTAAACTGTAATATTAGTTTATGAATAAGTACTTTATAAGTAAATATTTAATGAGCAAGTACATTGAGTGCAAATACTTTATGACGAAGTTCTAAAGATTTTCTACAATTTCAGAAAATTTTCATATCTTCTTGAATTCAGGAATTTCAGATTAATATGTTACTTAACCTAAGACTAATTATTATCATCCTTTCCTGAAGCAAAAAATATGATTTATTATTTTTAATAAATATGAATAGTTCCTTCTTTACATTATGTGAATTCTCTGATACTAACATTAAGCAAAGTTTGTTTCAAAACTGACGTGGGGGAGAATTTTATAACGTGAAATAATACAATTTGATGAATGATAGAGTCTTCGGAACCGATATTAGAAAAATAAAATTATAAGCACTTCAAAAGCAAAAAAATTATAAAAGTCGCATGTCATTTTAATTAATTTTATGCTTTAAAATGCTTTTGATAATTTTTTATTTTATTTAAAATTTCTTTTTTTAATAGTCTCGTAAAAATTGAGTTTGTGAAAAACATTGTTAAAAAGTTAAAAATCGAAAAGGACTGATATTTTAACTTAACGATCATTCTTTAAAACAGTAGAATCAAGAGCGGTGGAAAAGTACTTCTGACTGATAATATTTAGTGCTGTGGCAAATTAATAATTAACCATTTCTGTTTATATTTCGACCACTCAGGAGAAATGAGTCCTTTCGGGAACTAATTTATTCTAAAATAACATTTTACAAGAACGGGGATAATAGAGAAACTATCCATATCGATAGCAAAATTAAATGTAATTTAAGATACAGAAAAACTTTTGAATAAAGTGAACATAAAATTAATGTTAAAAATAAATCAATAAATATGAAATAAAATCTTGTGAAAAATTATATATTATTATTTCCTCTTTTCAAAAATTTTGATTAATAATTTAGGAACATAATGAATTTATGTTCAGCAACTTGAACTGAAACATTAGAAAAATTTAAAATATCAGAGTTAATTCATGATTTTAATAAAAGCTTTTAACTATCATTCCTTTTTCTGCAATAACAAAAATAAAATTTTTACTTTCATAAATTTCGCTTTACATATGGAATTTATAGTATTTTTTGCATTAATGTTTGTATTTAGAACATTTTACATACAAGATTCCTTCCTCGAATTAAATTTTAAAATGGGGAAGAAACTTCTGGACATTTAAAAAAAATTTTTTTAATCAAATCGACATCCGTAATATTATTTAAGGATTCTGATAAGAGTTTGTACTGATGGTCTAATAAGAAAAAACATACACCGATTGACTCCAACACCAGTTTTAGAATATTTAACATCATAAGAATATATTATACGCATTCGCTAGATTTTTAGAGCTTGATTTGGTATCCCACATTACCGATACTTAAAATGTAAGGTATTGTAATAAAATATTTGCTTCACGAATGCTAATTAAAATCGTGGTATTAATTCTGGAGTTTAATGTAATAAAATTTACATCAATCTCAGCATAAAGTGCACCTAATCTAGTAATACAAACATGTCAATCTATCTTTACGACTATTACACTAATATTAAGTTATAAATGATACCTCAGCTTGCGAGGTGTGGCTATCAAATAATTAAATAACGAGACTGGTGCTGCTACAGAAGAAGTACACATGAGCCAAACTCCAGCGACCGACAGTTGTTTAGCGTAAAGCCTTCTCTTTCGAATGCAATGCCTCACCTTCTATTGACACAAATCCGTATACCCATAGCCTTCATTCACATTGAAGCTAATATTACTATTAATATAGTTGGTTTCGTCAGAAAAATTTTAAGGGAGCAACTAATTGTTATGAAATTTCACATAAAACTTAGAAAACCGCATCTGAAATTTATAATTCATTGAAGGAAGTGTATGGCAATGAATGTTTAACTCGTGTTTTTGACTGGTTTTAGTGTTTTCAAGATGACTAAGAAGACGTAGAAGATGATTCACGCTCGGATCGTCCTCTCATGCCAAAAATGGATGACAATGTCGAAAAAAATCGGTTATCTGGTTCGATCTGATCCTCGGTTAAGTATGTTGAGACTGTAGAAATAATCCATATGGCAAGTTTTTCCACCAAAAGAAAGTGCATTGTTTATTATGAGTTTTCTAGCCAAGTACAGCATCCCAATGTTTGACTTTCCACCTTGTTCACCGGATCTTGTGCCATGCGACTTTTATCTGTTTTCAAAGGTGAAATCAGCACTAAAAGGAACAATATTTGAGTTCGTTGAAGCTGTGAAAGAGAAAGCGGCTCGTGAAGGAGCTGCCAAAAAAAAGACACTACTAGATTTGCATGGAGCGACAGCATTGGATTCGCATGAAGCGTTGTAGTGATGAAGGGTGGGTGCACAATATTAATAAATAAATATATGACACTAAAATAAATTATTTCACAGCGGGATTCTCCTTATTCAACAACCGCAGCTTGTATAAATGCTATCTTATCAACATTATTCACAACACTTCAATATTTCTCATCAAATTTACATAATCCACGCCTCATTCCCGAGAGGTTCTCAAATCAAATAAATTCTTCCCGCCATTTTAATTTCATGGACATGATGTTAATCCTATGTAATTCTGTTTTTTAATTTTCACATCTTTATTATTTGACCTTTTTTGAATGCAATAAAGTGCATCTGAAAAAGCAAAAAATAATGAAGACTTCTGTGGAATTACTTTTGTCCACCAATTTTTACAAATACATTTATTCCTATGTTAATGATTCGTTTGCGAGTTTTTTGGTCTTTAAAAAAATGTTTTTAAACATTTTAAAAAATAGGAAGAAAAAAATTAATTCCACAGAAGCATTCATTATTTTTTTCTCTTTTACTTTATTGCATTCTAATAGATCATTTGTGTTATATAATGTATTATTGTTTATTTGCATTTTAATTTTGATTTACATGTATATAAACATATATATATATATATATATATATATATATAGGGATTTTAGATAATAGACAAAAGATGGCTATATATTTCTTAAAAAGCAAAATAAATATATAGAAAAACAGATAGTCGCATTACGAAAATAATAATAAGATTTAATAAGAATCAAATTAGTGTATTCCAAGAAAATAAAAATCCAATTACTAAGATTTTTTCTGGTTTCTCCACCAAATAAAAGAAACGAATTTTAAATTCTTCTGGAAATGATATGTGGATTAAATGCTCAATTTTTGAAATGTTACAGATGTTTTCATACAACTTACTTTTGCTAAATACTCTATTTTTAGAAATAATATTAGTTTTTACTTTAGAAATTATTTCGGATACGAAATACTTATTTTAATAGAGGAACATTTTATTAAGTTTGCAAGTGTTATTCGACTATAAATTAGTACTATTTAGATATAATTTATAATCGACTTTAAAAATCATGTCATTCGATTTTGACAGAAATTGGAAAGTCAATAGTACATCTTATACAACTACGAAAATTCGCTATTAACTCTGTGAGAACGAAGTTCCGTAAAGCAACATCTGTACAAATTAAAAATGAAGATTAAAATGCTATTTTGTTAAGGCTGTAATTAACCTATAATAATCAATTCTTACGCATTCTCCTGGATTATTCCTTTCACAATATGAAAGCTTAAGAATGTTTAAATGTAAAACTATTTGAAGTTTTTTAAATCTGTGTGCAAGATTTTTTTGTGCAATATTACCTTCCGCTTTTTAGAACCTTTGTTCCGAACTTCAGTTAATCCTACTGAAGCTTAATCCAACAAATTACCCGCATCCCGGACTACAGACTTGTCCCACTGTGACTGGCAGTGAAACCAAGTGTCAGTTGGAAAGATTAGAAATATTTCCCCCAAGCTATCTTTTGATCGAAGTGGTGAAGGTGATTTGATATTTTAGTATTGATTGTGATTTATGAACGTTACGCTCTCGATTTGCACTATCTATTATGCAATTTTGTGCAAATTCGTTTGATGGATTGCTGATATATATTTTCTTCAAATGATTGTAGAGAACTATTTTCAAATGCAGAGTGCGGAGATTGTAGTTTTAGATCATAGAAGTAGAATAGTTCTTAGAATATATATATATGTTATATATATATATATATATATATATATATATATATGTGTGTGTGTGTGTGTGTGTGTGTGTGTGTGTGTGTGTGTGTGTGTGTGTGTGTGTGTGTGTGTGTGTGTGTGTGTGTGTGTGTGTGTGTGTGTGTGTGTGTGTGTTGTCGTGCTGTTTGTGGTGGTGCGCACGATGAAATTTGATAGTGTGTGATTGTGTTATATAATATATATATATATGAAGGATTCATAATAATAAGTCATCTATGTTGGTGGCCTTTTCTAAATTAAACGCAACACATTTAAATTTTGTTTTACATGTATTAAATTATATAATTTAAAATCTGTTCTACAACCTTTCTCCATTTTTCACGCAACTTTGAATTTCAGCCCATCCAGAACCTCTAAGGAATTTCAGAAGGAAAAAAAAAATCTGCTTGAATTTCTTATCTCGACTTTAGCTTAAGATTTTACCATGAAGAAAATTTACTAATGATCGAAAATGTTGGGAATCTGAGAGAGTGAGGTTAAGTGAATATGGTGGAAGAGGTAAAAATTCCCAACCTATCACTATTAAATTGTGTGCAGTTATCAGACACATGGGGCCATGTACTGTCCTGTTGAAATATGATGCCCTTCTCATTCGTTATATCTGGATGTGGGTTTATTTTTTCCAATTTCTGTTTTTCATTCGTCTTAATTAGAAGAAATATTTTCTGAATTTGTCTTCTTGCTTTTTGGTGAAACCTCATGATGCAGGATTCCTTTCCAATCGAACCATACACAAAGAATGGCCTTTTACGGACGAAGACTTGCTTTTGGAATGTCTGTTTCATTCTGATTTCCCCACGACCTTTTTCCAATTCTCTTCCACGACACTACTTGTTTCAAAACTTATGTCTCCTCGTTGCGTTTATGGAGAGAATCGCAAAAGGAAATGGGATCCATCAGATATTTCTGAATTAAATCGTAAGGAACTCATAAATAAAAACCCTTTATACTGCCTAACTTCTCAAAATAGTTGTGAATGGTGGATTTTGATGTTTTAAATATTTCTCCTAAATCACGTGTCGCACACCTCGGGTTATTCTCAACCATTGTATTAATCAGATCTCCATCTGTTGTGGAGGATCTATCTGGGCGTTCTTGCCAACAAGGGTAAAACTACTTCCAAACAGTTCTTCCAGCTGCAGCACTTTCACCATAAACATCATAATTCATGTTTGCCGCTTGTTTGGTATTTTTTCAATCCTGTAAAATAAAAACATTTAACGGTTATAAAGCACTTTGTTTCTAAATTCAAGACTTGTAAAACTGACATGTAAAACTGACAATAACTTACTTATCGTAAGAAAACCTACGTACACCTTTAAAACGTCATTTTTGTCCAAATTTTCAATTTTCTAATTTTAATGTCAGTTTAAAATTTAAACTTTTTTCTTTCTAATAGGATTTCAATTTTACTAATACCTTATTTAGAGCTAAAGTTACTGAGATTTAAATTTTACTCTGAAGTTAATTTTTAATTGCATTTGAAAGTTTGTTTTTGATTTTTCTCAAAATGAGTTTTCTCGACATATTTACATGTGGTAAATTAGATATCAGAAAAGTTATGAACTGAATTAATTTAAATTTTGCAGGTATCTTCCTTATATAGTTTATAAGAAGGCCTACTATTTTCATGGTTGTAAAATTAAAGTGTTTTTAGTAAGAAAGGTTTAAATCATGTATTGTTATAACTTTTTTTTTAAATTTTCGTTGTTATTTGACTCGAAACACAATAAAAATTGTAGTTTCTTTTGTACTTGGACATTCTGGTATTTGTGGCAACGAGAGGGCTGACTTTCTGGCAAAGACTACCACAAAGCGGGAAAATGATCTTAAAGATAATATTCCTCAATCATACTTTAAAAAAGATTATGATGGAAAATGTCCAGAAATCAAGGACCGAAATATGTATCGAATCAAATACAGCAAGCATCATGAAAAGATTTTTTCCAGACGTCAATATAAGAATGTCTTGCCGTCACTTCTTCACTAGCTTTCAAATTACGCAATTTTTTACAGGTCGCGGTAACTTTAAAAAAAATATCAGAATAGATTCAATTTAAGTTCGAATTCAATTTGCAACTGTAGTGCTGGAGGCGATGAGGACGTTGAGCACATTCTATTTCTATGTTCAAAATTTGTCTCACAGAGAAATATTCTTAAATTAACATTGAAAAAATTAAACATTAACTGGCCTCCAAATCTCTGTAATTTTATTTCTAGTAAAAGTTCTTTTTATCTAATATATAGAAGATATTTATAATGTTACTTAATTTTTGTATGTACAATGTTTAGTCACTTGTGTTGTTGTTGTTTTTGTTTACTGTAATATACTGTTTTATACTTACTTCTGTAAGCCCTGTGTGATTCTTAGTGGTACACAGGGACGTTGTTTGTTGTTCAATAAAAAAAAATATTGAAAGAATCAGTAATCTGATTCGATCTAACTGTCGATTAAATATTCGTGCAATTGCTGAGACTGTGAGAATTGGCAAAGAATCAGTACGGCAAATTTTTTTCATCAAGGCAACGTGCCGGCTCAATCCAAATTGTCTCTGAACAGTTTCTATCTAACTACAGCATCCCAGTGTTAAATCATCCGCCTTATTCTCCGGATCTTGAGCCATGCGACTTCTATCTGTTTCCTGAGGTGAAATCTGCATTAAAAAGGAACAAGATTTGAGTCCATTGAATATATGAAAGAGAAAGCGGCACACGTTCAGAAGGAGCTGACAGAAGAAGACTTCTAGCACTGTTTCGAACATTGGAAGATTCGCATGGAGCGTTGCAGGGATAAAGGAGGGGTGTACATTGAAGATGATAATATGTATGTATGATACCAAAATAAAATATTTTACGCCATCAGGCTCGTTATTTAATACCCTTATCTTGAAAAATAAAATTGTTTAAGTAAATTTTTGATTGATATGTAATGATGAGAGGAAAAGACGAAGTGGAACTTGGCGAAAATAACTCACTTCTTAAATTTAGAGCATATAAAACATTTCCAATTCTTAATGAACTCACCCACAACGTACTTCAAAGGTTATGAAACTCAATTGTCATTTTCTTCGTATTGTAAATTATATGTAGAGTTTTCTCTTCAAACAGCTTACAACATTTTCTCAAAATCTGTGAACCTATTGTGAGGTCATGCATTATTTCTATCTGTTTTATCCATTATTTTAGAAATCCATCCGATCACCCTTCGGAAAAGACTAAATAATAAAATAAGTAAGCGAATATATAATCAGACCAATAATCAAAAGCAAAAAAAAGCAGTTTAATCTATTACAAAAAAGTTTGTTCTTGATAACAATTTACTGGGGAAAAAAGGCTTTTTTTTCCTTGTAAATTGCTAACTTTTTATTTCGTAGAAAATCTATTCTTGTCTTTACACTTTTCAATGATCACAAAAAATTTATTCTGTCAGAAAGAATTGTTAGGAAGGAGAAAATCAAAAATGACTGATCTTTTTGTTTGAAGATCATGGTACTCAATAGTTGAAACGTGAGTAGAAAGATACTTTTCTTGGAGCAATTCATCATGGAACCGCAGGAGTATAAAATAATTTAGTGGAAATGTATTATTAAATAAATATTTTTTGTTTTGCAAATTTTCAAGACTAAAGTCAGTTGGAGAATCGGTTTGTCTCAATTTGGGAAGTGAGTTCGAAATAAATAAACAATAGGAACAGATAGAAGAGAGATTTTTAAAAATTAAAAAGCAAAACTTGAACAGGATTTATTTTCGAAGCAATGTTTCTTAGGTTAATACATCCTTTATTGAGAAAAAATTTTAAGAACAATATTGTGAAATTAATTTTAAAAGTGATTTATTACTAAATATAATTATAATGTTATCATTGAATTTATATTATATTAATTATATTATTTATGACTAAAACTATGCGAAACTCGGATTACTGAAATTCAGCTTACGTGATTATTAAAAAGAATTGCATAAAGCGGTTATGAAATTTTTAATTTATTAAACGTTTTCTTAAATTTGTTTAAGTCTTGTCTATTTTAATTATTGTATAAAAGGTTTAGTTATAACTTTAAAATCAATTCTGATGAAAAATTTTAACATTGATCCATTCGCTATGATTTTAAATATAACGGAGAAATAATTTTAGATATATAACCATGAGCGCCATGTTGTGCTATTCGTTTTGGTTAACAAAGATTCAATAAGTGAAAACTATACAAATAACGAATACCTTCCTAGTTTTAATTACGTTTATTTAGATATTACACTTCAGGGCATAACAAATTTAAGGACAAACAATTAAGGGTGAATTAGACAATACAGATCCACATAAGTCTCGGGGAGAAACATCATGTTTACTTGTTAGCTCCTCCGCGTGGATTAGGAAGTATTAGATCTCCAGTTGTCATCATTCCTCCGTCGGTTGCCAGGTGGCGTGCTTGAACGCAGGGGAATTACAGGTATGCATTTTTTAATTTTATACCTGTCTGTAGTTATTAACATTTTTTAATATTATTATTGTTTTAATATTTTATTTAACGTTTGATATTCCGCATGTAGAATTTTTCAAAAATAATGCAAAACTCTTTTGAAGAATATTAAAACCAATAAGTGATATCTATAAATTTTAAAATGATATTCTAACGTTTTATTGTTACAGTTAAATAAGCTACTCATACACATCAAACATAGAGGGGGGAATGATTGTTTATTAACGTCGCACAGAGAAGCAAAATGGGAGCTAGTGGTGACAATACAAAATTACAAATATAGTATTTGTGTCTCTTCATTTTAAGTGGCAGCGGTAGCCTAGTGGTCATGGTTTCGGATTCGTGGTCGGTGGTCAGTGGAAACTTGATGTAAAAAAAGTAGCATTTTCAAATATTTCTTGTTAAAATTTATAATTATTAATAACATATATTAATATATAAGAAGTATTTTATCCCAAATTGTTCATTTCCATACTTTTAACTTCAGTTTCAATAAATAAAATTTAAAGAATTATAAATAATGTAGTATGGAAGAACTCTTTTTGTACAATTGAATTAAAATTATATATACCAAGCTATAAAAATATTCCAGTTAACCATCACAAATAAAGAAAATTAAAAAGGTGAATGTATAAGAAAATAACAATATGCTATAAATAAATTTCTGAAAGTAAATAAATTAAATGAAAAATAATATGATATCCAGTAGAAGAAGAAATAAATAAATTGAAATTATAGTATCGAGAAGAAATTATTATAGTAAAGAAGAGATAAGTAATTTGAAAAATTGAAGAAAAGTAAAATACTATGGAATATAATACGATTTCTGTTGTAACAGGTTGCAGATAGTACTAAGCAATGTTCCTCCTGAATTAATAGATCTTAACTCTCCTTCAATGATTACTTCATATAAAAACTATTGCAATACCAAATATAAAATTAGAAAGAAACCAACGGCTTAGAATGATATCATTATTCTAATTTAACCTGGGAAGTTAGGCTTTTTGCGACTTTCTCTTCATTAACCTTGAGAACTTTAATTGAGATTGAATGCAGGAATTAAGCATTTTCTTACCAACCAAAATGAAATGCGATTATGTTAATTAGATGCAAGTGGAAATAAAGTGAAGTTGTGACGGCGAACTATTCCTATTCGCCTCTTGTGCCATAGCTAAACTCAATGTATTAACTCTAAAAGTCGATAAGTGAGTCAAAGAGACATTAGACAAGTACACACTGTATTTATTGACTAATTGCTAATATAACGACAATTATAACCGGCTCTCCCCAGATAACGCCCTAAGTATATTAACTCGATCTACCAGTAATAAACTAACAGACTCTTAGCACTAATGTCAAAATGAGGCTGTCTTGACTTCTAACTTTCACGAAATAGGCGATAACTTGTAATAATTCTCGGCTCCGACTTCAACTCTGGAACAAATGCCAAACGCTAGAACCACTCGACCTCTTCTGTGACTCTCAAGCTGAATTTATATATTTCCTATCTCCCCTGCTTCACTTCATTTCTACCTGCTTGTGATTTTCATATTCACGTTTCATTTTTGGATGGGCAAAGGTAGTTTAGCAAAAGCAATCAATCTTAGTTAAAAGTTCCTAAGGTAAGTAAAGAGAAAATCTCGAATAGCCCAACGCATAAAGTGATTCAGACATAGTGATATATAAGTAAAGTGAAATTTATAGGAAAGAATATGTAGTTAACTCTGAATACAGTTAGTCCGTTTATTGCTGTCGCAGAGGATTGTCGGAGAAAGCAATCCCAACTGGAAGGGTTTGGTAAGAACATATAATTTCAGTGATATTTAAATCGGTTGGCTAACCATGCATTCCAAAGGGAGTCATTAAATAATAAATTATAGTAATTTATAAATCAATAATTAAATTGGATTGGACTTGTAAATCTTTGGAGAAGTTATGGACTTAATTAATTATGGATATTTAATTAATTATATTTAATTGAACTATGGCACAAGAGTCTGATAGAAGTAATCGTTCGTTACAAACCTTTCAAAATTTGTAGAGCATACATTTGTAAGAATATCCAAATTGCGTAAAACAAATTAAATGAAGATATTCTGAAGTTTTGGAATCTATTGCAATATTACTTACTTCTTTATTTAACATTTTTGAGACACCACCAAACTAGAGAGAAATGCAATATCTTGTTAATTTATTTAAAAAGAAATGTAACTTGTTGTAAAAGTAATCTAATTTTTTTTTTAGAAAATTAGAAAAAAAGAAATTTATATTAAAATTAAAGAATTAGACAAGTACAAATACTTAGATTCTAATTTTTCGTATAATATTTGTAATTCCATTTTATAGAAAGTTTGTTTAAGCATAGAATTTTTTTTCTCGATAATTTAAGAAATATATCCTATATCTAACTACTTAAATAAAGTACTTATGGTAAAAACATCAAAGAATTAAATATCCTTTATTACCTTTAATTGTTTTCGGAATATTCCGAGTTTTCTTTAAAAAAATAATACCGTAATTATATTTTAACCAATTATCAAAGTAATTTTTAAGATTATTAATTTAATCTGACTTTTAAATTACTGCAATGTTGTAAAATTGAATATAATTTATAATAACATTTCTTAAGCGGATACATTATTATAACTGTGTGTTCCATAATAGAACTTTAATAACTTTAAAAGTAGATTTCTGAATATAGTAGAATACTCAAAAAGTTGTACAATAATAATCGAATTGCTTCTTAGGAATATCTTATTTCTAGTCCTAAGACCAGTTTCTTTTTTTTAAAAACGATTGCCATCAGTATTTTTATTTTAACAATTAATTATATAGATGATAAGATTTAATTTTAATACCTTTTTTTACAGGTACCCCATGAAATTATATAACTATGAGGTTTTTCTATCTATCTAAAAAAAATTTTGTAGTAAACTGAAAATGTAAAAAAAATGCTGAAATTTATTCAAAAATGGAGAATATAACAACATTTTTTTATACTTACAAATCACAAATTTTTCATTGCATTTGATCAATGAAATATCCAATCAATACTAATCACACACATTCAGAGAAATTATAAGAAATGGTATTTTTTTATAATTTGAATTTATATTTCAAGTACTTATATTATCTACATATTTCATGGGTTTTTTAAATACATATAAATTTGAAATTTTAAAAAAAAAGGATCTCACACTTCACTCATAAGAACACTCTCACCAAAAGTCGAACAACTAATGCATTAACTGTGTTCCATTAAAGCGCAAATTAGAATAACTTTTGAAACTACTATTAAAATCATAATTTTTTTTAAAAAAATATTTTTTTAGTTCTGTAATGCTTTTCAAGGCCGTAAATGTCAAAAAATTAAATTTTTTCTGTATGTCATTGCAATATGTTTAAAAGTTACACAAATATTTAATCTTTGTCGATGATTTTAATACTGCACCTCTTCCTCTATTGTTGAAAGACGTAGTGCTCTAACGGTTATGGCTACGGATTAGAGGTTGTTTTAGTCGAGTCGTGGGTTCGAATCCTGATGCCTGTTTGACCAGCCTTATAGAGGAGCTGATAGACATTAAACCCTGTCGAAGTCTCAAGTGGTGTAGAACTTCGAAGGGGGAGGCGCCAGCTCAGGTATCATCCGCGTCCCTTGAACGAGACCGCGTCCCTTGAACGAGCTATTGGTGACAGACGTCACCAATAGCTGCCATTTTGCTTCTTTGTGAGACGTTAATAAACAATAATTCACCCTCTATGTTTGATGTGCACAAATACAATAATTTTCTTTATTCCTATAAGATATCGGAATTAATTTTCAGTTCATTCACGAAATGTCTTTGAGTTAATATTCTGCTTATAAGCTAAGAGTATTAACTCAAAGAACATAAGAAGGCATCTAAGATTCGAAACTCAAAAATTATTTATAAATAATAGCCTGATATTCAGAAATAGATGATACTTTAAAGGTATTGCAGTGATTTATCAAAAACACGACTCTTTCATTCTTCTTTTTTTTTTTAATGAAAAAATATTCCATCTATTTCTTCATCTTTTCCCTTCATCTTCAGTTTAAGGCACCTTTAACTTCCAAAAATAACGAATGCATTATCGATTTATACAATTATTACTAATTGAACATGTTATCGCTAAAGGTAAATGAAATTTCGTTTCCTAAATCGTTATTTTAAATGAATCCAAATAGTTATTCACTATCATAAGTTGTAATTTGCCAAATTACACAATTACATTGATTAAAATACGTATCAAAAACTAAGAATTTCACTTGCTTTCACAACTTTCTTCTAAGATACATGATAATTTCTTCTTTATCTCATGAATTCCTTGGAAATATTCTACAAGTCTCTAGGATCATAAAGTCAGTACAGAGCGCATAAAATTTAATTTTAACTAATATTCGCAAATTTATTTGCGTTAAATCATAGTTAGTCAGAAAATGAAAATTTAAGACAATGACATAAAAAACTATTCTCATGTAAGTTTTATCATAAAACGTTTTTGCATAAGAATTCTTGCAGTGTGTTATGAGAATTTTGTTTTCATTGTGCTAAATTAACCTTTTAGGTACTTGGTTCTTTTTATATGTTTTACGATTCCTAATATAATTAAAAGGATTTATTGACTTTTAAAGCAAAGAATAACAGGAAAGAGCCATTCTCTTGTATTTTAATGCACCTAATGTGTGTAAATAGGGATTTATCTTTAAGCTTATTTTGATTCTTTTTATTCTGGTAACTGTTATTAAAGTGGAAGTCACGTAATAGGTACCAAATTATGAAAGAAGGCTTAAAAATTACCAGAAGACCTAACAGTAGTTGCAATTTATAACAAATAATAATTTATTAAAAATATTTAAAATAAACTAAAATTTAGAAAAACTTTAAGCGAAGATATGAGAAGCTAAAAACATAAAAGCTGATATTGTGATTACTTATTAACGGCACACTTGGAAACAATACGGCGGCTATTGGTGGCGGACTTCGTAATTAGGAATCTCGGTCAGTTAAAGAGGACAACATCCGAGTTGACAGATCCACACCCCGCCAACGGGAGGACTTGGTACCATAACCAGATTTAAAGTGCATGAGCCTCACTACAAGGCGTATCTTTAGAGGCATCAAAGCTCGAATCCACGACTCCATGAAAAATAACACTTGCAACAAATTTTTGACAATAACCAATAAGATACGGTGATGATGAATAAAATTTGAAAAAGGCCTAAGTGAAAACCGGCTCATAAGTGAAATTCAAGGTTGAAGCTTTTTCACAAATATAAAGTTCCTCGTTAAATAGCTGTAACAGAAATATTTGATTCAACCTCTGTTGGCTTACTTTTTCACAAACTTATTCATATTCATCAGCTTTTCCTCTTATAACTGCTTGTTCACATTCATAGTGTTAAGCTCAAATTAGTTACAAAGAAAAGACGAAAGAAAATCTGAACTTCTATTGAACGATAATTATTTGGGGAGGGGGGGATATATAGAAACTACATGATTGAAAATTAAAGTTACGGTTAAATATACAGAATCACACTAAATATTTGTTTCATTTCTTCATCACTTTAAAACTAAAATGTACCAAAAAAATTATGCCAAAACTATAAATTGCCATTGTACTTACCTATGTTACTTTCACAGTAAAATACTCCATTAATATTCCTTCGTAAAGCAACCCAAAATATTTTCATTATCTCAAAAAAACAAAATCTGTCATAGATAATGAACACGTGAGAAATGACAATTTATTTATTTTTAATATTTCGTAAAAAGAAGAATATAAAGAAGTATGATCAAAAAGGGATTTTCAATATCAAGCTCATTTCAATATATATATATAGTTCAAAATTTCTGCTCTAATAGAATAGAACAATTTCTCTTTACGGAGGGAAATACAATTATACCAGTAGAAAAACATATTAAAGAAGAAAAATCTTTATAAATATATTTTTGAACAGATTAAAATATTTACACGTATAATTTATAAAATATTTGAAAATGGGTTTTACGTTTGTCATGAAAAGACGATTAAAATAATGAATTTCAATCTTACATTTAAGAAACACTCGAGCAATTCTTCACATTAAATCATAATTTGGTGAAAGAACGTAAACTTTTAAAAAGATGAACAAAAAAGCAATCTTCACACAAGATTAGATGCTTACTTTTTTCATTACTGTCCTTAAAAGGGTCACAGATTTTTTTTCTCTCGTTGTGCTGAGTGAAATTTTTTAAGTTCGTGTTTTCCCCTTGACTTTCATAATTGCAATTATGGTTAGAATCATCCACAGATTTTCAAAATTGTAAATGAAAGAAAAGATTCGCAAATTTTAATGAATTTAAGGTTTGTAAATGGGGTTTTTAATCAGAGCAGATTCAGTAATTTCTTCTGACATTGCTCTTTCGCGAGATTTTGGTGACAAGGTGATAGAAAAAGTCATTTACTCGCGTTACGTTGATAATTACTTGGGACTATATACATATTAAAGGAATAAAAATGAAGGTTGTTGAAGAATTTTGAAGTAATAAAAATGATCATATTTATATTATCATACTGAAAGATTTACAATGATTACTGTAGAGATAGTATTACGTTTGTAAATAACTTAAAAGTGTTATTTGCATAAAAAGAACTTATCTGTAAGTGATTGTATTAGAAAGTTTATCTATGTGCCCCAGTATAAAAATCTATTACGGTTAACACTGTTTTGATAGTCTCTATTTGACATAAAATCTAAAAGAATAATTAAATAATATGCGAATTCATTTCGATTTTTCATGTTTCATAGCAACACAAGATCGAGCATCTCAAATCCAGTACATGCACATTCTTTTCTTTTTAATTTGGTACAAATCTATTGAATTGTTTATATTTATTTCATTAATAAGGGAGGTAATTAGCTTATATCATTAATTAATTAAGTTTTTTAATATGAAATAAAGGAAATAGAATGCTATGGAAATAATTCACATTTTTGTTTTTATTTCTTTTGCGCCATCAAATATTCTCACTTCGAAAACAGTTTCAATAAAAAAAGTAGTTTTCAAATTAATTCTTCCTAATGTAAGAATCTAAGTAAATTTAATGTAAGAAAAGAAAAAAACGTTATATTCTGAAGTATTTTTGATGTAGGGCATGACTTAAAGTATATATATATATATATATATATATATATATATTTCAAAATGAAGTTTTTATCTTTATCGTGCAAGTTTTTGATTGTAACCGAAAGAGAAAGTATTTTTTGTTAATAAAAATATGTGTAATTTTCTTGCTCTTGTATGTGTTGTATGAGGTGTGGCTATATAATGAATAAAGAGACTAATGTTGTAAAATATTTTATTTTGACTTCATACATGTTTACTTATTATCACCTTCAATATACATCCCTCCTCTATCCCCACAACGCTCCATGAGATTCTTCCATTGTAGGAAACAGTACTGGAAGTCTTCTGTTAGCTCCCACAAGACGCGTGCCAGTTTCTCTTTCACACCTTCAACACACTCGAATCTCGTTCTTGTTATTACAGATTTCACCTTAAGAAACAGATAGAAGTCGCATGGCACAGGATCAGGCGAATAAGAAGACGGTCTGACACTGGGTTCCTGTACTTGGCTAGAAATCTCTTGACAGATAATGCGGAATGACTTTTCCTTCGCTTTTTCGGGTCGTTTTTTCTTTATTCCTTCATGGAGTTCAACAAGAACGTTAATATAGCATTGATAATTAATAATTTGATATTTAGGAATCCAGGGAAGATACCCAATCCCATGATTATTGAAAAAAAAACAATCATCAATGCTTTGTATTTTGATTTGCTCATTCGAAGTTTTTTGGCTCTCGGTGAAGATAAATGGGTTCTTCTAGAGCAGGGATAGGCACTTCGTTTCAAGATCATAAACGATAATACCACGATTCGTCAATCCTTACAATAAGTTTGTTCATTTTCAGTGGCAATTATAGGGTCAGTAAAAACAACTTGACGAGTTTCGTTTTGTTCAAATGTAAGAATCTTAGGCACCTTTTTGGTAAACACTTTTTGTATGTTAAAATAGTTTATCAAATCTAGCCATACGTATTCTTTGTTAATTCCTGCAATCTCAGCTATCGCACGAATACTTAACCGACGGTCAGATCAAACGGTTGTTTTCCATATTGTCCTCCATTTTTTACATGGTAGGGTGACCCACGCGTGAATCATCTTTAGCGTCTTCTCGGCCTTCTTGAAAACACTTACACCATTCCAAAACATATACACACGATAAACATTCTATATGATATACCTCTTTTAATAACTTATCAGAAACGGAGTTTTCAAGTTTCATGTGAAATTTAACACCAATTCGTTGCTGACTTATCATTTTTTTGGAGAAATAAAAAAGTAACTCGAATATCAATAAAAGTTACGGCTGTACGAATTTGTTCATACAAGTGAGAGGCACTGCATTCGAAAAGAGAATATTTCAAGCTAAATATCTAACTGTCGCTGGCGTTTGCCTCATTCGTACTTCTTCTGTAGCAGCACTGTCTCGTTATTTAATAGCCATACTTAGTATTGCGATTTTGTCTTTCAAATTAATTTTGTAATTTGTTTCTCCTATGAAAAACACATACATCATTTTTATACAAACCTTTGTGAATAGTTTGGGTATAACTTAATTTCTTATGTATGTTTCACAAATTCATTTACTTTTCCATTTCATAAATCCATTTGGTATTTTAATACTTGAGTTCTGAAATGCATGAAATTTGACAATAACTATTTGATATAAAAATGGATCAATAATAGAAGACTGCAGGGTTTTTTTTTATCATTTCTTTAAAAAAAAACCTTCAAATCAATTAATCTTAGTTAATAGTGTACGAAAATTCTTTTTTTATGCATGCACTTTTTTTTATGTTCTGCAACTATTCAACCAAGCTCATAAATAAAAGAATTTATTATTGAGTACACCCAACCCTTTTTCCCACGGTCTTTTTTTACACGATTTTGAAATAACACAGTTCAACAAAATACTTTTTACACGAATTTTTTGTTCTAGCATGAATCCCAAAAAAATATTTTTATTTCTAATTTTGTCAGTGTAATCATAAGACGGTCGGCTTATGTCTACATATGTGACGTTTAAATTTTTTTTTAGTGGAAGAAAGAAATTTTACTGTTGGGGAAGCATGAAGAATGTTTACGATCATGAATTCTATTACACGTGCTTCTTTGCCATCAAACAATTGCACCATTCAACCTTAAATGCTTGTAGGAAAAAAAGATGTGACAGCATGCGTCAAAAGTGGAAGTTACGTAGTACAAAAAATCAGCTGTGTGTTCTGAATTATAACTCTTTTAAATGCAATTGGTGGCGAATATTTTAACAACATGCAAACAGCTGACATCAAAGAATTGATGCTAGAGAGCCCTTTGGTAGAAGACGATTTGATCTATTTTATGACAGTTTATGATAATAAAGCAGTCGAAAGTGAAGTTCAACTATTAAGAGAAGATTTAATTCGCGAGGGCTTAAAATTTGATACAAGAATGGAACAACATTTTCTTACTCTTGATTCTGACATAGAGCGTGCATTAAAATTTCAACGTAATTTTATGCTTCCTGTAGTAGGATATCAAGAATTATGCAAGCAACTTGAAAAACCAAACATACTTTATAAGAAGAAAAAAACAGAAGCCATTAATACTGAACGAAATTCTTCATTTGAATGAAACCCGACAGTAGCGATGAATAGTATACGAATTTCTTTCAGCTTTATCAGTAAACACGCCAAATTCTTTCGTTCTACTCTTTTTTGACATATAAATGTATAATCGCTAAAGAATTCTTCAAAGTTAGACGATGAATAGTCCTTCCATAATATGACTGACAACAGAACAGGTCTACAACTGTAGTCAAGAAAGATTTCTCAAAATGGGTGGCAGTCCCCACCGTCTACCTATCCTCAAACATGGACTTAAATATCTAGGATGTTTTCATCAGAACGTATTTCAAAGCCGTCACCAACGCCGCAAACAATTCTCCTACCTCAAACCCTTCTTTGGCCGATGTCGTTTTTCATGCCCAAATACTATTCCTCATGATACCACTATAAGGGAGGATAATGAAACTTTTTATAGCCAGAGCTAGGTATGCAGGAAATCGGTATTGATATGCTGCCGGACTGTTATCTGCTAAACTAGACATAAAAAAAATTTAATTTAAATATTTTGATATTTTTTTATTTCTTTAATATATATACAAAACAGGTGAAAAAGTTCTATGCAAAGTATTGCAATGAACAACTTTAGCCATCCAAGGTTCGTTTTTTTATAATTAAATTACTCAATTAAGTATAAGAATTAAAGTAAATGTCGAAATATAGAGAAATGGACAATAGTATTATAGTGTAGAATGGACAATAGAAATATAGTACAACTTTTCCTACATTAAAATTAAAGGAAACGATAAATTATTAAATTGAATATATTTAAGCTAAGTGTGATTAAAATTAAAGCGAACGATAAAAAAAAGGGAAAGTGATCCTACTAAAACAATAGCCCCTTTTCTGGCTAACAGATATGGAAATATTTATGTAAATGAAAACCACACCAGTTTAGAACACATGATGTAACTTTCACACAGAAGTCATTAACAAAACATTCCCTCAAAAGAAAACACATGTCTAAGAAAAAATTAGAGAGGGGAGAAGAAGGGAAGGGAGGGAAAAGTCTTTGGGATATATGGTATTTACCATCACGTGATTTTAGTATCATGGTGAACTGACTCCAGATCAGAAGTTGATTAAACCTCACACAAAAAGACTGTCATACATAACTTCACAATAACTATGCTCTTATTAGAATCATTTAAAAAATTTAGTCTAGGGACAAACAGAAGAGAGAACCGTGAAACCAGAATGCGGTTCCTCTCTTATTCATTGTAGGCTTTCAGTGCTACCTTTAAAAGCGATAGCAGAAGGACTACAGTTCACTTCAGCTTCACGTCATTTGCACATGCTTGTCTTGCCAGAATAGCCGCCTCGTTTTCTCAGTGGTAGATTAGCAGTAGGCTGGTGGTGATCTGTACCAAACGAGTGAGTAGGCTGGTGGTGATCAGAAGTTGCCACAGTATTACTCCCCCTGTTGTTACGAAGATGGGGAACATTGGAATCAGGCTACAGTACGGGAACGTCCACCAAACGAGTGATGACATCAGAAGAAGGAGCAAAAGGGGTCTCCATGTTGACTGAGTCTGTAAACAGATGAGCTGGCTTCAAAAGGTCGGGTGAGTTGTCCTGAAGATGATCAAAGATGGGGGGTTTCTGAAGCATTGCGCTGGACCCGCATTGCTTCAGAAAGGGAATCTTGGTACGTCCTAGGAATAGCCAGTTCGTCCTCATAGTAGTAGAATAGCAATAGCCTGGTGGTGATCAGCAGTCGCCACAGTTCTTCCCCTGCAGTCACAAAGACGGGGAACACTGGAATCAGGCTACAGGACGGGAACGTCCAACAAACGAGTGATGACATCAGAAAAAGGAGCAAAAGGAGTCTCCATGTTGACTGAAAAAGCTGAATTGCGCTGGACGCGCATTGCTTCAGAATGTGGATCTTGGTACGTCCAAAGAATAGCCGGTTCGTCCTCATAGTAGTAGAATAGCAATAGGCTGGTGGTGATCAGAATCTTTCAGATCATCAGGTGATCTTTATTCATTAACATAAAATCATATAATAAGTGCCATAAAACTTTTTAGGTTTTATGAATATGAAAAATGAAAAAAAAAAACATGAAAATAAGCTCGTACTTGCTTTGAACTTCGAAAACCTCTACAAGATAATTGGTACGGAAAAATCAAAAAATTTATTTTAGAAGTATGTCCTCAAGCCCAGATATAAAATAATTTATGAAAATATAAGCAAAATTTCGAATCAAAAGCTTAATTTTTCTTACAATTAAAAATATGAAATTATATATAAATTACATTTCCACTTATTATATGCATAAATAATCAAATAACGTGTTACACAATTATAAGTTATTTTAAAATTGATAAATCTATATCTTTTAAGAATATCAATTAACATCTTGAAAAAATATGGAAAGTAAACATTTTTTTTAGAAAACGTAGCAAAATGTTAATATTACTCTATCATCAAATCCCTTCCCAAAATAAAAGTCATTTTCAGGGTATGGTAAAGATGTTTTTCTCCACATAAGAATATTACTTAAGTTTTCTCAATTCTCTGCTTCCCAGTTTACTCTGCGAAATATTTTCGAATGCAGCATTTTTTTTTTAATTTTGGAGTCATTACATTTTATACTGCACTGATGCTGATTTTTTCAGTGCATCTTGTCTTAAGAATTTTAAAAAAATTATTAAATCACATTCTTCATTCGTTTTCATTTTATAATAATTCGAGATAAAAACCAACGTTTTTAAAAACAACGTTTTTATATAGTGGCAAAATTTATTAAGAAAGATTATTGAAATATTAATTAAAACTGGTCGCAAATATCTAAATATTGCATTGTTAGGCAAGTAAGAACGGTTCCCGAAATTTCAGAACTCTAGCTTGATGGGAAGTTGGTTAATTTAACGATAGAAAATTTGATGACACACACACACACACACACACACAGAAACACGAACCAAGTGAAATACATAAAAACGTTAAAAGTAACTAAAATTAATTAATTAATTCTGTAAATTAAATGGTTGGAATGCAGTTTAACCCAATCACTCTTGGCGACAAGAATTATTTGGCAGTATTTTGCCAAATGTGGCTACCCTGGTCCGTTTTACGGACTTAACGTTCAGCCAAACAAAAAAATCGCCAAGTTTGATGCCAATTTTTGAAATCGCGCCAAGTGGTTGGGATAAACTGCATTATTGAAGAAAATACTAGCTAAAACTTGTCGCAAATGTCCAAATATCGTATTGTTAGGCTAGTGAGAACGATTCCCAAGGTTTCAGATTTCTAGCTTGATGGGAAGTTGGTTAAATTAACGATCGAAAATTTGATGACACACACACACACACACACACCAAGTGAAATTCAGAAAAACGTTTTAAAAAAATAGGAAACAATTGTTTTTGAAGAAGTTTTCTATTGAAGTGTAATCACAATTTATGAATAATGGAAAAGCGAAGCGAAGAAAGATTACTTAGGTCTCAAATTTAGAGATGAAAGAGAAACTTTTCAAAATCCCAAAGAACACAATTCTCTGTCACTGCTCTAGTTTTCAAAATGATGTATTCGAAACTTTCTCTTTCATCATCATTATATTCCGAACTATGAACAATGTTTTCTTTAATTCGTCTACTCTTTCCTGTGGATTCCGTACAACCACCGTGAAGACATTCATCATTTATATGTGCTTTAAAAGTTTTACTCCAAGAGACAGAAAATAAGAAAATGGCAAAATTTAATAAAAATTGATGAACGATTGAATCATCAAAAAGCAGGTCAAGTGCAGAAGGTAGTGTTTTCAAGAAAAATAAATAAATACACTTTACCTATTAAGAAAATTACCAACGAAATAGAAAATTCAGGTATTAATATTTCTTATAGTTTTATTAAAATCGTTCTTTTGAGATCTTTAGTTTGTAAGAATTTTTCTGTTTTGATTTGCTTAAATATTTTTTTAAAAAATAACGTCTGTCATATTGCTTGTATAGCAAAAATTGAAAAACACTCACCTTTTAGGGAAAGACCAAATCCTAGACAGTGAGATGTGGGGCGAAATGCAGTACACACTTCCATTCAAGCTAGTATTTACAATATTCTTCGAGATGTAAAATGAAATATTTAGAGGAAAACAAACAATCAACAAATGATGTCTTCTTTTTGAGAATTATTACTGAACGATGTATCAATGATTTCAGAAAGGAGACAAAGATGGAATGATTCAAATTGAAATTTAAAGATAAAAACTGAAAAAGCTGCCTTTAAATATAATTTGTAATATCGGAACTCATCTGTGTAAAATATTTTTTATCGAATGATAAATGAACAGAATGCGGTTGATGTATGGGTGGAAGTAAGTCAAGTGTATATAATTACCATCTATCTTATTAATAATTAAAGCACAGGTACTGCATCTTAATATATGACGATTCCTTGCTTATTAAAAACATCTAGCTTTCAGATTAATACCTAGGAATACACAGAAAAATGTATCATATATCTAAGGGGCTATTGTTTTAGATGGATCACTTTTGGCGTACCAGATCACTTTTCAATTCTTTTTCAATTTTAATTACATTTAGCTTAAATGCATGCAATTTAATAATTTATCATTTCCTTTAATTTTAATCACATGTAGCTGATATAAAATTCAATTTATTAATTTATCTTTCGCTTTAATTTTAATTACATTTAGCTTAAATATATTCAATTTAATAATTTATAATTTGCTTTAATTTTAATATATAAAGTTTATAATGGTCAATTTCTTACTTCATCTCGTTTACTGTAATTATAATATTTAACTGAGTAATTTAATAATAATTATAAAGAAGTACATCTTAAATGTCTAAATCTGTTCTTTGCAAAACTTTGCATAGGCAGTCTTTCTGGCAGTTTTATTTGAAGGAATATTTTTATGGTGTTCATATTTCTCATTTATATTACTTTAACGCCATATAAATCTATGTGCTGGATCGCGAGAAGAACATCTAACTCATCTTTGTTGCAATTTTGTTTTTGTGTCAAGGAAAAAGTATAGTTATTTATACCAAAGTCTTCAAGCATTAGGATATCACATCAAGGGGTGCTTTCCTTCGTGTCTGTAGTCTTTAGCCTAGGGCACTAATTACTAATCAAAGGCATAAAATGTTTAAGTAAAATTGCAAATTAAAATCTTGTTTTCAAGAAAATTTGTGCACTAAACCCCTTAAGAATTACAATTCACTTCTATTCTGAGTTAGAAAGAATATTCCAATACACTTCTGAGAAAACAAATGTTTTTGGACTTTAAATGTTATTATGATTCACAGCAATAGCATTTGATTTAGTATTTACTCGCCACTATTTTTATTTTAGTAACTTACTTCTAGCAGAATTATTCAATAAAAAATATCAAAACGGTATACTAGGACGCAATTTCTTATTTTCTATTGATACGTTTCAAGCGACCCAGCTTCGTCACTAAAAATCTGTGCCAACTAAATTATATTAATAATTAATAATACGCAATTAAGAAAAAAAAATTAAAATAATTTTTACTCTATTCTTATAATAATCCAAAAATTATTTGTTGAAACAATTGATGAGCAGTTACTCACATCCGAAACCAAATATTACAATTGAAAGTTCTACTTATCTCTACAACAGTAAAATTGAATCCGTGTCAGGAATAGTATTTATGAGCAAGTAGCGTATGAGCAAATTCTCAACTATCCATAGATTTTTTTTAAATTTCTAGCCTCAATATTGGGTGCATTATATTCTCTTCCATCTACCAAATCTTCTCAGATTTTAAACACGTTCATTTTCTCTGGATTTAATATCCTTTTATTTTCACTACAACTCTATACATAGCAATGAAGATTTAAACAATTACAAAGTGAGTTTCGCAAATCACATTACGTAATAAATTTGTCCAAAAGATTATTTGATGGAGAAAATACATGAGAACGCTTATTTATTCATATTAATAAAATGTTTTAAAAGCATTAAGAGTATGTATAAAAGAAAAAAATTAAAATTAAAAGTACTAAAAACTTCATAGATTTTATTTTAATATAATTTTCTGCCGTAAGACTAATAATCTTTCAAACATTTTGCCATCCTATAAGTCTCCCTTCCAAAAAAAAATATATGTTTATAATATCTTAATGTGTTCAGAGTTTTTTAGTTTTTGAAAAACAGTAATGAAAACTAATTCAAGGATATTGCCGAAATTTATTTCAATCAAAACTAAATTTGAAACCGAAAAATCAGAGTTAGTTTTTTTACGAATAAAAAAAAAGAAGAATTTGTTAAGATTTTTTTTTTTCAATTCTTAAAATTTAAAAGTGTTAGATGGAAAACAACTATGTATATTGGAAATTTTTCACGATCCAAATTTTACACTTTTTTAATGGTTACAAATATTGTGATATTTACAATATTAGAAAAAATATTTTTGAACAATTAGCTAAATATATCATTTTCAACATTTGTTTCAGAAATACGAAACTGTGAATTTGAAAATAATTTTATTATGAAAATATCTTACACTAGTAATTAGGTTATAAATTTTACGGCTTGGCAAACCTCTGAATGACGTGTTGATAATTGTTCTAGTTAATACATTTAAAGATTCAAAGTTTTGAATGAAGAGAGCATTAAGATGAAAAAAATTAAAAACTTTATTTATTTAATATAAAAGTATTGTACTTTTAATATAATAACCAACAAATTCATTAATGATAATTTATAACAATTAAAATTTTTAACTATTGTAAATTACACTACAAATATCTCAAAATTTATAAGCTACCATTTCCTTTTTATTCTCTCTTGGGAAAATTATGAATAGTAGTTATATATAAATAAAAGCACTATTTTAATGAATATCTGATATTCATTAATTATTTTATATGATCGATTCTAGAAACGCTTATTTCCAGTTTGTATTCCTTTAAAAGCATTTATTATCTTAATATTTGACAAAATTCGACTAAAATAAACGTATTAGGACTGAAAACAAAGAAAACCAATGAACGAAAATTATAAAATTTTGTTTTACTTTTCATCTCAATAAAAATATTTCGCGTAATGTAAATGATTTAATAATCTGTTAAGAATTATGATTTTATTTATTTCTAGATTTGTATTGTTTTTCAATATTGGCATTAATTTAAGATTTTAACGACAATTGTTCTTTTATAAATATGAAATATATTAAAATACATAAATTGTCTCAAACATATATCTGTAAAAGGAACCATTCATAAATTTAAAGCAGTTAAACATATTTTAATGATTATTATTATATATTTTCAAATTCTTCATATTTTTAACCTGTTAACCCATGATTAAATACAAAAACACTTTATGTATATAAAATTAGTAACCTAATACTACTGTGCAATAAGGTGTATGTGTGTGTATTTTTAGCTTAATTTATTGATACATTATTAATTTAATAAAAAGGAAATGCACGACATTTGTTTTACAAATTTATTTCAGTGCTTGTATGCTTGTATTAAGATTTTTGTTATTCAATGAAAAAGAATAATAGCAATTGTCTCTACATAATTTTGAAGATAAATTATGGATACGATAGATTTTGTGAGGGAAAAGTTCATACAGATAATTATCATACTTATTCCATTTTGAAGTTGCTAGACTTGATTAGGCCCCTACATACCAGATATCATTTTTACTAATTCTTCTGGATTTATCATCCCGTAGTTTCAACATTTTACTAATTTCTCTGGATTTTCTCTTCCCGTAATTTCGACAAAAAGTACTGCTAAAATTTTCTGTATCCTTACTTAGAGAGTCTTGTATAACTCTTTGTAATAAAACATGACTTTTGTCAAAACATTTTGTCAATGCTTTACAGAAAATGGTAGATATCAGTAATGAAGTACACATGGACATGATGGTGGATATTTAAAGGCTTTGGAATGAATCGTGTTTATAAAGTATAAGAAATAAAGTTACAAAAAGTTTATGAACCCAAACTGCTCAGTTGTAATTTGTTCTACAGTATTGAACCAGTAAATCAGTTAAAAACATTCGCTGTTTAGCTAGCAATCAGTGAGAGCTGCTAAAACATACATATACCACTGGCTAATCTGTTTTTACAATTTCATCGCTGATGGGATTCTGAATTGAAATCATTTGAAAATGAAGGATAATGGACTAAAGAGAACACCATGCAAGATCGATGTTCTGTTGCTGAGAAATGATTTTGCGAATTATTTACGATAAACTTCTAATCCCATTTTGACACAGTCAGCTTCCATTATACACAAACCAGACACCAGAATCATTCATCACTTTGTGATTTATCATCCTTTCTTTCCATAGTTTCGGCGAAAACACTCTAATGCTTTCTGTTTCTTCAGAGATCAGAGAGATCTTGTTAATTTGTTCTTGCCATAACAGAACTTGGCTTTTAGTGTGGATCCGTCACAAAGAGTAACATGGTTCAGTAAATTGATATAGTAAGAGATGTATGAAAATTTTGCACCGTCCTGAGATAAAGGAGTTAAAGTTGTTTATTTACATGTTTCCTTGGATGTATTTGACGGATGTAATCTTGAGTAGCAAAAGTTAAGTCAATTTCATATTTTTATGATTTAATAAAGAAAGTTATATTTTTATGAAAAACTTTCATTTTTATGAAGGTTATATTTTTATGTCATTTTATCTTTATAGTTTTAGATTATATCTGCAGTACAAATTTTGGAAACATTTATATTATCAAATATTCATTCTAAAATCAAGTTTATTTATTTTAATGCACAGAGTATTGAAATTAATTCAAGAGATGGTTTATAAAATAACAAGAACTTTATAAGAAAATCATTTCTATATAATTTCTGAAATAAAATATTACCTAAAATTATACGTAAATGAGACATAATTTTATTATATAAATAAAGCAACTTTCCCCAATTAAGAAAATAAACCTTACAAAAAATATACTTAAAGAACTTGCAAAAAATACTTAAATACAATACTTACTTCGATTTTTGAAGTCGAATTTGTTTCAGCAGGAAACAATGGTATTGGAATGACAATTTCCTGAGCATTGCAGTTGTAAAAAGGATATATAAAAAATTACGGAATCAAAAACAATAAAAACCACTAAAATAGAATGGTAAAAAATCACTGACCATTCACAGGGACGATAGTGAGGCTCTTTTGGATAGGTAACAATGAAACTGATATTCTGTCTGTGCAGTTTAATTTTATTATGAACATTTGATTACCGACAACGTTTACCGTAAGATCTCGTGATATTCATTATTTTCAAACCAAGAATAAATTCTCTAATACTCTTTTTTATGATGATTTTTCCTTCTTTTGGTAACATTATTCGAATCTTTGTCGTTTCCAGGTAAAGATGAAGCTGATATTCAGCCTAGGCAATGTAGTTCTGTAACGAACACTTAACTACCAACCACGTTTTCAACAACAACAAAAATGTTGATCTAGTATCCAATCGACTGTTTAGAAACAGTAATCGCCTTTATAGTATTGATGATAAATCGTCAAATTATACTAATTTGACGATTTATCATAAATAAAAATTTTCATCGCCAGCAGTACACTCAAATGTAATCCAATCTTAGTGTGTTTTCTTTTACTCCTTTATTAGTTTTAAGTTTCCTTTGGAGCATAGAATTCTTTCATTCTGAGAAGAGTAAAAGTTCTTCCGTAAATGGCACTAGTCTTCAGTTAATAGAAGTGCTTCGGACTATTTTATACATGGAAATGAATTATTCTGATAATTTCAAAGGGCATTCAAATGCATCTAGATATCGCATTTTTTTACAACGTTTTTATGTATTTCACTCAGTGTGTCAACAAATTTTCGATCATTAATTTAAACAACTTCCCATCAAGCTATAGCTCTGAAACCTTGGGAATCGTTCTTACTCGCCTAACAATGCACTATTATTATGCATCAAACATTTGCTACAAGTTTTAACTAATATTTCAATAATTTTTAATAAATTTGCCACCATATGAATACATTGTTCTTAAAAATTTTGTTTTTTTTTTTATCTCGAATTATTTCTTTCGATGACAACTTTTAACTTAGGAAACGGAACTAAATGATTTCACTCTTTAATCTTAGCCATTCTTAAAAGACACATTTGCTCTCTTCTCGAAGTTAAATTGCATGTCTTACCTATCCTTTTCGACAAAAAAAAGTCCTCCTGACATATTTTATGACCCTTAAATAAATATGTTAAAGGTCTAAATTTTCTTAGATTATCGCTTACTTTGTTTCCCTGAAAGAGAAGTCAACGATCAGACGCAGATTCGTGCTGGAAACATAATTACTTGGCGTACAAGAGATACGTTTCTGATAAAAAAAAATTAGAAAAAATTCAGATTAAAAGAACGATTTTCGCAGACATTTTGTCTCCCTCTTAATGTGTAGACAGATTTTTTTTTTATCATTATTACAATGTTTGAGACTATATGACTTTTAAGAGAATTAATATACTATGTGCTTAAATTTATAATTACTTCCCTGTTCAAGCTATTTTTAATCTTTTTGAATATAATTAAAATCTCAAGAGATTTTCTCAAGCAACTCTTAATAATGGACACAAAATGAACTTCTAAAATGAATTCGAATTCAGTTTTTCTCTTCAGAATTCTTTTCCATGAATTAAAAAGTATTAAATATTTATTATTATAAGTGAGTAATCAATTACGTATAGTTGTTTAAAAGTACTTAACATTTTGTAAACATTTCAAGACCATTACTTCAATATTGGCCATCAGTTATCTCTTATGAGCAAGGTACGTCAAATTGATATAAACATTAAAAAATTTTAATGTAAAGTGAAGTAAGTACGCAGAATATGAGGAAACTATTGTGTACACCTAATAAAAAGCCGAAATCTAGAATTTATTGATAAACTACAGTAACTCATTAGACATAATAGTGGTTTGAAAATATGATTTTTGACACATATGGCGTCAATAAGGAAATTTGGCATTGTTACTGTGTGATTCCATTTGTTAAGCGGTGCAAAAGGAAACGTGATATTGATTCATATGAATTGGCAGCCGTTTTGTGCTAAATCAAAATATGATTGTTCTGCGTAGAGTTGTCATCATCATTTTGCGACGGGTTGTCAACATCGATAATTCTTAAATTTGCCATCATACTTTGGAAACCAATCAACAACCAAAACAATTAATTGCTTTCAATAAATCTGATCCAAAGAAGTTGAAGACGGTCGGAAAAGAGTATTTTAGATGTGGAGGGATCATTTTTATGTATTTTTCTAAAAAGCAATAAGTGATCAATGGGTAATAATTACCTCATTGCCTCATTCCCAAAACCACATTTCTCATTCTTAAGATAGATACTTTTTTATTCGTCATCGATGCAAACATCATTTGTAGCACGAATACTGTCTTGTTTTGCAGATTACGCTTCTTTTTAAATTTATACTATACTTTTAATAATATTATTGCTTATAAGCATTTATATTACTTTAATTTTAATTCATTTTAACGCATTTATTGAAATTTTTGAAGTCACTTTTTTATCGTATAATTTTAAAAGTTATTTGTACAAATATCGATTTTAATATGTAACATATTAAGTTTGTAACATTTATTTAATCATTAATTTTTTACTAATATTTTTTTTTTACTCATGGCTGAGTAATCCTGCATTTTTGATAATGGAATTATTTAATGTCCTAATCCTCGCGCTATACCTGACAGCACACGAAATTTTGAAAGCGAATTCTAAATAATTAGATATATACAAGGAATAAAGAAATAATTCAAGTAACATGTTAGTGAAAGAACTGCACATTTTTATTTTATCACAAAAAATGAATTAAAATGTCTGGAATATCTGAAGTAAAACGTGGTTTGTTAAGTTAGGTTTGATGCATTTAAATCTGTTAAGGCTGTAATTTCTTTTCTATGCATGGAGTGGAAGGATGGAGAAGAAGTCCTAAATCAGGGATGTTGTTCTCTTAATTCAATCGAAGTTACGTCAATAGCTTCGCCTCTTACGAGGTGTAACATTAACAATACATCAATCATTCACAATTCTTGTTATTCCTGAAAGCTAAATGTGTTCTCCATGTTGAGCACAATTCAATTCTTGACATTGTCTTCTATCTCTTTATATGCAATTGTACCAACACTTGCCTAGTCTAGCAAACATGTCGGAGAAGAATTGTAATAGTTGCTTCTGACAATGGCATTGTTCATCTAATGATCAAAAAAGTACCATTAGGGTACCCTATCATCTTTGAGAAAAGGTAAATATACAAGGAGCGAGGTGCAATGACTTCAACCTTATCTCCATATAGATACGGCATATTCTTCAATTTTCTGCTTATCGACAACTTCTGGGAACAAAACAAAATCGCAATAGTATTACATAGAAGACAAATGTAGCTTTCAGAATTTATCGAAACCTTAAAACAGCTCGTTCCCTCGGTTCCTAGTACACAATAAGAAAATACACAATTCTAAAATCGTCAGTAATAAATTTCTAGCCTAAACGTTTGTCAAAGCTAAGAAATTAACAAAAAAAAAACAGTAACAAACAAAAAACAATTAAATTCCTTTTGAACTTATAAGATTTTCGAATAACTTTCAGTTTTTTTTATATTGAATTATTTTATCTAGTTCCAATATAGCATATATGTAGGCACTGAAGATGACTATCAATTTTTCTATATAATTGTGAATTTTAAATATTGCTAGCATTATTCAATTTTCAGCACACTAAACCGTATAAGTAAAGGAAACAAATGAATTACATAGAGGCTATTATGACTGATTATTAGCGTCACAATGAAAAGCAATATGAGGGCTATTCACTATGTATCTAGTTACGAAGTTAGTTATTAAGTTACGAAGAATGCACCGAAACTGGCATTCGTGTCTCCAAAATTACACATTATGCCAACGGGAGGACTTGTTATCAAAAAAAATTTAACTTGCACCTGGCCCGATACACAGTGGATCTCTTGTGAAATTGCGGCTCTAACCTACGACTCGAAGAAAACTCACCACCAGCGACTCCGCGAGCATGACCATTAGGCTTCCCCGACTATGAATTACGTAGAGGACACATGTAATTTTCAGGTTTAACAAGATTTTTGAAACTGGGGTACTAAATAAAAAGAAGTTAGGGCCATGGAGGTATTACTTTTCAATAAAGTCTGGTATCTAACTGTGTACTCGAATCCCTCGAGAAAAGTTATATACGTAAATTTGGCTTTTTTCTGTGTGTGGCATTCCATTAGTTATTATTTAGTCAGCTGAGTTAATATGAAGCCCTTATTCATGAATACTTTAAGCCTATATCCAGAACTAATAGAATATATTTTACACTGTCTACTCTACTTTAAAGATATAAAAACATTTTCTCCAAAATTGTACCCAAAGCCCCCTTTATATTTGAAGTTAATTTTTTCCCCACCTTTTGTTGAAAATATATATAACAAATCCATGAAACGAACATGCACGAAATATAATAATTAGTAGCACAAATTCAGAATCTAACGTCTATAAATCACAATCATTGCTAAAACAATATCAAATCATCTTCCCACAATTCCATCAAGAGACAGCTTGAGGGAATATTTCTAATCTTCCCAACTAACCCTTGGCTTCACTCTACACCACAAGGCGTAATTCTGTTGACCAAAATTATTTGTTGAATGAAGCTTTAGCAGAATCGATAGAAGCGAGGAACGTAGGATCTGAAGCATTATTAGCGGATGAAATGTTATACATAAATTAACAGAACTTCGGTTATTTCCTGCTTTATTGGAATAATGTGTAAGAAATCATTTTGGGACATTGGTTGGATATGAGTAACAAAAGTGACTAATTAGTGCTTGTATAAAACGTTTTATTAAAAGAATTGTTTAAACAGAACGTTTAAAGTATTAGCGTTTCAGAAGTTCGTTAAGAAAAATCGAGTGATATAATATTTTTAATCTATTGGTAAATATTATTAAAATACTATTAACGTTATAGCCGAATAAATATTATAAAATCTCTGGAACGTAATCTTACTTGTAAGAATAATCAATGTTTCGGAAATATACCATCTATATTGGAAGAAGTCACTACATTAAAAATTGGAATGCCTTACAAATTTATTATGTTCAAAAAGTATCCAGAAAATGAGCAATTTAGCATTTTATATTTACCTCATATATTACAGTAATTTCTATGTTGCTTTTATTAAGATAAAAATGAAGTCATAATCCAATTAAATCTTGGTATTGTTTTCGTACTAAAAGTTTTATTTTAGCATTAATAAATAATTCGAATGGTTAAACACAATTCAGGAATAGAATATGGTTTTATTTTCAGTAATAATTCTAAAATATATTTAATTAGGTTGGTAAAATGTCCACATGAGAATTTCGTTCAATAAAATGGAGTAAATTGTATAACAAGTGAGTAAATTGTAGAACAAATGTCATATGAATTATATCAAAACTTTTGATGACATTGAGATAACATAATTTCGACAATATAATTACACTTCTTTAAGATTTTCTTAACCTCTTTACTGGTGGCCATGATATCCAATTAGTCAAGTTTGCCAGCTCGAGGCCAGCAAAGAAATAAGATCATCTGGCTATAAATAAACAACATATAATGAAAATGTAATTACATTCAAAATACTCATGTATAGTAGTGACACAAATAACATCTGTCTTCTCTTATATATTACTGGCGTAATTAGATTTTCCTTTTCACTGTATTTTCTGCATTACATTTTTAAGCAACCGACACAGGTAAAATAAAAAATTAGAACTATTTAAAAATTTTATCTATATTTTCGTTTAAACTAGCATCAAGTGCTTATGAATTGGTTACTTCTGTTCACTTTATAATTGTTTTATTGACCAGTGTTACGTATAATCTATGTAAAATCAATATTATGCACGTGTCAATAATGCCTATTATATATTATCACATGCAGATTATTTAAAACTTTAATAGGGAACATCTATCTTGTGTATCTCTATGTCTTCTCTTATCTGTGATAGAAATAATGCAGCAATGAATGTCTTAAAAAATCGTGAAATTTTAAAAGAATTTTTCCGTGCGTTTATGTGTTGGCTTTAAAAAAATAGCGATACTAAATCAAAAAAACATAAAATTACTAAGAAAACAAATTCGGAAAAATATAAATATATCTAAAAATAATAATATCAGATGCAAAAGTAATAAATAGTAGTAGTAAACGGAAACAAAAGTTCATCTAATTTTTTTAAAAAAAAATATGGAAAACAAAGTTAAAATTCTTATTTAAAAATGAATTTGTTCCCTAAAATTTGAATTTTAATTAATGCGTTCTCATTAAAAATTAATAATGCCATTCAAATTGTATGCATCATCCAGTTAAGTGAAAAAAATAATTGTTTTGAATTAAATTCCCGTGTGCATGTATTCAATAATCATATAATGTTATTTTAAGTATCCGCATATTATAAATATATAATCCCAGGTAATACAATACAATTTCATCAATTTTATTGTTAATATTGCAAGTAATAAGATTTTTCATTTTAAATTACTTTCAAAATATAAGTATTTTTATTCTGGAGTTATTTATGTATTTATTTCAGTGAAGGAAATTTCATCTAATAAAACATACTTCCTGATAATTTATGCCTTTTGTTCGCTATTAATTTTGTTAAATTCTTCTTTTCAGATATTCATTTCGAACTCCCTTTATAAATCGAGACAAAATAATTCACGAAGGGATTTTCATATCTTCGCCATTTTTCATGTGAAAAGGGTATTTATTAATTGTTGCTTTTTCTTTAAGTCTTTTTGTGTGATAGATCATAAAAACGATTCACTGGACGAATATTTCCGTTCAATATTCAGCAATTGAGAAGCATTAACGTTAAACTAACAGTTAAGTCATTTTCGATTTCCCCTCATCAAATAATTCTTTTGTGACACACTTATTTTATTATGAAACTAAGAAAAGAAGAAAGTCAAGAAAAGCTTTTCATGAAATAAGGAGGGAAAAAAAAGTTTTTTTAAAAAAAAGATTAATGCCCAACTTTTCCATTTCGTTTGTAATTTTCTTAATAACTGAAAAAAAAAATTTTTTTTCGTCATTGTTGAAAGTCTTTTCTTTACCTTTTGACGAGTGGTCCAATAAATCATTCCTTTATTAATTTTATCATTTCGTATTGTCAAAAGCTTTTCCGGATGGTTTTCGAATAAAATGGATTGGGAATATTCAAATAATGAATGGTTTTACAATGGTTTACCAAGTCTTAAAGGAAGACGTAGAAAATTTAAGAAGAATGTAACGCCTTCTCCAATTACTTAATCCTTCCATCATCTTAAATCACAAACTCCAGTTTCTAACTTAAATTCTAAGCACATATATGTATCATATTTTAATCAATTAAAACCTTCACGATGTGCCGTTAGATTATTCGCGTTTTTTGATTTACTATACTAGATTTTTCGTTACTTTTGTAATTTTAATTGCATACAATTACAGCTCCTTGATATCCAAAAGGAAATGTAATTTGGTAAATTAAATGATAATAAAAATAAAGTTTAATAAATTGAATTAAGGACAGTGATATATAAGCGAAATAGAATTGGAAGCAAAGAGAAGATAGATAGAGCTTAACGACATGCTAATACATACAGGGTAGGCTAAAAGTATTGACTACATTTCACATTTAAAAGGAAAAAAAAAAAAGAAGAAGAAATTGGGATACACCCATGTTTAATTTTTATTGTAAAGACAATAGGAAACAGTTTTACACAACACAATTCTAAATATTATATAAGTTCCACATGAACTCCGTTTGCGGCGCGTTAAATATCAAACCGAAATTCAATTTCACGCCCGAATTTCATATTTTCCACACTTTCCCTGTTCTTATATTGTTAGTACCAGCGATTGATACAGTCCTTACTTGGAACATTTTAAACGAAAACGTCTCTAAACAAACAGTCACAACGGATTTGCTTCCATGGAACCATAAATCGCACTTTTTCCTGTACTGTAGCCATTTTCAGACTGACGTAATTGGTAAATTTTCCCGAGAAATGCTGTCGCGCCATCTACCGGCTTATGAGAAAGTTATTTAATGTTAAAATTTTGTTGTGTAAAAATATTTTACATTGTCTTTTCAAGCAAAATATAAAAAATTACGTACATCAATTTGTTCTTTTTTTTTTTTTCAAGCGTGAAATGCACTCACTACTTTTGGCCCATCCTGTACATGTAAATGGTAATTAATAGTTTGGGATCAAGTGATTCCTAATTGGAGTAATAAAATTCGGTCCTGTTTCAAATAAGAATTGTATCGCGTAATTAGGTAAAATGATAATATTATTAAAATTTAAACTAGGATTAACCAACTTAAGAGAGGTTCTAGAGAAAGCGATCTTACATATTCTTTTATAGATAATAAAGTGTATAGTCCTTCTGTTACGTATCTTAAAACAGAGTTTTAAATTTATTGATATTTAGTTAGCCTTTCAGACGGTTGTACAGTTATATAATGAAGAAAATTCGTTACAGAAAATTATGAGTCAGAACAGTTATTTATTTAAGCAATTAAGGGAAGTATTATATTAGTTAATTGTCCCTCAAAACATATACAACCATGTTTTACGTAAGAATTAAATATTATTCACCCAAGGGGCTATTATTTTAGTTAGATCACTTTTGACGCCCCAGATCACTTTTCATTTTTTTTTATCGTTTACTTTAATTTAATTACATGTATGGCGAACCACTACTTTTACCCGACTCTTGTGCCGCAATACATTCAAATACAACTAACTCTAAAAGTCAATAACTTACCCAAGGACACACCAGTCAAGTCTAACACAACTATTTATTTATCAATTACTGTAATATAATGCCTAAGGAGTTATCGCTCTCTCTGGGAACCCTAGGATTAATCTACCTATTCAAATATTATTAAAATAATACACTCTTACCAAAACTTTTCCAGTCGAGGATACTTCGATTTACTCAACCCTCTGTGACAGTTACCACTAGCAACAACTCTTGATATCATCGATCTATTGCTTGGAATATTCTCAATGCTAATCACACTTGCTCTATGTCCCTTAAATTTCCCTTTGCTTATATACCGTCATATCTAAATCACTTCACTTTATTTCCATCTGCATCTAATTAACATAACGTTCATTTGGGTTGGGAAGAAATTGTTATTTCCAACAATCAATCTAAATTAAAGTCCCCAAGATAGTGAAGAGAAAATCGCGAGTAGCTCAACGTCACACGTGTAGCTGATACAATATTCAATTTAATAATTTATCGTTTGTTGTAATTTCAATTACATGTAGCTGATATAATATTCAATTTAAAAAGTTATCGTTTGCTTTAATTTTAGTTACATTTCGCTTAAATATATTCAATTTAATAATTTATCGTTTGCTTTAATTTTAATATCGGAAAAGTTTACCATTATCCATTTCTTGATGTTCCATCGTTTACTTTATTTCTTATATTTAATTGCGTAATTTAATAATAATTATAAAAAAGCGCACCTTGGATAGCCAAATCTGTTCTTTGCAAAACTTTGCATATAACTTTTTTGGTATTTATTACTTTTACCTTGATAGTCATGTACGAGCAGATTTATGTGGTTAAAGAGAACTCCAACCCTTGCTTCCATTCTACTAACTTCGGCATAACAAGTATATCAGTTTTTCTCTATTGCTTCATTACAATTCTTTAGACTAATTTATTTGTTAGAATACGTTTCTATTAACTGGGTCGAGGTTTTTATATTTTTCACAATTTAAATTATAAAGAGTCCCCAAGATAATTAATAGAAGATCTCGAATAGCTTATCGTTACAAGAACTTTATTTATAGCTCAGAAAGGGGTGCTGAGGGTGAAGGAATTATCTAACATAATATTTTGAAATGTTGTACAGGAGTTGAAAGTGGTTGAGTTCATTAAAAATGAGAAAGTTTTCCTTTATTATTTATTCGACACGTAAGCAGTTTTCACTTCGTTTCTCTTCACCTTATTCACAAATTATCATTACACTTCAAATGAAGGCTTTCTCAAACAATTCCTTTCTATTCTTACTCAATGAGCGAAGAATATGAATGAATGCATCTGGCAATGCCTTAAAATGCAAATGCACGAAATCAATTCAAGAACAGTATTAAATACGAAACTCGATGCTTCTGAAATTACAGAAATTGTTGATAGATATTTCCGTATTACGATTCTAGTCGAAGGAAAATTAATGATTATGGAGGTACATAGGAGATATTTATTAGTTTATAATTAAAGATGCAAGGAGAACTAAATTAATGTAATTGCATTAAGTTATTTTTTCTCTGATTTTTTTTAATTATTAAATCATAATCTGTATTTAAACAATATATTTGGAAAGCAATTTTAATATCTTTTAGAAAGGGTTTATGTAAATAAATTTGATTGTTCAATAAACTTAGAAAATAAACTTTTTTTGCGTATCATTTTCTGAAATAGAAGCATTTTCTGTTAAAATATGATTCAGTACATGGTTACATTAATGCATAGTTTCATTCAACACTGATATATGAGTTAGTATAATAAATTCAGCTAATTAATCAAGAAAATACGTTAGATTCATTATAATGTTGATAATTGTTTTGATTGTTCATGTTAATTCAAAATTTTAGCTTTCGTAAATTGAAAGAATACATTTTTATGCATACAACAATTTGCATTACTCAGAGAACGATCTATGGCGCATTTCTTTCTCATCTTCTTTATTAGAAAGATCATTTAAATTTAATTATTTTGTTAACTAAGCCATTAATAATAAAACAATAGGTATAAAGACGCAATTTGATGCAATTTTTTTTCTTACTTACTAGGATTCACGTGTATTTGTAAAATATTAATTACGCTTCTTAGTCTCTTGTATGCAGGCCATTTTGATTTTGTGAGCATCATTTTATTCCTATGGAATTTCGACTACCTTTCTCAAATCTTTACTACTTTTATCTATTTGAATGCTATAAAGTGCATTCCAATGGCTGCGGTAGCCTAGTGGTCATAGCCATGGACTTCCGGCTGGCGATTTTCATCGAGTCGTAGATTCGTGACTTGAAGCCACTAAAAACTCTCTGTACAGCCGGGACTGATGCACGTTAAATCTGTCGGGGTTCAAACTCCTCCCTTTTGCGTGGTGTGGAAGTTAGGAGAGCGGGTGCTAGCTCAGATGTCGTCCTCGTCACTTGACCGAGGTTCAAAATTACGAAGTCCGTCGCCAAAAGTCCTGTGTTGCTTCTAGTGTGATATTAATAAAACCAAACCAAAAGTGCCTTCGGAAGAGCAAAAAATAATCAAGATTTCTGCGCAATTATATTTTCCCTACGTTTTTTAAATGCATTTTTACTCTTATTTTAATAATTCGTTTATGAGTTTTCTCCGGCAGTTAAGCAATATTGTAAAATATTTTCAAAACTCTGAGGGAAAATGTAGTTCTGCAAAATACTTCATCATTCTTGCTATTTAGGATGCACTTTATTGGCATTCAAGTAGATAACACTGTTTATAAATTTGAGGACCGTTGTTGAAACTCCATAGCATTGATATTACACTCACGAAATAAAAATGGCCGATAGATGGTAGCCTGAATTGTGGGGTATAAAGAGAAAATTTCAAATGTGTTTTCATTTTAATTTAATTTTTCAGCCATAACTAAAGAAACCATTATATAAAGCTTCGAAAATAAATTAAATGTAAGCAACTTTAGATTATGCTGAGTAGCCTTTTTAATCACTGAGCTGTAAATTAGAGGTCTCCTAAGCTATTTCAGTGATTTGGAAATAAAATCCCGATTACTCCATTAATAAATTAAAATTTTAAGTGATGCTCCCATGAGTCTCGATTGATTGGTTCATTCAAGAAGACTGAGCTCACCCAACAAAGCTGCTATTACTAGTTATCAAGCCAACGAAATTTTAAATATTCCGTTTCTTATTGTTCTTTCAATTTATACAATTGTTCGTGTTTTCAATTTAACCATTAATTATGCTTTTCATGATTTGCAGTAGATTTTGGACCAAAAGGAAAAGTTTCTTAAAGTGCTGGGATTGGTTGAGAAATCGATCAAGGAGTTCCTTTCACCATTTAGGACCACTATGGAGCTAATTGAAACCTATAAACGTCAATCACTTGACAGATCCCTCTATTTTTTAGAGGAGAAAAAGACACAGTTCTCTTCCTACTACATCTGACTGCCTGATTCGCTGAGTGCCTAATTAGTTAAATTTATGAAGTAAACCACGACTAATAAGGCCGGGTTGACACAGAGGGACTGAATATTTGCTTTTGATTATTTAATCATAAAATATGATCAAGTTAACACCTTACATTTTTAAAATTATTTTCAATACCATCTTATAGTATAAATAATTCGAGATAAAAACCGACGTTTTTATATGGTGGCAAAGTTTAATAAAGAAAATTATTGAAATATTAGTTAAAACTTGTCGCAAATATCTAAATATTGCATTGTGAAGCAAGTAAGAACGTTTCCCAAAATTTCAGATCTCTAGCTTGATGGGAAGTTGGTTAAATTAATGATCGAAAATTTGAGGACACACTGATACACACACACATAATAGACACACACCAAGTGAAATACATAAAAACGTTAAAACTAACTGAAATTAATTAATTGATCCGGTAAATTAGATGGTTGGAATGCAGTTTAACCCAACCACCCTTGGCGACAAGAATTATTTGGCAGTATTTTGCCATATGTGGCTACCCTGGTCCGTTTTACGGACTTAACGTTAAGCAAAAAAAAAAAATCGCCAAGTTTAGTGCCAATTTTTGAAATCGGGCGAAGTGGTTGGGGTAAACTGCATTATCAAAGAAAATGTTAGTTAAAACTTGTCGCAAGTGTCTAAATATTACATTGTTTGCCGAGTAAGAACGATTCCCAAAGTTTCAGAGCTCTAGCTGGATGAGAAGTTGGTTAAATTTACGATCGAAAATTTGATGACACGCACACACACTATGTGAAATAAATGGAAACGTTTTAAAATGATCCATCCCTTCGTTACTCCCACTGAATTAAACATGAAATTCACGAAATTTATTGTTTTCATCTAAGTCAGAGTATAGTAAAATCTTAAAGAATTTAACCTATTTTAAAAGAAATGGAAAATAAAGGTTCTGATATTTCATTAATAATGCAACATATATGTATACCAATCACCTTAACAAGCATTATTATTAGTATATATATATATATATATATATATATATATATATATAATCGGTGCTAGTGATTAAAAAAAACTTTGTAACAAACTATCTATCTTAACAACAGTCTGCAGCTTCAGTGCGGCGAACACAATTTCACTAATGGCATCTCCTGCCAAATTCAGTTTTACTTCTTAGCAAAACATGGAAGTTGCCAACACTCTAAAGGTAAATACTTGGTAGAAAGCATTTCAGTACCATAAGAAATAATTATTTTACTCTGAATATGTATTAATACAGACGAGACACAAATTAAACATAATACATAAATCAAGCATACAAAACTACAGTCAATAACGAAAATAAAATTGATTTAGTTATAAGATAAATTTATGGTGCTGATGTGAGACATGACTAGGTTAATATTTTATACAAAATACATATCAATGAAAATAAGAGATTGAATATAAACATAACTGAAATACAAATAATAACAATAATACAAACTGATCCAACCAATATATATATTTCTTATTTAATCTAAAATTGTAATAAAGTATTCGAAAGTCCAGGGCACTCCTCTTTTTATTTTAATTTTGCAAATCCTTTCCCTTTAGATATTTTTATAAAATTAGAAATATATATGTGGGGAACATTTACCTCCTTTAAATTACTATACAACATTTGAATAATTAATTAAATATAATGCTTATGAATTTTACAGAATATATACTATGGGTGAATATTAACCCCTTTTCATCTAACAATTACATCTCTCTAGCATCGTTCTGAACGAACTGCACCTCTTCTGTGCTTTGCCTCAGTTGTCATTGGTCAGTGTTTCCTCCTTTACTAATGTTGCTTTCACGCTTCCCACCTACCTTCTTCCGAGGGAGGGTGGCTTCTTTTCCCCACTTCTTTCTATGCAATTCCTCTGAAACTGCTGTAATCGTCTCTCCTTTGGATGAGGGAAAAGGTGTCATCTCTGTAGAAACTCTACTGATCCGTTCATAATAAGGTTGGGAAGGGTGAAGTCACTTTATATATTTTTTATTTTTTATGTACAAACAATATTTTACTTTTTTCATTTAAGTGAGCTTGATTTAAATTTTTCTTTTCCAAAAATTAAGTGAGTTTAGATTTTTCAATTGTACCGTACTTGTTTTGAAGCGATGCTACCATTCTTTTGGTATCAAATGTTGCCTGTAATATTTTATTCTTATTGGCGAAATAAATAAATATTGAAAATTAAAATTTTTTAATAGAAGATAGTAATTTAAATATACCTATATTTGAAATTAGAACTTATTCACTTTCCTTTCGAAAATTTTAAAGAAGAAGTTATGAATTAAACTTGTAAAATAGCAAATTCTTATATATCATTTAATTTAAAACAGCCATAAGTTATCCTTATATTTCTCCTCAGTTTTCTTGCCCTAAAATCTTCTACTCATCTAAATATTATATATCATAAAAACAAAATCAGAGAATTTTTTCTCAGCAAAAATGTTATTAAAACAAATTAGATTAATATCTTAAAAAGCCTTAAATAATTATTTAATAAATTCAAATAATTTTAAGAAATGAAACTGAAAGTCATACTTGTGTATGAAAAATATTGCAAATGAAAAATTCCACATTGTACTTTACACATGTTAAAAATTTTAATTTTGAGAAATGAAAAAGATTGTTTTAACCACGTATGTTCTAAACAGTTCAGAAAGAATATATTTTTGTATAAAAATAATTATATTATGACACGTGGATTTATTTATAAGATGTACATATTCTGGATAAAACCATATTTTATTTTCTTAAGTGCAATTAAAATATAATAAACAATTTTAATTTCCAACGCTGTTAAATGCAGCATAACATTTTTAATTCACAAATATATGCTTACTGTGTCACATTTAAGATTAAATATATAAATATTTTCTCTGTTCATTTAACTATAACACTTTTTTCAATAAATATTTTTTTGTTGAAACATTCATTAAAGGTTCAATAAGTATTTTATTTTCAATTTTAGATCCATGAAAGCGTAAATATCAACGGTATAAAAATCCATTTCATTGGACAATGTTTATTTATCATTCAAACTAAAATAAATTTATCTAATCAAAACATGTGTACAAACATGTTTTTATTATTTAGATTAAGTTACTCTCGAATTAGGAAAAATTCAAAGCAAACGATTATCAATATAATTCTTTGAATAAACAACTAAAGATATTTGAGACAGTAAGAACTTTTTATACCTAAATTTAAATGAATTCTTACCATGAATATACAGTTAATTATATTATATATATTTTTTCTTTGCATCATAACAAACGAAAATGATAATACTCATAATAATAATTACACAATTTCTAATCAAATTCTATTTAAAGGGGTTTATTCAAAATAACTAGAATAATTAAAATAACGAATCAAATTTAACTCTTTATGAAGATACAGTAGACTCTTTTAATAAACATTTTACAATGATAAGAAACATTTTCAATTTTAGTTGCAATTTTAATTATATTATACTAAATACCAAGCAATGCCCAAAGTATCACATAAATGCAGATTGTGAATTTTCATATCATTTACCTTATAGTTTATCCTGATTGAATACAGATAAACAAAAAGCTTATTTTTGTACACAAATTTACGAAATCAGATTAATATATAAATAGTAAATTATGTCACTCGTTCACTTCAAAGCATAGTTCAAATTAATAATCATATTCAACAGGAACAAAACATTTATTTAGTTTAAGAGTATGACGCAATTAAAAAAAAAAGTTCAAAAACTTATTTTAGACATTACACTTTATGGTTTATACATGTTACATATTATATACAAGTTAAATCACTTAATGTATTTGTGCCAAAAGGTTTTCATTTCACCAAAATTTCCAATCAGTAAGTGTTAAGTAATAAAACACTATCATAAATTGCAAAAATATTTCTTCAGTTAATACGTAGTAGACACCATAACCATTCTAACGTATAGTAAAAAAGTAAATTTTTTTCTTCTCTTTCATGCTTCTCATAATAATGTAAAACAAAAACTCCATGGCTTAAGCCACCAGGTTGTTATACCTAGCAAATGAAATTGTCAATCTGTATGAAGTATCAGAACAAACATCCATAATCTGTAATCGAAATAACAAACAAAATTAGATTTTTGTGAAATCAACATAAGCAAAAGGCAATTGTAGTATTTTCATCAAAATTGTCGACAAACCGCAATGAAATGAATGAAACTGGTGTCTAATTTGGGCATAATAATAAAGCAATATGTGCAAACAGAATTATAAATTTATATCATAAGCTTTTCTTTTGAATAATTTTTCACAAACAGAACATCTACCCTGTCTGTTATCTTCTTTTCCTAATGAAACTTCCATTCTCCGATTATTCTGATATGGCAGCGAATTATAATTGTATAGTGGTGGAAGATCAACAAAAGTTTTTTTTAGCTATACGGTCAGAGTGGATTATGGGGTTTCATTTTGGAGGAAAGGTTTCCCTATATATAGAAACAATTCACGTCATAAATTAAATCAAAATTCACTTATGCATCTCCCTCATTGGCTGAAACTCACCTCTTTCCCTAAAAAACAAAGTGCTGCTGTACAAACAAGTTCTTCGTCTAATCATCACTTATGCCCCCCCCCCGTTTGGGGTTTGGCCGCAACCACCCATATGAAAAAAAGTGCAAGTAATGCTAAATAACACCCTAAGAATTATGACAAATTCCCCTAGGTACATCAGAAATTCCGTTTTTCATGACGACTTAAATATTGATTCCGTTGAATGCTACATCACCAAGCAGTCGCGAAATGTTTTAACCTCCATCCTAAATCACAAGAATGAAATTATCAGAGCTCAAACTATTTTTACCAATCCTCATTCAAAATTCAATTTCGCCTACAAGACAACCAAATGGTATCTTCCTTTAAAACCTCCACAGTGATTCTCATTATTTGTCTAATAATACTTCACTTCTCGTAAGGATTATAGCATCTCCATTTGTATTTCATATTGGTTACATCTAACTCACATTGTGTTGATACTGAATGGTATCACGGGTACTCCTCTGATCTATTTTTCTTCATTTATTAATTCCAACTAACACATCGATCAATAACTCCCGAGTCTAACATTGAAAACAACATTTTTTTTGCAAAATTTTTTTTTATTCATCAACATAACACCTTTTGTTAATCACCTTTTAGGGTGATACAATCATTCCAACGCTTTTCCAACGCTTTTTTTTTTTTTTTTTTCCAAAAAAAAAAATTTTTTTTTTTTTTTTTGCAAGAAATCTTTTTTGTTGCGAGTAAATAGCGATAAACAGCTTTCTGAATCATCGACTCGTTGCTGTTTTTGTTCCATCGAAAGCAATCGCGGCACCCACTTGGAAAAAACCTTTTTCACTTCACTTCAAAAAACCTTTTTTCCTGGTCCGATCGACTTAAAATTTTGACACGTTTCAAGCAAAGGTTAGTACTCTAGAAAGACCTGGTTGCTGGTTTACTACGAGCACCATCTCTGGGTTAGTCTCGGGAGTTATTGATCGATGTGTTACTTCCTCTCGCCGAAGAGCGCCATCTTCTGAACTTTTCAATCACCACTTTTTCCTACAGTCAGAGCAAAAGCGATGACTCGCTGACGGTCGTTTACCATCTGATGTATCTGTGTATAAATTAAATTTGACAATTTAATTACTCAGTTTTGTTAAATTAATCACCCCTTAAATTCAAATTGATTTTTTTCCAGTTTTCCATGATACTTAATACTTCTATTTTTTATGTTTTATGTTTTAATACTTCTCTTTCTTAAGCTTTTATTTATATTTATTATGTTTTATTTTTATATTTTATAAAAATATATATATTTTTAATTTTTTTTATGTTTTTCTCTTGAAGAATAAAGATTTTTTTATTGAGTAATGTAACATTCTTCCAATTAAACTCGCTACTTTTGAATCCTGTCCCTGCATTGATAGATTTCAATGTAATTCACACTGCAGAACGAATTTCTCTCCCGATCGAAAAGGAAATCCAAATGAATCCAGACATCATATTTTCCCTTGGATGAAAACTTCTTACGCATAGGAACTTAATTAGCTACATCCACTCTTTAATCTCAGACTTCCTCAAAAGACGAATTAGCTTACTTTGACAAATGTAAAACGGGTGTCCTATCCTCTTCCTTTTCGAAGCAGATTTCTCATCTAAAAAATTTACTGACTCTTAATTAAACACGACAGAGGCTAATGATTCTGAATCTCTTTGGTGATTATTGACTTACCATCCATGAAAGACATGTCATTGAAAAGTTTCAAACTGGGAACAGTATTGTTGGATAGGTCTTGATTGAACAAATTAGAAGATAATCATGATGTTCGTCGAAGTGTTAGAAGTAATGGGGTTAATTTTTAATTTATATTATTATGAGAAGCATGGTATTTGTTTCGAATTCTGTCTCTAAAGACAATAAACTAAATGAACTTTAATAATTTCATTTTTGATATTGAATTTTATTTTGTGTTTTCACTTAATAGTATTAAAAATTTAAATGTAGTCCTCTCTACCTATGAGTACAATTAAAACATCAATACATGTCTAATACATTACCTTTTTGACGAACATGTATGACAAACAAGCTTCAGAACGAATAATTTTCTCAAACAGAATTCTTGTGTTGATTTGTTTTTCAAAGCCTTCCCTCCCTATATATTTTTCATTTTTATATAAACACATTTAGATTATTTCCCATTTCTTATGTAGAAATATTTCGATTGATAAAACGAGAAGCTTAGAAGTGATGATTAAATAATATTTTTTTGTTCTTCAATAGAGGTTTTTGTTTATAAAGCCTATTTATTTAGAAAAATAGTATACTCAAATATTTTGTTTAGTAAATAAGGATTTATTTAGAGTAACGCAACACGTTGACATAACACGTTGTTATGACATATAAAAGTGTTACTCTGGTTCAAGTGATTCCAGTGTTTGATATCATTTATAAATACGATACTTACAATTCCTTGCAGTGAATGTGAATTTTAAAATCTCATTTAATTAGAAAACTTGATAAGAAATTTTAAAATACATTTGCTTTTGTAAACTTGTTACAATTTTGAATAATTGTTTTTGATATTTCGTGATGGCAGCAGTAGCCGCGTAGTGTTGGTAGCCAGCTCATAGCTGAAATCATTTCTGACATGTCATGGTTTCGAGTCCGGATGACACTAATAATCCATCGTTTAGCAGTGCTGGTGCATATTTAATCTATCGATGTTTATTGTTCTTATGCTGAGAGGGCGCGGAAGTTTTCAGTTGGGGTGCCAACTCAGTTATCCTGCTCGTCATTGACAGAGTCGAAATTACGAGGACCGTTTTCCATATCTTCTTGCTGCTTCTAAAAATGACGTTGATAAATAAACAAACAAGCAATCAACATATAAATAGTCCATGACCAATAAACTTACTATTTCAAGTACTGTGGGGACAATAGCCTGTGTTGCTCTATATCCATAAACTTAAACTATGGATTCAAGAATTCCATTGCAGTTTCATTAATTTAAATAAAATGTTGCAGATAATAACCATATACATTTGAACCATTTACATTTTGAAAGTCTGTGAAGACTTGAATATTCCTTATTAAATTCATGAAGAAGGATTTCTTTAATAATGTAAATTCTAAAACAGTTTTAGTTCCATGTACAGGTAGTTATAATTACAGTTGCACTATTCAAAGGCCTGTAGAACCCATTCTATTTACTTATCAGATTTTGATGACAGATCAGTCATTTTCAATCTCTCATTTTCTTATAATTCTTAGTGACAGATTAATATATATGAAACTTTGAAGCAATGGAAAGTCAAGGGAATATTTTCGAGAAATAAAATGTTGCGGATTATAAAAAAAAATTACTAAGAAAAGAAAGTGAATCTTTTCCGTTTTCTTTGTACCTTGTTAGACCGAATGTTAAGCGACACTAAAAAATTTTATGCATTTGATCGGAAAAAGAATAATGAATTAAATGCTCGAATTTAGTGCGAATCAATATTTTAACGTACAATGATAAAAAGTATATATCGGGTTCGATTCAGTTCTATAATGCAGTAATTTCCTCAACAGCAAAGTTATTTCTATAAGTAATTCAAGTCATATTCATTTCATAAGTTGAGAAATAATTTTTTCCAAAAACTACTTTCATCATCCGAAGTGAAATGAAGGGGGAAACGATACATATGAATTTAGGTTTTTTTTTTCTTAAGCTAAATATTTTTTAATACTTCTGCGGGAGAGATTCAAAAATAATCTGTCTGAATCTGAAAGTACAGTGAGAGAAAGTGATATTTCAACACAGTACTCAGCTCTTGAAGACAGTAATGGTTAAGCCAACAGATCTGCCATTTACGACCTTTCCCTGCAAAATAATTATGTGCGGAAGACTTAATTTTTTACGAAACTATGAAACGAATTGTAGCCAATAAATAAAGAGGAAAAAATTATAAAAAAGCATTGAAAAATATTAATGACTAATTTTCCAGTTTTCTTCAAAATTTCCTTAATATCCTGGGAAGGGTTTTTTTTTATTTTTTATTTTTTCATCGACTGATAAAATGATTTAATCGTTAATCAGTTTCATTATTTATCAGTGTCCAAAGGTTTTCAAGATAATTTTCGAATAAAACAGGTAAACCACATTCTAAAAGCATATAGCTTTATTGTAATTTCAATGATTTTGTAGTAAGGCGAAGAAAAATTGAAGAAAATGATGTTTATAAAATTCAGAATTAGGTAATGATAATGATGCGTTATCTAACATAGATTTCTAAGAATGGTACAGAAATAGATAGAGATTGAGTTTATTAAGAATTAGAAAGTTTTGCTTTGTTCTAAATTCCAGTCGTAATTTTCTCTCTCGCTTCGTTTCTCTGCCCCATTATTCACAAATTATCATTACACTCCAAATAAAGGCTTACTCGAACAATTGTTTCATATTCTTACCTAATGAACGAAGACCATGTATTAATGCATCTGGCAAATATTTAAAATGCAAATGTACGGAATAAATCACGACAATACTTAATACGAAACAGGGTGTTTCCGAAATCACAGAAATTGTGATTATGAAGTTATTTGTGTGTAATACTTAAATTTATGTTTGTAAGCAAAGGTTGTTTGTACTTGAGCGCGTGTTTCTATGGTATTATTATGGACAAATTGGATATTTATGTTGATTATAATTTAAAAGAACGTAGCTGTATTTTGTTTTCAAATTTTTTTGAATTGCTTAAATATATTCCAGGTTTCATATAAAGGACTTGAGGAGCTTAGGCTTATAAAAACACCTTTTATTCTTAAAATTATTTGAAACAAACGATTTCTTTTATAAATAGGGTAATCAAAATATTTTGGGGAAATTTTTTGTCGTTAAAATGATAAATGAAATCGCGAACAAAGAAATCGAACAATTCCGAATTAATATATAAGAATCGAAGACAGTAATTAAAATTGTGTTTAGATATGTTAAGATTTTAGGATTGTAAGCAATGCTTAACATTTTTAGTTGAGATACTTAAAACAAAAGTGATTTTAAATTATTTTTGCCGTTGATTTATTAATCAATACCCCCAAATAAAAAAAATCAGTGTTCTTAATTAAGTCAATATACCTGCAATCAATAAATACTAAAATAGGAGGATGGTTTAAAAAAGAACCTGTGTTTGGAGTGGAAAATATAGTATTAGATATGAGATAACTCCTTATGGTATTGTTCATTATTTTTCTTTCACTAAATCCATGAGTATGATGTCCATCACCTCCCATAAAATCATCGCTATAACTTTTCTCGTAGAGGAAACCATCTTCGCTTTCTTTGAAGAAGGTCCAACACGAAAAAAATTGTTTTAATAGTTGCTTGGTTTCCAGTGATGAACCTATTTCTCATCGACGGTGACGGATGACAACTCGTCGCTATAGCATTTTGATTTTAATTTGGTTGTTTATGATTTGGTAACAAACTTTTACCAAATCAATGCGAGGGCTATTTTTTTGAAGGTCTGATTGGTCGCGAAATGAAAGCCACAGGGAAAATCAAAACTGTTTTATTTAGGGCATTTAGACGCATATTTAAGCCACTTCTCTATATAGTCGTCGCTCCGACTGAGGTATTTGTCAATTTTCAATTTTACCAATTTTCCAACTCCCTTGTCAAATGGTACTGGAAACCAATTTGGGTGGTACCAATTTTCCAATACCCTAGTCAAAGAAGGCAACCACCTAGCCAATTCTCAACACATGTCTGCAGCTCGTTGTCTGAGCCAAACTGTCGCCTTCCTAGAAAACATTTCATTTGAACAGAGGGATGGAAATCGGAGGGAACCAATTCCGGTCTACATGGGGGGGGGGGGGGGGTTCCAACACGTCCCTTTGAAAATATTGTAACAGCTTCTTTTTAGCAGCTGCAGTGAGCGGCAGCGCTTTGTTCCTCACGAATGTTTCTCCATACATTCCTCATTCGTCGATGAGTTTTGGCTGCACTGTAACCCTCAACAAGCAGAATTCGAATGACAGCCCCCACTTCACACTTGGCGGGAGACTGTTGTTAGAGGTTTGTGTACTTTCCCGCTGCGGACGACTGTGGCCCAGAATGGACAACTGTGACCTGACATGGTCGACAGACATACTAGAAACACTGCGCAATACATCTGCGCACAGTGTCATCGGATTTTTACGGGAGTTTTCATTTCGTGACCGATCGAACCTTGAAAAAAAATAACCCTCATATTTATGATTCAGAACCAAATGTGGTTTTATGCTGTTTAACAGAAGACATTGGTAGCAATAACTTGCTGTTGCAACACCATCTGTCGTCCAATATAAGTACTTTTTGGACCAACCTCCGTATATTTGAAGTGCATTGTTTATATTTCTTGTTTGGTATCACACAAAAAGTGGCATCCGTTTTAATTAGTGTCATAAAAGCATCGAGATCCTATTCCCTATCTTATCATGTAATCTAAAATAAATCAATTTCCAAAAAACTCATAATAAACAGGATAACAAGTTTATAAAAGCTTATTTATTTCGTATAAATTGAAATGTACTATTAAAGTGTTCGATGGTGTTTAAAACATAAGCGTTTTTTCGACGATAAATAGCGTTGATAAGGCAAGGTGATGTTCGCATTGTCTGCTGTCATCTCTCAAACGGTGCAAAAACAAATATGGCATTGATTCATTAGTTAAATTTGATTTGGCAATCCGTCACTGTTGCATCAAATTTGATAGAAGCTGCGTCTAATTGTCCCCATTGGTGAGAATTGTATCCATCCTAAAACTCCAGAAGTAAAGCAACAATCAAAATATTGAGTTGCTATTAAGGAATCTTTTCCAAACAAAGTGAAGACGGTGTCATCAGGCACAATGGTTACGGTGTTGATATTCTGGGATTAGAAGGGTATAATATCTTGGACATCACATAAAATGGAAAACATTTCCGTGAACAAAACTGCAGTATGTTAACCCATTCCTATTTTCCATCACTAATACAACATTTTCCATTTCCAAAATTGATAAATTTTAAAAACCCTCACACGCATGTCTTCGTGATTCTAACCTATTTACAATGACACAAAAAGTGTCTGAACTGATACTTCTCTCTTAAAATAATAATAATGCACCAGGTGAAGTGATATACCTTGTTAAGTACCTTTCAAATGCAAACAATCAGAATTTAATAAGAATGAATACCTCATTTCTTTTGCATTTTATAATTAAAATGACTTTTTTATTATTATTCTTATAAACTTATGAGTATATAAAATTATACATATTTTTTTCCTTTCAAATTTATTAAAACGGTATAGAAATTAGATATTCTCATGAGCTTGCTTTCTGTTAGCGAGTACGGGCATTATGACCCCCTACATACATTAATGATCTTTTTCTTTCCCATGGGACTTGCTGTCTTTGGTGAATACGCAAGAAATACACCCGGGATATCCTGAGGATCCTTCTCTATTTAAGACCTTCTTCTTGTCTTAGTTTAGTTTTTTATTAACGTCGCTCTAGAATCAACACTAGGGCTATTGGCGAAGGACCTAGTAATTTTGAACCACGGTCAAGTGACGAGAACGACACATGAGCTGGCACCTTCCTCTAATAACATCCACACCACGCCAACGAGAGGACTTGGGACCCCGACAGATTTAACGTGCATCAGCTCCGGCTACACTGCAATCTTCTTCTTATCAACCTATTTTTAGTTGGTTTCCCATTTTTTTTCCAAACATCTAAACCAAAATTACTCCTAGTTTGGCGTAACATAGCCACACCTAACTCTTACGCCGTAAAACACTCCCATCACCCACATCCCTCATAAAAACTTTTTACCTAAATGAATTATTTAATAAATTCATTTCTAAAAAAAACAGGGAAATTTATTCTGATGTAAACCAACTATTTGTAAACGGAAACATTCAACATTAAACTCAATGTATTTGAGACGCTTATATTTGCATAATATAAAGTATTTTAAGCTGAATTCAAGAAAACTTTAAAAAATTGCGTAATTTTTGACATTTTTAGTTTTTAACAAAAAGGCACTTATACCGTATTACCTAAATCAATTTTAAATAAATTTATATTATAGTACGTACAATTACAAAGGTATAATTTATGTATAAAAATGATTTGATAGAAATAAATAGATTTATACTCCAACACTGTATAAAATAATCCAAAACGTCCATATTTCCAAAACATTTGCTTTTTGAGGTGATTTGTCTTTAGGGGCTTCCCTTCTTCAAATAAGTATGGGCATCACTCACCCAAGATTCTGTAGTGATGTTTCTCCTTTGGTTTACTGTCTTTGGTAAACACTGATGGCCCAAGCGATCTTTCTCTATTTTCGATCCTCCTTCTTGACAGTATTTTTTCCCCTATTTTTTCAAAAATCTAGATCAGTTACACCAGTTTTTGTGTCCTTAACTTCACCATCTCTCCCTCTTGAGATACTTCACTTAAGGATGAATTAAATTTTATTTCAGTTTTTTAAAAAGTAGTTTTAGTTTAGTTTTTATTAACGTTGCCCCAGAAGCAACACGAGGGCTATTGGCGATGGACCTCGTAGTTTTGAACCTCGGTCAAATGACGAGGACGACACCTGAGCTGGCACCACCCTTTCCTAAATTCCACACAACGCCAACGGGAGGACTTTGGGCCCCGACAGATTTAACGTGCATCAGTCCCGGCTACACGACGGGTCTTTAGTGACCAAGGATCAACACCACAACGAACGCCGTTTGCGAATCCGAAATCATGACCACTAAAAAAACCGCGGCCACTTTTAAAAGTAGTATGCCTTCCATAATAATGTTTTAAATACTTACAAAGTACAAAATTATAGTCGTTTACTGTGTAAATAATACTATTCTTTGCATAAAAGCTTTATTATATTTTTTATAACATAAAATTAAAATAAAATCAGAGTCACTTATGAATAAATTTTTAGTAACTCATTGTTAGACTCCGAATGATAAACATTGAGCTTAACGAGTTGTATATATCTAATTAATTCAGGGGACGATTTTCAATGTATGAGGCATTAAAAATTATTCCTAATAATAATAGTTAAAAGGGATCGTTAATTTTCTATTTACAAAGACTTTCATTTCTTTTTAGAATGTAACATTTTAATGTTTTTAGGATATTATTTATTTTTCACAAGTGCTTAACTCATTATATTCACTATTTGTGGTATAAAAATGATGAATGGTTGTCATATGTTACATATTTAGATATATTCTTATAGGGTTAGTGAAATTATTATTAAATAGCGGAATTTTTTCATCGTGCAACATTCGAATATTGAAGTTAATTCATTTTGACTACAAAGCCCTATAATATATATATATATATATGTGTGTGTGTGTGTGTGTATCTGAATATTTATTTCTCTAAATTTAAAATAAATTTAAGTTTTTTGAATGATTAGTATTCTTATGATTATGCTTATGCAAATTTACAGTAATATCACACAAAGATTTACTCAAATATATATATATATATATATATATATATATGTATATATAAAGCGATTTATTTCTTCTGTTCTTGAGGTGGAATTAATCAGAAATCCAAATCAATTATAAAGTCGGGATGTAAATATTTCTTAAAAATTTAAAATGTATCGTAATTGGATAATTTATGTGAAAGGATTAGTGCTTTATTTTGTTAATGTAATTCAAAAAGCAAGAATAAACACAGAAATTCAAATGTAATGCATACCTTAAATTGATAAATTAATACTCCTCAGTTATCATATTAAATGTAATGATTAATTACTTTCAATACCTCTCTCTCTCTCTCTCTCTGATCAACGACTCATCACTGATGATAGTGTGAACAATCCATTAAACTTTTTTTAAAAACTTGGTATCTTTAAGTACTCGTAATTGTGCCCCCGAGGAACCTTTGCTGTCTTTTTTATTCCCATGGGGATTTAATGACCTTGACAAAGATTGAGGACGTGCCCTCGTGATACCCTAGCAATCGTTCTCTATTTTAGACTCTTCTTTCCACATCATTCATTTTCTCCTCTTACTTCTATCTTTCTCGTTTCTATATCACATCGGCATATGGTTTAGCACTACATAGCCGCGCTTGGCTCTTCAGCCAAATTTCTTACACTAATATTATCATTTTTCTTTTCATTAATGCATTTTTTTTTTTCAAATTTTATTTGCAGCATGTTTTAAAATATGCTATCGAGGAAGCTAAATGTTCTTTGTAACTTTCCTAATTCATTGGCTAAAATCGAAACATTTTTCTCAAAAAATTACTGTAATAAATATACCAATAAAATGTTATTAATAGCTAATTATACAATGTGTAACTAGTAATATAATAAAGCAATGATATGAAGCGAGAACTCTTTATTATATTACTTTTTACACGTGTAACTAGTAATATAATAAAGCAATGATCTGAAGAGAGAACTTTTTATTATATTACTTTTTACACAATGTGTAACTAGTAATATAATAAAGCAATGATCTGAAGCGAGCATTTAGGATAAACTTTATTATTTTTGAGAATCAATATCAGTTAAGAGACATTTTACAATAATTTTAATAAATGTGCATTACTTTTTTATGCCTTGTAGTTTCACAAATATGAAGATTTCAAATATATCTTCGAACATAATTATAAGAGAAAATTACCCTTTTTATGAAATCTTTATAAAGTTCTTAAGACTACTTTTTTTTTCGAAGATACAACTCCTACTTTGGAATTGGAGCATTTGGAATGAATATCTATTATATCAATTACAAACCTTTATAATGTGACAATAATATAAAATTTTATTTTGCAATAATATTTTTTCCATTGAAACATGACATAAAACATTTTTTATTTCTAAATTTTATAAAATAAGTTGCAAATTGTGAAGACTTAAGAAAATACCTTAGAGTAAAATGATTTCAAGCACATTTATGGATTACGTGGCAAACATATCGATTCTTGGGAATTAAACAATGAATTAATTTACAATTTTTAAACAATTGAACTTTTGAAAGTATTAGAAATAGTGCTTAATCTGAAGTACTTTGATAAACAGGCGCCTCTTTGCAAACAGCCTAAAATATTTTGTACAAAAATTAAATCAGAGCTAATATAGACTGAAGTATTTTTTTAAATAATTATGTGAAATATAACTTTTAAAACGTAAAAGGAAAATGTATATACACAGTTATCAATAATACAATAACTAAAACAATTATGGCAAGTTATATAAATATTTTAGTTCTCTTTTTGTAAATTACTTTTGCTACGTCTAAATTCATTTGTTTTTCTGAACTTCTCTTTTCAATCATAAACGTATTTTATCATGTAGACAACGGCATAATTTTATGATGTATCTTTCAAGAGAGATAACTTATTCAGCTCCCGTCAACCAGTCATTTTGATTTCGTGTACATGATATTTCATTTTATAATATTCCTATTTCCCTCTTCAAATCTAAACTATTTTATCTGTTGGATTACGAAACAATAAATCTGAAAGAGCAAAAAGTAGTGAAGGTTTCTGAGGAATTATGTTACCCTCCAAATTTTCGAAAGTATTTTAAAGAGCCAAAAGTCTACAAAAGGGAATCATAAAAATATTTTTCAGAATCGGAGGAGAAACACAATTTCGCAAAACTTCTTGTTATCTGCAGATCTTTCAAATGCATTTTTTCATTCGAATTGATTAAATAATCTAAATTCGTGGAATAAAGTAATAGTATTAAAATTAGGCTCGGAAAATCAAAATTACCGGAAGACGAGGGCTTTAAAACCCGAGTTAATGAAAATAGCACTTGATACAAAACAAGTAGTAAATAAGTAAACCAATTGATTTAATAAAACATAAAAACATTGTGCATTTTCAAGAAAGAATCATTTGAATAAAACTTTAGTACTTAGTAGATTCTGTGTGCAAAAAATTAATTTGAAAAAATCAAAAAGATTTTATAAAATCTGAGTTTAATAGCAGATAAAAATAACACTTTGTTAATAAATATATATAATAAAATGCTTGACGGAAAGAACGCCTATTTCATAAACTTTCTGTGATTTAATGATAGTGTATTATCGGTTCTTTTTTCTCGATGAAGAGTTATGTAACAGTATATTTTATTATATTTTTCATGCATAAAATATGAGTCTCCCCATTGGAATTATATTCCTTCATGGCGAATGAAAAATAATTCAAGATATATGAATGATTCGTTCGTATTCTTGAATTCCAAAGTCATTCGGCATTTCTCTTATAATAGTCACAACAACGACAGGAGTTTAAAGCACCGAATAACTGTACCGGTAGGAAGGCTCAGTTACCTAAGGCGGGGCAATAGGCCCATCGAAGACAAGATGGCTCTGGATGATCTCAGCTTCTTTCTGCACCCATCACCAAGGTTAACTTATCCAGGTTGACATGAAACACCATTCATTCGTCGTTGGGTAAAAAGTAGTTCTCCGAAGGGGCGAAAACATTTACCGTTAAAGTAGTGACCCAGGACACGGACGCTAGATAGCAGCCCTTCCCAGGACTACCGTTGCATATATCATAAAAGCAAAATTACTTTAACCCTTCTTGGAGGAATGTACAAAATACGCATTACATGAGAATGAGCTCAGGGGTCGAACGATGTACATTCGAATTATACGGTGGAACGTTTTCTAAATGTTTCTAGTTGGCACCCTGAGTCCATTACTTTTGAACTGAATAGTAGTTTTACGATCTTGAACTTCAGTTTGATCACAGTGTGTCTTAATTCAGTATTTTGCTATCATGGTGGACGTGGTGCGGGTCTGATGGTTGATAACGATGAATCAGGCGCTGGGACTGCTGATTTGACAATCACTCCCCATCTGCTGTAGCCCTAGGTCGACCCCTACCATCGTGACGCTGAAATCCGCCATTGTCCACCCATTCTTTCCAGCATCTTCTAATCGCCGCATCGCTTCGACCCATATGACGAGGGATTCTTCGATTTGCCCAACATGCCTCTTTCAAACCAATGATACGACTTCTTTCAAACTATGATAGTTGCTCGTAATGAGCTCAAATTTCGATTTTCTTCGGTTAGTTTGTTTTAGATTTCTTTTGGTTTCGAGTTATATTTCCTTTGGTTTGGTTTTATTAACATCGCATTAGAAGTGCATCGGTAAAGAGCAATAGGTGACGGACCTCGTAATTTTGATCCTTGATCAAGTGACGTGGATGACACTTGAGCAGCTACCTCCCTCTTTTAACTTCCACTCCATACTCCATTAATGGTAGAACTTTCAGCCTAGACAGGTTTAACGGGGATTGGCGCTGGCTACACGGCGGTGGCATCAAGGCTCGAACCCACGGCTGGATGAAAACCGCCGGTTGCGAGTACGCGATCATGACCACAAGTCTACCATGGCCATAGGATAATTTACAAAATCAACAGATTTATTGCGCATTAGAATGTGGTACTTCACTATACAATTGTATTATAGACGAATATATTTACACAGTTCTTCAAATATTTGTCAGAAGTTTTAATTGAGATTGGTTTGATAGTTGCTTTTTGTTAATGTCGAATTAGATTTATTCATTCACTATTTCAAGTATGATACTTTAAGTAGTTTCTTAAATGCTTCCAAAATCCTTTATTAATCGTTATGTATACTTTTGTATCTAAGAGCTCAGCATGACTGGCAATTATATGGATAATTACCAATTATGCTTAGGATGAAAATGTAAAACGGAATAGTGGGAATCGCGATATGCTAGTGTAAAATGGTTATTAAAACTTTTTTAAAAAAACAATGCGAAAGAATAATAATAATCAATTTTACTATCCAGAAAAAGAGTTTGTGAGAAAATTGGGAATAAGAAGAGTTGATTCTTTAGTGAAAAATAAAAGAAATAAAAAGGTGATGCTGAAATTTAATAAGATGTGTAATCAACTCTGATAGTCAGACTCACATCATAAAGATTTCCTATATTTTCTAGAACATTGTGGATGAGTTGTGAGCTGAAAATATTCCAAATATCACGAAGAGCTCTTTTAAGTTCTGGAACGGAGCTTGATGGGGGCGGAAGAGCTACTAGCTGTCTCCCTAGTATAACAGGATTCAGATTAGATGAGTAAGTAGGCCTCGGCATGCGTCGGATATTTTCCCTTTTAATGAAGATGTCGATCGGACTCATTCGGTAACACGGCATGTTATCATTCATAACTAGAAAAGTCATAATAGACATAACCTCAAACAGACGACGATAAGGCTCAAGGACATCATCTCTGTAACATTTAACAGTCACAGACCCATTCTGAATAATATGGATGACGGCCATACAGCGTAATGCTTCTCCCCACCATGAATCTTCTTTACGGAAAAAGGATGACTATCTGTAAATTTCTAAGATGAAAAAGAGTTCCTCTTTCTCGTCATATCGTTAATCAATGAAATTCACTGTTCAGACTGAAACGAAATTCGTCACTAAACATCAGATTGGTCCAATGTACCAAACTCTAGTATTGATATTCTGAAAACTCCAGTTTAACCCTTTATTTAACATTAAAATACCACTAGAATCATATAAATTTAAAAACGTTCTATTCCTCCAATACAAATGGTATGTAAAAGGATAAATTTTAATAGTTCTCTCTGCCATCGACAGATAACATTGACAGTTTTATGAAGCTGAAAATCGTTGAGAAGAGGTGTATTTCAGCTATATATGTCTCACTGTAGCCATCTTGTTGTATGAAATATGACATTAAATATTTGCTGTAAATTATCTCAACATCCATAGGGAAATCCACTGCATAGCCCTGAGATATAAAATTATTTGCAAAATTTTTAAGAAAATGTGAACCTTTTTACTTTATTTTCAAAACCTTTTTTGAAGTGCTACTTCTTAGTACCTCTGGGACTAAGCGACAATTACTAATGTATTGAGTTTAAAATTACTTTTAAATGTTGTCGGGTCTATGAAGCTGTTGTATGTACTTCTTAGCTTAAGAATCTAAGAATAATTGTTTTACATATGATACAGATTTCAAATTAAATTTTAATTTTTGACTTTTATTTATTTTTATCCATAAATGTTTTTCTTTTCATGCGTAATATGAAATAACCAGGGAGCATGTTTTATGCTGAAATATATTTATTGTTATTTGCAAAATTGTTGTTTGTTTTCACCCATTTGAATAATGCCTATCTCAATTCAGATTTGCTTGGAACTGCAGGGTCACATCTACTGAAAGTTCATCTGATAAGCAAATGCTGACCAATGATCCACTAGTAGCTGCATCATCTTGTTTCCAAAATGCTGAAAATGTTGACAGCTATTCAGATGAAAACCTAGAATAGCAATGTGTCCCAAGAGCATGGAGGAAATAGATAATTGTTACAACGGTTATTCCAATTTTTACACTGAATTCACGATTTATTGAAACAATTTTGGTCCTTTGGTACATCTACCAAGTACCATCTACCACTGCTCTATTTTCGGGGGAAATCGAGAACGTTGTGAAGCATGTGCAAAAAAATTTACACATAGTCGACCCCAATCAAAATGTGAAGTGAGCAATAATTTTTTATGATTCAATGGAAAACAATTATTTTCATTGAGAATAGTGTATATCCTGTGTATGCATGATATTAAATAAGTGCAGTGAAATGTTGTACAGTTTTTTTCGATTTCAAAGTTGTGCAATATTTTCAATTTTAGTGACCCGACGATACTAAAAAGTACCAGTTTAATTTATTAGTTCTATTTAACGATATTCTTTAAAATTTGTTACTGTATAAATTTTCTAATCTGGTTTTATATTGTAAAAAAGAGTTTTAAGCAGATATTTCTTTTAATTCATAATTTGAAGAATTTAGGGTTACATGCGTGTGAGAATACATGCGTAGATGTGAGGAGAATACATACCACTGGTCAGTTGGTATAAAATTCGATCAGACAGATTCTCCTGTGAACAATTGGTCTGGAAATTTTCACTCCTGTAGCGGCTATTAGCTTCTCTGGCGCAACTGTCTCTTTCACCTCGAACAGTTATTGCCAGATATCGGTCTTGTAAAATGGTTTTGACTCTTGAACGACCAGGTTAATGTTCCTCTTTGACTGTTAATGTTTCCTGCACTTAGAGATATTAATCTCAGTCTTGAAATCACACGTTCAGATTTGGAGATACTTCAGGTTGTGACCTTCTTTACTGGAGCATTCCAATTATTTATCCTTTTGCAAATATATCCAATTATATTCTTTTTGCCATCATTCGCTTAGTCATTAACAACATTCCTACAACATGAACTGAGCAAAACTTGTCTGAACTGCATATACCAAATAAATTTATCCGCTTTCAACATGCGCAGGTGTTTTGCTCATGAAGACTTCGACTGAGTTGCTTGCATAAAGATGAATTTAACCTTCAATAGATGATTCTTGATAAATTTTTTCCGACCAATTCACTATTAGTTACTTCAATTTTATCGCATTTTATTAATTATGCTCATCTTTTAAATACCAGGACTTTATTTCGTATATGAAATATATATCAAAATACCTTATTATACGAAAATAAAGAAACATATTTTGGCAGTTTTATCTAAATATTTTTGAAATATGAATTTGCAGTAACGTTTTCCACATATAACACTACACGACGCAAAAGAAAATTGTACATGAAATGTTAACAAGCATTTTAACCTTTTACTAGTGTAATCATGCTAAAATCATTATTAATAAAAATATACTATTATTATCACTGAATAAACTATTGTGGAAAAAAATTCAAAACATAAAAATTATACACCACTATAAAAATGTGAAAAAATCCAATTCAGTTGAATAAGCAAAGTTTGGGTTGCATTTAATTATCTATTTCATTTTTATTATAACAACAATAAAACCAATAAAAATATTACATATATAACAGACATATTTTGATCATCATAGTTAATTATTTTTTATAATTATAACACAGAGAGAGTAAAAACAATATTCCATTATATTCAAGTAATGAAACAAAAAAAATATTAAAAGAAATTATACAAACCATAAAAAGATATAAAAGCAAAAATATGAAGAGTTAAAAGAAGGAAATCAATTATTATAAATATTATCTAAAATATATAACCATTCATAAAAAAATTTAGCCATTATATTTGTAAAACAATCCAAAAAATGTTGCAACTGGAAATTGAAAGTACTTTAATGAAATATGAAGAAAAATACTTTTGTTATCTTTAATTATTCTCGTTGATAACAATTCGTCGAGTATATTATTAAATCAGAGCAACAAAATTTTTTTGTAATTAGCATGTAGAGAAAGATTTTAATATTCGTTCTTTCTGTTATTTAAATAAATAACTGTAGTAATTACATATAGCTTTCAAATAATCTAAGAATTGTAAAAGAGTATATTGTTATAGAGTAAAAAAAAGCGTCATTTTAATCTAATGGTGTGATAGCTAGTTTTTTGAGTAACATATAACTTCAATCTATTAAAAAAATATAAAATAAAGAGGAGAAAAAGTGAGCTTTTCAATTTTCAAAGAGTTTTTATTTATTTAAAGCTTAGAAAATTACAGTAGAATGTAATTTGATTGAAAAAAGAACTACACACACACACACACACACATATATATATATATATATATATATAAGAAAAATAGTAAAACAAATAAAGATAAAGAAGTAATCTGCACATGAATTAATTTACATTGATAAAGATCCAGATATTAAAACAGACTAAATATAATAATTAATTACTAAAGAAGCCATATTTAAAAAGTTTTAGTGGATAGGTACAAAATTATAATCAGGAAAAGATAACATTTTAATTTATTTTCGCCAGCCTACACACATATGTACAAATGAAAAGTAAAACATTATTAAACTTGTAACAAATTAAGCAAAATGCAAATTTACCAAATATAATTTTAAATAATAGCAATAAAGGAAAAATTTAAACATAAAATAAGGAAAAAAATTAAATAATAAACTAATATATAAGCAACAACTCTTATATTTTCACTCTATTTTGTAATTATTATATTTTAAATTATTCTGAATTAAATTCAAAGTAAGTGTGTGAACAAAATTTATCAAAACTATATAGATTTGTAAATATCATGTATATTAATCACTAGTCTATTGTTAAGTAAAATGTAATTTTGAATAATGTTAGTCCACAACGGAAATTTATGAATCAAACAGCTAATATCATCTCTCTTATCGTATATATTACTAAAAGTTTTATTATAATCAATTTTTAAAAACTATCTAAGAAATTCGGATTCATTAACATTCTCGTTACCTTATAAAAATTGTAAATAGTCTGTATATAAAGATGAAAATAGCTTAAATTCTTGACTGTTCTTCGTTTTAAAAGATTAATGCAATGAAAGGAAAAGAGAAAAAATACTTTTTATAATAATACAACAGTCTTCGCCTAGTCTGAAGTTAAAAATCAAAAGTTTAGTAGAGACTAAAAAAATCTAAGAAAAAGTACAATTAATATCTCAGGAAAAGTGTAAAAGTAGAATACAAGTATATATATATATATATATATATATATATATATAGGTGTCGGCAGAGCTGATTGTAATGTCCAGCGTTATTTGCAATTTTAGGAAACAATTTCATGTCATTAGATTCGTATTGAAAAAGGCCTGCAGAAGATCGATCAAGATCCATAACAATGAATGGTGTTCATTATTTGCACTGTCAGTGCACGGACACTGGACTACTGCTCTTTCACAGCTCTAACATGAGCTGTAAAAGTGTATTGCACGTTACGTTAATCGGAAGGTTTTATCAGAGAAGACTGAACGCCAGAAGATCAGTTGTTTTCATCCCACTCACTGCAACATACAATAGAGCGTGTTTAGCACGTTGCAGATAGCATTGCTTGAACCCTATTGAAGTGGAGCACCATGTCTTTTACAGATGAGTTTAGATTCAACTTAGTTTCTCGGCGGCGATGTATCTGAAGAGATCCTGTGGCCTGATACCATCATTCCCGCATCAGGAAAAATTATCATAACGGTGGTAGGTGAGACATGGTTTTAGCCAATTTTATTATCCGCCTCAAAACCCTGCATGCGTTTCACAAAGGCTCCCGATGGCTTTCAGATATAGGTAAGGGGTCTTAGAGCCATATCCAACACTTCAGGGGCCCAGTTGTTCCTGCGTTCTAGTTAATGGACGACTTTTCTCTTTCACATAGTGATCAGTTGCTCGAAGACTACCAGTAAAATGAGGGTATTCGCCGAATGGATTTGACAGGGAGATGACCTGACCTCAACCCTGTAGAGTATGTTTGGGAGCTGTTGTGAGAGTAATTGTATCTCACCATCTTCTACGAGAACCGTTTTCGAGCTAAAAATTGGTGTTTCAGGAGTTGAATCGACCTGTGGCAACTTTAAAAGTTTGAAATCAATGGTTCTGTTCTGATTCCATATCAGAAGATAAGAATATCTCACACTAGAAAGATTGGGCACAGTCATACCTAACTACAACAATAGTTCTATTGAAATCATTTTAAAAAAGGACAAACAGAAAAGAGAGAACCGTGAAAGTGGAATGGGGTTCCTTTCTCATTCCTTCGATTGTTTTTCAGTGCTACTTTAAACAGCGGTAACAGATGGTATTTAGTTAACTTCAGATTCACTTCCTTCACACGTGCTTGCCTTGACAGCATAGCCAGCAAGACCTCATAGGGGTAAAATAGTAGTAGGCTGGTGGCGATTACAAGTCGCCGCAGACTCCACAACTCCTTCCGGTTCTGTATGTTGCCAGGCTCTGTGATCTGCCGGGTGATGAAGGAGGACCATTTCCACATTACTCATTATCCCAACCAATCATTAAATGGATATGTTTATATTAAGTTACTTACAAACCATTTATAGACAATCATAAGTTTCATGTACACAAGCAATTTTGCAGAATGGCATTGTTCCCTGTCACGGAGTTAAAATCATTCAAGATTTACTGCATGATTCTAGTGAATGATATGTCCACTTAGATTGCCAGATGCGAATCACATTCAACACGTATAGAAAATGACCGTAAAGTCATAACCACTTTTAATTCGAAAATGAATAAGGGAATTTCCCGAAATAATTTTGTTAAATCAGTAAGAAAAAGGGTTCTTAGATTCGGGAGGTACTTTAAGATTCAGGAATCCCAAAAGGAAATCAGTAATTTTAAAATGAGAAGAACACGTGACTCGTAAAACAGATTTTCCAGGGTTTATTGACGAAAAACGAAAGGAGAACTTCTATTGTAGGTATTTTCATTAAAATAAAAATACAACCTTAGGCTGTTGGTCATGACATGAAGCAATTAAAACTTATGCATATACATTAAATATTCAAAATACTTTGAAATAATATGAGAACAACAGGGAACAACACATTATAATCGATTTTAAAAGTAAATGTGCTTGTAATACATTGTATATCATTATAGATTAGTTAAAAAAAAGTTCAAAGTAGTTTAAAATCTTGATGAATCTTTTTTGGCTGGTGCTCATGGCATAGATTACATTTTTCAAAAAAATAAATAAAGTGATTGTATAAAATTAAGAAAAACCTTCACTTTTGTCCACAGTTTGTTTGTCAGATGTAGTTTTCTCTTGTTGGAGGGTTGGCAATCGAGATTTTCGGTACCTTACTTCAAATAATACGTACAGCATTTGCGATTACAGTTACAGATGCTCAGTTTAGATACGTTTCTTCAATAGACCTCTATGAAAGAGTGTGAGATCGAATATTTTACACCATATAAAAATGAATAAAAATGAATTCTCACATCTTCAGAACAGGAAACTAAAGATAGAAAAATATGTATACTATATGTAAAAATGTGTGTAACATATGTGTGTAATAACATATGTGTGTTGTTAATATGAAAACTTTTTTACCGAATATTAATAGCTGCTTCCATTACTTTAATATACTATGTACATTCGAATGATCATTTCAGTTTATCAAAACATGAGATAAAAATTATTATAATGTAATTCTCAAGTTCCATTCGTTTTTAATCTTTAGATATATAAATTCCATCTCAAATAAACAAGAGATTAGCACTAGTAAATAACTTTTATCTCTTTTGTTCCTAAGATATCCAATTTATAAAGGACAAAATGAAAAAAAAAATTAAATCTTTATTTACGAGCTTTAAATTCATTAAAATACGATCTTTTTTTTTCATACACTGCTTTAAAAGATCATAAAACATTTTAATCATAATAACAACGACGAAATTTAGAAAAAATATATATAAATGCTTAAAAAGATATATTAGAACAATGAAAATAAAAATCCGATATAGAAATTTAAAAAAAATAAATTATGAAATGTGACTTTAAGGCTAGTCTTTTCTTCCTTTTTGTTTCAACCTTAAGCGTTTCCTCCTTTCAATGAATTATGATTTAGTTTAAACGTGTTAATGTTTGCACTAAATGTTTGAACGTTACTTAAAATTAATTTCTGTACACTGTACGCTAATGGTTTTGCCTCTAGAGACTAAAGTATATTTTCAAAGCATTTATGAATTAGAGAGAATTTTTTTCACTTTGTGCCCAAAAAATTTTTAAAGCAATTGATTTTCTTCCTTTTTCAATACGTTTTCTAATTAAGGTAATTGTATTTTGGCAATTGAAAGGGTGCAGTAATTAACGGGAAAAGAGTTTTACAATTAGTTAAAAGAAAAATAACTAGATTTTGTTGTAAAAATGCAATGCAGCTAAACAGGTTTTAGTTTATATAATACAAAAAATAATAATAATAATATTTATGCGGCTGAAAATCCAAATAATATAAGAAACAATAAAAAAATAAATTTTTTAAATTAAATTTTTTTCAAAAATTTTTTTTTTTTTTTTTTTTTTTTTTAATGTTTCGGGTGAAGAAATAAAAAAATTGTAAATATGCATAGTTTTCTAATTCGGTAATAGTTCCTTACGTACAGATGTATATTCTATTAACATTAAACATCACTGATATTCCTTGTTTTCTAAGTCTGACCAAAATTCATTTCAATTAAATTTGAACTTTTCAGTGATATTTGTGTATATTTAAGAAATCGAGACAAAAATTGTGTTTACCTCATTCTGAAACTTTCATTTGCAGCCTTAATTTTTAGTCCAATAGTAATATAGCATCCAAATAATTCTCTACATAAAGCGAGTAAATGGGGTTTTTTTCCCACGCATCTTGCTTTCTAAGTATGTACGTTGTTAAAGAGCAAAATGTTTTTTAAAAAAAATTACTTAATCCCCTAAGAGATATACGCTAATTTACAAACCATAAATTCTCTCATTAAAATACGATTTCTTTTTCTTCATTCGTTACTTTCAAAAGAACGCGCAGAATTTTAATCATTACAATCATCCCGAAAGTTAGAAAAAAATAAAAATACTTACGAAGTTACTCAAGAACAATGAAAATAAGATCTGACAACGCTTTTGAATTTTAAAGAAAAGAAAACAAATATGAAATCTCGCCAATAGGTTTTTCTAATTTTTAAATTTGCTTCTATCTTATTTTTTTCATTCTTTCAATGGGCTATGATTTAGTTTAAACGAGAAGAAATGTTTGAACGTTAGTTAAAATTAAATTCTATGTACTTTGTGCTAATCGTTCTGTCTCTTGAGACCAAAAGAACATTTTCAAACCATTTATGAATTAGAAGAATATTTTTGCCATCCCAAAAAAGAAATTCAAAAGGAATTGATTTTATTTCTTCTGATTCCGTTTTTCTAATTAACGTAATTTTATTTTGACCATTGAAAGAATACAATAATTAACGGAATAAGATCTTTGATTTTATTTGAAAGAGGAATGTTAAAATTATAAAAAAAAAAGTTATTTTCCTTAGAAACTCTAACATTATTTTTTTCAGAGGAATTTGATAATTATATAATTTGGCTTCTCTAGGAGTTTTCAAATTATTTATTGATTTAATATTTTTCAAGTACCTAAGTGTTTCAAATAATTATTAAAAAATAAAATTCTAGGGAAATATTTTCTTTTTTTAAAAAAAGAAAAAAAAAGATAGGAAATCTTTATTTCGATATTTTTAAGGTTTTCTATTAATACTCCTTCAGCATTGGAATTTCATCAATCAATAAATGTTATTTCAAAGCATATTTTGCTACACACATATCTATTTCATTTATAAAATATATTTATTAACTTTCTTTAGTTTTGTTAAAGCCTTGGTTGCGGGCCGGTGATTTTCGTCGAGTCGGGGTTTCAAAACTTGACGTCACTGAAGACCCCCTGTGTAGCCAGGGATGAGGCACGTTAAATCTGTTGGGGGTACAAAGTCCTCCCAATGGCGTGGTGTGGAAGTTAGGTGAGGGGAATGCCAGCTTAAATGTCGCCCTCATCACTTAACCGAGATTTAAGATTACGAAGTCCGTCGCCAATAGTCGTAATGTTGTTTCTAGTGTGACGTTAATAAAACTAAATCATATTGGTTTTATTAATTTAGTAATCGTATTGTTTCCCACTACAGAACTCATTTATTTTATTTTGATATTATTTTGAAAAAGAGTTTTGAATCTTCAAAATAAAATTTTAAAATTTGCTGAAACATTCCGATAGTTAATTAATATTGACGTATATGAGGCACCAAGAAAGATTCATGGAAAACTCTTACAATACAGGAGAAAATTCGTTACCCATGTCATTTTTTATACGAGGTATGATTATTCTTGCAATTGATGCTGATTGTATATAAAAAGATATTCTTAATTTCCCTAATTAAAATTCATTCATCATCAAATAAAGTAATAAAAATATTACTCTCCTAACATACCTTAAGCTCATGTTTTTATAACAAACAACTTGCCTTGTAATTATTTTTTTTTTCAAGTATATACTGTTCCTAATAAAAGCAATATTATATATTATCAGACACAAAGAAAGAAAAGTATATAAGCCAAATGTATAATAATAATTATGGTTTTTTTTAAAAAAAACCTTTAGTACCATTCTTCATTTAAATGTTCTAAAAAATTGTAATATTTCGAATATTTAATATATATATTACCTCTCTGTGCCTCAATTATCTAATTTATATTATTTCAAACTCTTAAGATTTTCCTTTACCATGGATTAATTCGTAATTAATTAATGCATAGAAATTGCATATAGATATTGATAATATGCCTTATACATCTGAGCTCTAATTAGGGGCTAAGACATTCTTTTCAATATACAGAGGGGTTATTATCAAAGTGACCCTATTCAGACCCCATCTAGAACTCGTTCTACTTGATGAATTTTGATAAAACGAGGTACATATGTTATATGGACTATAAGAAAACGATTACTGCAATAAAAATATTTGAAATTTCGACCACCATCGATGTTTAATTGCGCCCTCTAAAGAAGGACAAAAAAAATCTGTCAGAATCATTAAAATATATTCCATTAGAGAATAGGCTCAAAGCTTTCTCCATTGACATCAATTACGTTTTGAAAGCGCTTTATGGCGTATTCAAAGTTAGTGCGAAGAAACTCTCCAGGGATTCCAGCAAAATGGCTCATAATGCTGGTTTTTAACTCAGATAAAGCCCTCCAATGATTCCTCCTCCATAAATACGGGTCCTTAAGAAATCCCCACAATTAGAAATCACAGGGATTCATGTCAGGTAAACGAGGCCAGGCATCCGGAAAATTTTTAGATACTACACCATTCTCGCCAAAGTTAGCTAGAAGTAGTTATTTGACTTGGCGCCAAATGTAGGGAGTTGCTCCATCTAGCATGAAGACAATAGACAGTAGTTTGCAAGCATTGCTGTACCTTTAAAGCTCGAATGACCTGCTGTCGAAATAGTTCACTATACCGTACACTCGTGACAGAGCACATTTTAGGACATTGAGGAGTGAGAGGTTCATAGAAAAATGATCCGAGGATAAAATCAGCGGTTAGTTCACACTACGCAGTCACGTAATCAGAATACTGAGATTGTTGGTGTAGGACATTAGGAGGTGAAGCCTCCCCCCATATGCATCAATTTTGGTTATTCACAGCTCGTCTAAAAAAAGATGCACCTCTTCTTGTGTTGAACGTAACTCAACTGCTGGATGAGAAAGGGGTGTATATTCCCTTTATAAATAACTTTGTAATAATTACTAACAAGAGTCATTAAAATTAATTAATTATTAAAATGTTGTTTTCTAATTTGAGTTGCAAGGTGGAAAATTTATCCAACAGAAAAAGAAAAAAAACAATCTTCTATATTTCTTATAAGCATTTGTTGCTGCATCGAATTTTCAAACCCAGGAGCTTTATGTATCATACGATTCGGCTGCATTAACTTCAATCACCAACATATAAAGCCTTAGTTGCAATCCGACTTTTGTACATATATCTATTTATGCGAGTTGTAGTTTTTCCGTGTATCCTGAAACACTTTACTGTTAGGTCACCGAGTAACTTCACCATATTGCAAAAAAGTTTAGGAAAACGTAATTAGACTGGTAGTGGAGTCGACAAGAATGTCTACGATAGAAAATTTCGCTGCATTGTTTGCTCATGAATGTCTCCTCATATTCATTTAGAGTTCAATTTTGCCCACGGTCTTCATAAAGCCGATGATGCATGGCAGGGGCAAAGTTTATCCGTAGGAGTAGTACAAGGAATCGTAGGCAAAGTATGTCGAAAATCTCTGGCCAGTAAGACAGTCCATGAACCTATAAATTCTGTATTGTCTTGCAAAGTCCGAAGAAGCGCTTTCGAAATTCGTTGTTGGTCATAAGATCATTTATCTCAAACTCTGAATTTGCACTGCCTGAGCACTTCTGCTTGACTGGAAACGATGCTTAAGCTGCAAATGCGTCTTTCATAAGCCCTTAGATATAAATATAGTTTCAGAGTTGAAGGTGGGTTCGGCAATCAATCAATAGTGTCGAAGCAATCTCCAATGACGTCAGAATCAAGGCATTCGATATGAATTAAGTTTTTTTAACGTCGCTCTAGAAGAAAAACGAGGGCTATTGGTGACGGACCTCGTAATTCTAAACCTCAGTCAAGTGACGAGGATGACATATTTGCAATCAGTGACTTTTCTCTTGTTTTGAAGATCAAATGTGCATAATTTTATTAAAATCGGAATGTAGATTTATACTCTATAACAAAAATATCAATAAATCAAAAAAAATGTTGCCAGGTTGTAAGGAAATTAGTTATGCAAAGACATTGTGACCGGGCATGCAAATGATTAAACTTCGGTGTTCAATGAATGAATTGCGGGAGCTCCAGCGCATCGGAACTGCGCACTCAGCAGATGTATATAAGAAGCGATTCTTAATCTGATGGTCAAAATTCTGGTTGCATTTCGACTATGGATATTTTACGTCGGCTATAACCATAGCTCGTCGAAAGATTCGTGCACATTGCGTGCAGATGTAAGAATTTGAAAGAGGTCGTGCTATCGAAATAAAAGAGGCTGGCTGGTTGGACGAATAGTGCAATCGTTCGACATTTGGGTTGAAGCGATGCTGCGATTAGACAGTGCTGGCAAGAGTGGATCAATAACGGCAGATATCAGCTCCAAAACGGCTGCGGTCGACCGTGGACCACAACAAGACGAGAAGACAGAGCGATTGTCCGAGCAGATGTTACAGCACCTGATTCGTCGTTATCAACTATCCACCGTGTGGCCTGTATACATGTATCCAACATGACTCTCAACAGACGATAGAGAGAGAGGGAATTAAGCTCGCGCTGACTGTTACGCCACTTATCTCTCACGCCTATTCACCGAGAAATCCGTTAATAGTGGTGTCGAGCTCGATCAACCTAGAACTGCACCGACTGGGGACATATAGTCTTTAGTGACGAAACATGTTTCCAACTGTGCCCTGACGTCAACCACAAACGTATCTGGAGACGTCCAGGGCAGCGTGGGAATCCTGCCCTTACTATCACATGCCCCACAGGCCCACAACAGGGTGTTATGGCCTGGGGTGCCATCTCCTTTGATATCCGGGTCCTTTTTATAATCATTTCTGGCACACTAACAGCACAGCGATAAGTAGACGACATTCTACGACCGGTTGTGTCACCTTTCCTTTAGCGACACCCAGAACGTACTTTTCAACAAGATAAGCCCGATAGCATACAAAGTGTTGCTATGAATTTTCTGCAAGTTTTCCCTACACTTCCTTGGCCAGCTAGGTCACCTGATCTCTCTACGATAGAACACATTTGGGTCGTTAAGGAAATGCTGATGATTTAGCCCAAAAGCTAGGGACAATTTGGCACGAAATTCCGCAGGACATCATCCGGGAACTTTATCAGTCTATGCCACGCCGGGTGATAGCTTGCATCCAGGTCAGAGGTGGACCAACGCCTTATTGACTTCCTGTATTTGTAACATCCAAATCAGAAATAAATCATTCAGTTGTTTTGAAATTGTAATAATTTGTTTTTCAATGTATGTTCTGTACATCTAACAATTTTTATCACCATCGGACAACTATTTCATGGTGTGTCGTTTTTTTTTGTTGTTGTTGTTGTAGAGTGCATTTACATGAATTATACAAAATCTAAACAACATTTCTTTTGTTCTTATAGATTTTTTTTCATTGTGTGAAAAATAAAATATTTTTAGTCACTCGCGTTTTTTTATATTGATATATATATGAACAAATAATTAACATTTATTCTATGCCTCTTCTATAAGACAGAATCTCTATTTTTTGAAGTATTATGTAGACAGTGATCTTCTTGATTTGAAGATATATCATTTTATTTGTGTGTTTATTTATTTAATTTAATTTTTGAATATTAGTTCTTAGAAACTTTCTTCATTTATATTTTTGGTTTTATAACCATCTTTTAATTATAATATAATTTGTGGATCGGGATTGTTAGGCCTTTAATTTTAGAATACCCCAGATGAACAGTCCAAAGCCTTTTACAACACATTCAATATTTTTTCTCCATTTTTTCCTTTGAGAAAAAGGTTATGGATTTTTAATTTTTTTCAAATTTCACAGATTTTAATTTATTCATTTTTGTTTATTTTTGTCTACTTTATCTCATTTATAATTCTATATTTTACACACATAAAAATGTATAAACATTATTGATAAAAAACTAAATATGATGTATTAGACTTCTTACTAAGCTTCCTGTTTCAGCTTTTACCAATTGTATGTAAAGAGAACATAAATGCTTAATTCATACTTGTATATGACAGAATTTTCACAATCGTCAGTAGAAAGTCCTTACTTTCTATTAACTATTTTTGTATGTTAACATACTTCTGAAGTATGACAAGCTTTTTAATATTAGCTAATATTTATCTGCCAACAAGTATTATATTAGTTAATATTTTTTCACTCATTTACTTTTTCAAATAGCATAAAGGTTCAATTATTTGAATCAAACTTAGGAGATGTTTCTGCTTTTAACTGAATTTAATGTTCCCTCCCTTTATAGCCTTGTTTCTATTTGATGTGTCATTGCAATGGTAGCCATATTATATTAATACTTATTTTCTAAGATTCCAATAATCAAATGTGTTTGTCCACTTCAAGAAATTCTCATGAATATTTTGGATGAGAAAGTGAAGAGTATAGCAGAAAAATCATTTTCTGCAAGAGTAGAGTAGAACAAAATAATTCATGTCAAATTAATTTTCTGTGATGTAGATATTTTTGAAATTTTGTAACGTTTGGCTATTCGCGATTTTCTCTTCACTAAACTTGGGGACTTTAATTGAGATAACAATTTCTTCCCAACCCAAATGAAACGTGTTTATGTTAATTTAGTGGAAGTAAAGTGAAGTGATTCAAATATTACGATATATAAGTAAAGTGAAATTTAGAGGAAGTATAGAGTGTGGTTAACTTTGAGTATAGTTATAACAAGAGGCCGATAATTTCAAAAGATAGTTACCGGGTATTGCTGCCGCAGAGGACTTGTCGGAGAAGGTAATCTCACTGGGGGGAGGTTGATAAGAATACATAGTTGTAGTGATATTTAAATTGGTTGGCTAACCGGACATTGCAAAGAAAGCCATAATAAATTATATCATAGTAATTGGTAAATAAATAGTTAAATTGGAGAAGATTTGTGTGTCTTTGGAGCCCTTATTGACTCTTAGAGTTAGTTCATTTAATTGAACTATGGCACAAGTGTCGGATAAAAGTAATGATTCGTTATAATTTTAAATAATTAATCATAACTGCTTATTTGTGATAGGAACTATATACTGCTTAGGAATATCCTGTTATCTTTGAAGTCAATTTTTTCTTACAAGAAACATGCAAATTTGTTAATAGATAATTTTTATCCAATTTACTATTCTTCTTTTGTACATGATTAATTTATTTTGGATAAACATCGCACATCCTACTTTCATCGTACTGCAGGATTAATAATGGCGGACCTTGTAATTTCAGTCATCTACCAAGAGGTAGGATAACAATTGAAATAGCAGCCCACTCTTCAGACTTGATTTCTACATAATTTCATAACTTCATCAGGCATTTACTTCGAGTTAACCCAGTTTGGGAACCAACAATAATATTAATAATTTGAAAGTAAAATCAAAATCATAATTAAAGATGAAAATATGTTTAGATTATTTTGTGTCTTCATACAGTTTAAACCTTCCGTACATGCATTTCAATTTTATGTAAAAACTCAGATGGATAATTATCATATAAATCATGAAAAATTTCGTTATAAAAGTATAAATCTGAAGTTCTAATAACCATTTAGGTACGATATAATGAGATTATTATATCATAAGAGGAGATAATTTTCTTCTATATCAAAAACTAATTAATGCTTAGAACCTTGGCTCTAAAGGTGTGTTGTTGTAGTAATAAAGAAAAGGCAAATAATTTCATTTCTTATCAGTGATACGGCTAATTAAAAAAAAGTGGTTCTGATATAATATGATTTAAAGTTAATGGACTTTATTACATAATGCGTAAGGAAATTAACATAAAAAAGTTATAAATGTGAAGTGCTTCAGAAGTACTTGAGAACATTTTATTATTTCTATAAATTTCATAACATACTTCTAAATTTAAAATTTTTTTAGAATCGTATTTTGTACATAAGAAAACTCTAATAACAAATTTAGGTTCAGGCAATTAAATATTAATCTAATGTAAGAAATACATGCTTAAATTAGTATGCAGATGTTTTTGCAATTATAAAGTTACCAGTTATGAATTTAATTCACAAAGTAAAATATAATAATAATCAAGATTTTCTTTTGAAAATTTTATTGTTAAAATTCACGTTTTAAAGTATTTTTAATATAACTTACGATATTAAAATTTAGCTTAAATGTTAAACCTAGTTTATTGTTAGCTTAAATATTAATGTTCAACCAAGAAATAACTGAAAAAATAGTATATTATTATTGAGAATTTTATGACAATTCTAAGGCTGACATTTTTTCATCTAGTTTTTCTGATTCAACTTCCTTCTTTGCAAATTTGCAATCAAACATTTTTTACATTTTTAAGTAGTACCATTTTTGGATATTTGGTTTATATCTTTATTTATTTCTCCTGTCCCATACAAAAGATATGCATAATAGTTATTTTAACAAAAGCTGAAAGTGTGGTTTTACATTATGCCTTTTCAGTGAAGTCTGAATTTTTTTTTTCACTGTTGAATAAATTTGATACCAATTTTAATTAAACAGCAGAAAGTAAATAGAATTTAGATTGAATTTAATCTCAAGGATTTATTGTTTAATCACAAAACACAAAATGTACTGAATATAGTTGAATAAAATTCAACTATATTCAGTGCTTCCATTTCATTCGATAACATGTAAAATATAATAGTAAATACTACTAATAATAAGAAGATTGAAGCGTAAAATTAATTAATACGAAGCAAAGAAAATTTCTTTGAAATTTACTGTCACAGAAAACAGGATTACAATTAAAAATTTCTAACCAAAAGCACATACCTATATGGTTCGATTTTAAGGCGTTAAAAAATTTGTTTTTTGAAATTCAAACTCTATCATATCAGAATTAATTGAAGAATCTAAGAATTGTAGAAAATAATGCGAAGAGTTAAGGTAATGGAGACCTTAAAATGCTTCACACACAAACATTTTGCATTTTTTGAGTATATTGCTTAAAAGTACAGGGAACTTACCTGATTCCATAGATACATTATGTAGGATAATTTGATAAATAACACTTAAGAAAATTGAATCTTGAACTCATATGCACATGTTTTATTCCACAGAAATAAATATCTACTTTTGTGTTTTTCGGAAAATGTAAAGATTCTAAATTTCTTTAAATTCTAGTTAATCCATATTACTGATATTTTGCACATTATAAAATGAGGCTATTTTCTATATACAGGCACATTTTTTTTCTGTTTAATGCAAAAAGGTTTTAAATATTGTGCAATATTTTACAACAAAAATTATGAAAATTTTGAATAGTAGAATCTAGTTATTTAAAAATTTAATTTAAGTTAGTTTTAGAAAATGTAATTATATTCATTGTGCGGAATGTTGAATTTAGAAGCACTCTGCAAATTTTTAAAGGCTTAAATGCAGCAGATATATACAACATGTATCCGAAATACATGATTGCATTATATACAAATGTAAATATATCTATAGATTTTTAATCACTCATGTATAAATATCCATGCTTACAAAAGTGATTTTCTATTCTTAAATACGTGCATTTGCGTACATATACCTTTATCTTAAAAAGGATTTCCATTTCTATCAATTCAAGAAATTGAGGATTATTTAAACTTTTCATAATATGCTCTTTTTTTGTCGAATACGTTTCAGTTATCGTAAAAGATTTAAATTGTATACCTTCCTATGTAAACCAGTTTTCCAAACTTTTATTATGTAATTAAATAATATATATCGGAATTCAAAACATAAGTAATCTGAACTAATATAACACATCAATCAATAACTCTCGAGACTAACATTGAAAACAACATTTTTTTTGCAAATTTTTTTTTATTCATCAACATAAACACCTTTTGTTAATGCCTTTTAAGTGATACAATCGTTCAACAGCACTTTTCCAAATCTTTTTCTGAAATACTGTGCAGTATAAATAGCGATAAACAGCTTTCTGAATCATCGATTCGTTGCTGTTTTTGTTCCATCGAAAGCAATCGCGGCACCCACTTGGAAAAAACCCTTTTCACTTCACTTCAAAAAACCTTTTTCAGTAAATACACTTCCATATGATATCTGTGTCATCTCAGCAATCTCACGGAGCTTCACTTTACGATCTTTCATTATAATTTTTGTCACTTCACTCACATTTTCCGGTGTAACGGCTTCCACAGGTCTACCCGAGCGTTCCGCGTCATTTGTGTCGGTACGACCACGTTTAAACTCGACAAACCACCGACAAATCGTTGCTTTTGATGGACAAGAGTCCGGGTAACATTTTTCAATCCATTGTTTCGCTTGCACGGTGTTTTTACCCATTAAAAAACAATGTTTTATCAGAACACGAAACTCGGTTTTTTCCATTTCTTAAACTACAAAACGACTTTACTCCAACCTCGATAACTCGGCTGTTTCTGGTCCGATCGACTTAAAATTTTGACACGTTTCAAGCAAAGGTTAGTACTCTAGAAAGACCTGGTTACTGGTTTACTACGAGCGCCATCTTTGGGTTAGTCTTGGGAGTTATTGATTGATGTGTTAATGTGCTCACTAATTTGGTTATGAATAATACAGAATTGTTAAAGGGTTTTAAAATTCTTTAATAACTTAATTTAAGGTAAGGTTACCTTCAAATTTTCAAAGTTTGACAAATAAAAAAGATTTTAAATGAGAAAAGCTTTGTTTATTGTTCATTCTCGAGTGTTTTTTTGTTGTTGTTGTTGTTGTTAATTGTGCCCGATATCTTTCCTTTAGCAGTTGATTCTAAATTCTGTTTTTAAATTTTGAAAGGTAAATATTTCACAAAATGACTTTTTATTCGATTTTTTAAAATCAAAATTGCTACTTTTTCGCTAAATCTTTTGGCATGCCTATACGCGAGAAATTATAAAAATAAAAGAAGATCCATAGAAAACAAATAATACACAGCTGTGGGAAAGAAAATTGTAGTGATGAAACTAATAAATCAATCGTTGTTTTTTTTTTATTCTACCATACCTATTAATTCATTGTGACAGACTTAATTTTTACAAATTTATGAAATAAAATAAAATTAAATACAACTTTATACAATGAATGGAGGAAATATTTTTTTAAGAAAAACTATAAAAAGTAAAAACGATTAATATCCATATTTTCCGTCTGGTTGGTAGTTTTTTCAATACCTGACGAGCTATTTTTTGTCATTTAAGAAAATGATATCCTCTCCTTTTTTTAAGGTTGGTTCGATGATTAAATCATTTATCAATTTTGATATTTCGCTTCATCAAAAAACATTTCCGCCAAGTTGTGAAATAAAATCTGTAAAGTGTATTCAAATGATGGATGATTTCAAAATAGTTTCACAGATTTTCATCAGAATATTCAAATAGTAAAAAAGAATATTCTTTTAGGTTCAACAATAGGTGATGATGATCACTCGAAAATGAACTTTTTATTCATAAGTCCCTGATAGTGATAGTGCACAAGTTCATTGCTGATTTCTCAAGGTTTTCCTTTAATCTAAATTTGAGATTCCCCCCCTCCTTATATAATTTAGAGACTTTCAAACTTTTTCGAGACTGTCGACAATTTTCAGTTCGTCTCTACAAGCACATTATTCATCAATTATCTTTACATATCATATGAAAACTTATTCAAAACAATTCGTGATAACCTTCCTTCATTATTTAACATTACAGTCATCTTAAAGTCTAATTAATAATCAATAAATTTAATTGAAGATATGTAAGAGGATGACGCACTTTATTATCCATCAAAGAATATGCAAGATTGCTTCCCCCAAATTCCTTTTAATTCAATTAATTTTAGTTTAGGTTCAAATAATACAGTCTTGCTTACCGAATGAATAACTTTTCCCTTATAGCAGATTCAAGTTTTATAAATATGATAAGGAGTCACTTCTAACAACTTTCAACATAAATGATTCATTACGATCATTCAATATACATCATCTATCAACTAGTCGTGTTATCCTTTCTCTCCCTATGCTTTCCCTTCAATTCTATTTTACTTGTATATCACTTTCTCTAATTTAATTCACTCGCTTCTTATTTTCACCTAATGAGTCCAATCATATTTCATTTTGGTTGAGAATCAGTTGTTATTTATGTAATTCAATTGACTAAAAAGTCCCCGATGTCATTGAAGAGAAAATCTCCAATAGCTTAACATTACAGATTTATTACTATTATTATAAAATGAGCAAATAATATGAATTTCAATTCATTTAGTGTAACCTTAAAGTAAATGAGACACTTTTGAATAGGGAAAATGAACTTTTATTGATGAAGTTTAAATAATCCTTGCTTTTTTTAATTTAAATCATTGTGAAACCTGCGTATTTGTGTTCATCTATAAGCAAAGAAAATCACATTTATAAATAAAAATAATTATGCATAAATAATTTATATTCACTGGCTACATTTATATTCTTAAGAAATGTTGTTACCTCTAGGCTTATTTTGCAATGATAACTTTATTCATTTTCAGACTCATACAATAATTCTTAATGCAAATATTAATAGCTGTTTCTGATTATTTGTCTTGCAAAATCATACAAAATATTTTAAATTTTTTATCAATTTTAATATTTTATCTTCTTATAACAAGCGAAATACGATATGCTGCGTAATTAAAATATTGTGTAGAGAAAACTATTTACATATTGTTTAAAATACGAATGATTACTTGTCAATTACGAAATATAAATTTCGATACATACAAACTAAGAATTTTTAAAGTGCAGTGAGAGGATATTAAAAATATAATCATAAACTGTGATTTAAATACATTCAAATTATCAAAAATAGCACCAAATTAATATTGGTGCTTTTCATATCATCAAATGATCAAAATACATATTGAGTTTTACTGTCTCAGTAAAGAAAAAAAACAAGAACACCCAAACAATTCAAAATAAAAATAAAAACAAAACTTTGAAAATCCATTCGATAAACTTAAGGGGACCGTACAACATCAAAATGCAACTTCTGGTCAAGACAGCGATTTCTTTTTATTTTTCGTATCATATTAAAATCCATTATCTTATGTTTAAAAACCTGTTTAAATTTTGTTTGTTTCTTATCTAGAAGCTGAGTATTACTGCTGTTTTAATATATTAGATGATCATGAATTTCTTCTGTCCAGAAAGGCTCTAAAAGCTACATTTTTCTACACCGCAAATTACATACAATATCTCTAAATATTATGCATCAATGAATCTGAAATTATATATATATATATATATATATATATATATATATATATATATATATGGGGGGTGGGGGAGGTGTGCGTGGGGGGGGCATGTGTGTGTGGGGGGGTGTTTCAAATGCCTATTCATAACGTATATATTATTCTTCAGATTTGATAACGAGTAGAAGGCGTTTTACATCATTGCAATAAACTGAAAATTACAATGATTTTAAAAGATAATTTCAGCGTTCAGAGCTCACACTACCATAGCTTCCTACATATAGGCTACATTATAAAAATAACGATATATTCCCTAGATAAGGTTATAATTCTGTATTATTCAATTTTCAAAATGTCAATATATTTATTTTCTTTTTGAATTACAATGTTTTGTTGAAAGTCTTAATTTTTTCATATACTTACACAAAATGCCATTTTTATAGTAAAAATATACAGTAACAAAACTTTTCTTGGGCGTTTATCTAATGTTGAAGGGCCATAAGATCATAAAATATGTATTTGTAGGCAACATTTACATTAATTCAAAAACTTTTTGTCGATGTTGTACTGTTACCATAATTCTTAACAATGAGTAAGAGACTTAATGTCATATTACATTTACTAATTCATGCCTGTAGATTTTCATTACATCAAAACTTTCACACATTAATTTTTTGTTATAAGTTCTCGTTACATATTAAAATATTTTTGTGTTAATATATTAGCAAATGCAATTACGCTCATTATTACAGAAAAATTAAGAATTCGCATAAGCAGTATGAAACAAATATTTCAAGTGTCTACATCCACTTTGTTGAAATCGTCATTGTTTTTGAGTACAAGAAAGACCATTGTGTTATCCCTGGTACAAATCAGACGCGAAATTCATGATATCTACAGAGGCAGAAAGCATTAGTAGTGCTTTTGTCAAAACTGCGCTAAGAATCGATGATCAATCAGAGAAATGAATGAAAACGGTGCTTGGTTTGGGCATTATGGGAGCTCGCTATGTCCGAATGGAATTTCAAGTTTACGTTGTAAATGATTCTCAGACCAATTCTCTCACTAACAGAACATCCATCTTGTATGTTGTCTCGTTTCGCTCATTAAACCTTCATTATTCAATGATTCGAGTTCAGCAACCAATCAGAAGAGGAATTGTGTAATTTGGTGGCAAATCGATTAATGAAAGCTTTTCCAGCTGCAGGTTAAAAATTTTTCATTCTATTAATCGATTTAATCTCGATTACGGAAACATTTTCCTCGTTCCCCAAGTGAAAGTTAGGAACAACGCAACTAGTTTTTTGAAAAATTAGTAAATACATCTCTGAATAATTTTTAAAACAAGTACTAATAATTAGTCTCTATTTTTTACTTGTAATCACATTATAAAACTTAACAAAAATGAATCCATCAATTGTACAGAAATTTGATTATGGTTGAATGATATTGATTTTACTTATGGATTTCATCATAAAAATAAAAGAGGTTCAAAGAAACAATACTTACGTGCCTAAAATAATATTCCTTCCATAGAAACAAATCAATTAGCAAAAGTACATAATAATTAACTAATTTACAAATTCTTAAAGAATCAAATGTAATTTAAGGTATCCGACTATGTGAAGAACTCGAATTTCGGAGAAAATACCGAATTTTTTTTTATTTATCCATTAAAATATTTGAAATCTTCTCTTTCTAAAGCTACCTTCCATTTGTAGCAACGGTACATAAAAAACAAGTTATAAGTATTTTAATATCAGACATTTCCTTTGTTTTCTGAACAATTTTCAACTTTAAATCCATTTTCTGATGAATATCATTTTCAGAATGATTACAATTTTTGAAAGGTAATAACTCCAATGTTTTTCTCTATATATTGATAAAATTTGGTAGAAATATTTTCTATATTATTTTTAAGATCCTGAACTAGGATGTGTTTAATATATGATATATAAGTATATTTATTCACATTTTAATGCATAAGAGTGGAGGAATTTTTTAAACAAAACTCGTGTTGTTATTTCAACTCATAATAACTCTGCAAATAATTTGAATTATTAAGAATTCCTAGTTCAGGTTCTGTACAGGTGTCATATCAATTCATATGCTGAATAACAATGTTATAGAAAGAGTTTTCATGAAAGAAGAATATTTTGAAAATGTGCTATTTTTTTCTTATTTTATGCTAAAAAATTGCATTCTAAACTTTTTTCATTGTAATAAAACTTTTGAAATACTTTCTTATGTACATTCTGATTCAGATGATACTAATTATCAAAACAATTATTCATTTATACGTTTTTTTCAAAATCATGATGCCTAACGTCGTCGGATTCCTTAAAAAGGTAACATACCAGCATAAGTGCGTACACGCACAGTAATTTAAAACGTAAAATTTAGTAAAGCATAAATATATTGAATTACAAAGATAGTAACAAATATAATAAAAAATATTAATAAAGGAAATAAGTAGCATAAAACAGGTATTAAATATTTAAAAAAAACTTTAAGGGTTTGGTAAAAAAAAATCTCGAAAAATTTACATAAATGCCCAAAGTATTGAATACTTTGGAAGAGTTTCTCAAAACATTTCATTCGAAAGTACACAAATAAATTGTTAATAAGACAGTTACATGTTAATAGATGAAAGAATTCGACCAGATATGATCATATTTAAACATACATTAATAAGTTTCAGTATTACACTATATGTAAAAAAAACTTTTATAAATCGAGCTTTTAATTAAAGATTGTCTAAAAAGTAAAAGATAAAGATATTTAAAAGTATAAAGGTTTTTAAATGTGAAATGATACATATTTTATTAAATAGCTTGAGGTGCTTAATTAAGGTACCTAGATAATGATGGATAAATTCAATACCAAAGCAACTTACCTAAGAGTGATCAAAATAAATATTAAAGCATCAAGTGATTATACATTCTATGTAATTTTACATTTAAAAAAATTATCTTTAAGCCTTTTAATTCGTCTTTAAATAAATGCACGGGAAAAAAAAGTTTTATCTTGTATTTGTTTAATTCTTTTTAGTCTGGAAATTTAAGACTAAAGAAAGTAATTACGTGAGCTATTCGTGTGTGGAAATTTTCAAATCAATAGGACGTTGTTGAGTGCAAGGCATGGGCCCACAGCCCCTCTTCCCCCCACCCCCAAGAACGACATTGCTTAAGTATACCACAACATTTTATTGAGATAGCAAAATGCAAAATTCCAACATACACATATGCAAAATACGTATATGCATACATATATGCAAAATTCCAACTCTATAGGGCGGTAAGTGACTTAGAATTCGAGTACAAAGGGCAAGATCCCCTCCCCCTCCCCTCAATACCACTACTGTTTGAGCCTACTTCAGTATTGTATCGTCGTCGTAGTTACACGTGTATGAAACATTTCAGCTGGATTGGGGGATGGAAAAGGGATTAAAATTCGAATAAAAATTTTGTCAACTGGAAAGATATACATACATATGAACATTGTAAGTTGAATTAAAGTTTATATTAATTAATGAAAAAATGTTATTATTTGACCAATGATTATGATGTACATTACTCTATTATTTGTCTCAAAATATGGTTGTAAAAATAAGAAATGGAAAAATAACGTATGACACTATTTCAGAAAATAAATCCCATTCAGGTCTTAGACCACGAAAATTAAAAATGTATTATACTAGAAGAGAAAGAAAACATATAACAATTTATTTATCAAAATGTGAAAACATTTTTCATTTTCTTGTAAAGATTCTCATCGATAAAAATTATCTTCACAAACTTTCATCGTTTACTTAAATGCTTACGATATTAATATTTACGAATGTTTACGACTATAAAAATTCAAAAATGAAATTTAAAATATTTTCAATAAAGTCTTTTATCATATAAGAGAACAATATGTATCGGTATCTGAGTGTTTATTTCAAAATTTTCAGAGGTCATTTAATTATGGTCTCCTGCTTGTTTCCCTTCTGAAGAGTTTTATAATACGCTGCATATTTTTCGTATACAAAATATGCTTCTTATGTTAAGTTAATAATAATCTATGATGGTAGAAAAATATCTGCTAAAGTAGAAATTATTTGTTTTATATTGTTTATTGCCAAAATCATTTGTATAACATATTCTGTTTAGCGGTTTCGTATGTTTGATCGAGTGGTTTATTTTCACTATCTCTTACTCTCAATCTCAGATCATATTTAAAAGACACCTTAATAAAAAAGACAAAATAATTTATTTAATAATTATTTTCGTGATTATAACAGGAAGCCGAAAGATATTATTCGCTTGACCTCATCAACGGAGGTCTCTTTCTTACTTACTTTTCCCACGTTTGTTTCTTCCATTTGGGACAACACCAGATATCACATTGTTGTTGCACTGAGTACCATATTTTTGTTTACAAATGGAGACTCAAATGATAACGCAAGTTTCTTTGATATAAGTAATATAATTTACTGCCAATTATTGACAGTACAAATCCAAAAATTCAAATATTTGAAGAAATAGACTTATATTATTTAATCAAAGTAACGCATGAAGATCGGAGAAATCGTTAGACCTTGCCGCGTTCGATAGATACATCAACTCTAAAATTGGATTTAGAGCAGCTGTCCGCCTTTTACTTTCTGATGAGGTGGTAAGAGATCAAACTTCTAGATGTCTTGCCGTAGCTCGAAGTTTGCCGAATCTAGAAACTTCCAGATTCTCTTACAAACATTAAGGTGCAAGTATTTCTCCAAGTCGTCAGGAAGGTCATCAAGTTCCGAAATTATCACAAAATTATATAATCGGGTTCTTCGTGTCATTTTGTATTTCACTCATATTATTTTGTATTTATTGAAATCCTCATTTAACTTAGATTCTGAGTGATCCCATTTATCAATGATATTATTACCGATATTCTTTTAATTCATCTTAAACTGTATTAGAATAGAAAGCTGCACCTGCAAGGTTAATCACGTGAAATTCAGTATACAACTTTTAATGCCCGACATGCATCGAAAGGGTTTAATCTAGGTTTTCTAAATATTTATTAATATTTTTTTTTCTGTTCAAAGTAATATTTTTGAAGATGGGTAAGCGTCAGCCGGTTATCCTCAACATTCCCCTCAATATTAACCGTAGTAACAGGTGTGAGTGGATCCGGTAAATCCACCTTAATCAAAGAAGCCTATATTCTACTCCGATCCAGTATTTTATCAAGTCCTCAGATATTTCAGGAATGCCAGCTGTTACCTTCGCCTTATTGAGTGGTGATTTGGATTATATTCAAGCAATAGAGTTGGTGTGCCGGAATGTATTGGGTAAATCATTCCGTATCCACATAGCCACCTATTTAGTCATCAATGAGACATTCGAGATCATATTGCCCAAAACGATCTTGCTGCTGGATTAAAAATAATTTGAAGCGATAAAATTATTTTGCTATCTGCTTCAGAAAATTGTATTACTTGGAAATATAACTCTTCTCTAACTTCTTCTTGACCATCGGATTTATTTCTGTACCCATGTGGTACATAGCTTTCTTTATCATATGCCAATTCAACAATCGTCTATCGAATCGTTTCATTTTCCAATGTGATGCCATCATGTGACGGGCTATCATTTCCATAAGAGCTATTTCATTATAGATTTACTGGCCATGGCAAACTTTCAAATGAAGGAACTTAATCACATTGCGAGCCTCCATACTCTAACTAGGTTACTTTAATCTATGGCTTCATGAAACCAAACAAATCAACATAAATAGCTATTATTTACAGCATTATACACAGAAAAATAAGTCAATATGCATAATTAAATTTATCCAGATACTTTGCTCTTATTTCTTAGTAATAATTAAATCTTTACGATGCAAACTACTAGATATATTACGAAATATGTTCAAAAGTTTGGTTTTTAGTACAATATACAGAGGTCATCAGGGCGCAGACATCGAAAACTCTTTTCCTGTATTGTTTTTCAAACTCTAAAACAGGGGGAAAGATTAATTATTCATTACATATTAAAAGTATTTCAAATTTTGGAAGTATCAGTGTTTTTTTTAATACTATATTAATTAAAAAATGTACTCCTGTATGATACAAAAAAAATAATTCAATAAAATCGTTAATTATGCACATTTCTATAAATAGTGAAAGGAAACCGCAAATAAAAGCTAATTTTCAAGTTGATACATTTTCATTTAAGTTATCCTATTACAAAAGATGAGTAAAAAGAAATTGAAAATTTTTACATAAATTTTCATTATGGGATATTTAATTACTGATTTGTCTTCGCGTAGAATTAAATATAACATTTAAAATCTATAACCATTTTAACAAAGAGAAAAAAACATAAATTTGTAAGACAATGTACGGAAGAATATTAAAGTTGTATTAAAACGCTATTAAAATTACTTTAAAACGTATTTAAAGTAAGTAAAAAAAAGATTTTTTTTTGTACACATGGCGGGAACTAATTTAAGTACAGGAAAAGTATTATTGTTTCAATTACTTAATCTTAACGTTAAAGCAGTTCGCATTGAACTTTAACAAGGTAACAAATATTTCCTACTTGACTTAACAAAAGAAAACTGATATAAGTCCGCTCCAGTTTTCAAATAAAGTCTCTTAGAGGCTTGATATAAATTTTTATTTATAAGAAAAACTTAAAAGTTATAAATATAAAGCTAAATATTTTTGCATGTCTAAGTGAAGGCATAATTTTCTTGAAGCAGACAAAAAAGGAAATTTTAACTTTTCTGGACTGAAGAAGTGTAGGCGTTACAGCGGAACATGAATTTTTGAAAAACTGAACCTATTTTTGAATATTGCATGAGAGAAAACGATTTATTTCAATGATTTTCTTTTAAAATATTAGCCCAGAAGAAAAGTTAATACATGTTTTGAACTAAAAGTTTGTTTCATTCTAGTCTAATGAACTGAGAGCTATTTTATAAGTAGCTTTTGTAGGAAATTTGAACTGAAAAGAGAAAAAAAGAGAACTTTAAAAGTTTGAACGAATTCTGTTTTTTTTTCCCAAAGTAAGAAAGAATTACTGTGTAATAACGCTTTTTGAGAATAATATCTAATTGCAATTTATTCTAGAAAATTAGAAAATTCTCCATTTTTAACTATTAAAAATGAGTATGAGAGACAGAAACTCAACATTTGTTAAAAATAATAGAATTATAATATTAATTTTAATGATTTGATCCGTTTATTACGATTTTAAATGCGCATTTTAATTAACTAATTTTCTTATAATTATTGTTACATTTATTACTGCTGTTTTATATTTATTTCTCATAAATACGATACTTAAAACACTTTTATCAATTTATGACTTAATGTGCTGCGAGAAGACAGATAAAAATATGAAAATATTAACCCCACAAAATCATAATATAGATTCAGAAAAATAATACAAAGAATATAAATAACTAATTTACAGAAGAAATAACATAAAAATGATAAAGGTTTTTTAATATAAAAATATTATCGTTTCAAAGTTTTTTTAGTAATGCAAACTGCGCAATTAAGAATCTAATCTTAAAAAAAAATCTACAAATTATTTCATATCAGAGTAAACTATATACAGTAAAGTAATTGTATAACATTCTATTGGTTTTTCTTTTTAAATAACTATTAGGATCCAAAGCGAATATCTTAAGAATAAACCATTAATTCGAGAGTCTTTTTAACTCACGGTTTTAACATGGCTTCATTCTGATGAGACTCAGATTAATCATTTTTCAGATGAGTTCAGTATTTCCTGTTAAGAGTAGACATCTATACCTTTGTTTTTATAACGTAGGGGAAACTTTCCATGGAATTCTAATTTACAATAGAGAAATTATACTCCGAATGAGAAAAATTAGAAAGATGAAAAAAATTAGTCAAATTGTGTAGAATCTGAATATCTGATGCTAGATGGAGAGTCGACAAAGGACCACTAATCGTAACGTGGAGTAGGTGGCGACTTTCGTCACAAAAGAGAGAAAGTAAAAATTAAACCTAGAGAATGGATAAAAACGGATGCGTCTAAAAGATGGCCTTTGACATACATCCTTTGAAAGTTTGGAAGTAAGAGAGGATTTACCCTTTCATATATTTTTAATAATTTTTATTAACATAAAAATTATATATATATATATATATATATATATATATATAATACATAACTCGCCAACTGCACCTGCACCACATTGCAACTCCAAGAAATAATGCACGTAGCTTCATACAAATTTCAGAAGCGATAGTGGTGAAGTGGATATGCAAATGATTGAAAAATAGACAAATAAAACCATAATAAATCAATTTTCTCAGAATCTAATGTGCCCCCCTCGAGCAGCTATACAAGCCTCAATTCGGTGAGGTATTTTATAAATTAATCCATTAATGTTTGCCTGAGGTAACCGTTGTCAAGCCATATCCACTGCTGAGAGCAAATCATCCACGGATTGCGCCAGTGGTCCGCGGCTCATGTCACGTCCATTGTAATCCCACAGGTGTTCAATGCGATGCAGGTCTGGAGAATTTGCCGGACAGGGAAGGATGTAGAAACCAGTCAGGATGTTAAGATTTCGCTTTGCGACATGCGTCCTAGCATTGTCTTGTTGGAATAGCATGTCATGTGCGCCCTGTAACAAGGGCAGAACAATAAGCTCCACAACCTGAGTGACGCAGTGATCTGCTGTCAAACGATCGTCAATGTGTATCAGAGGCATCCTGTGATGAAACATTATGACATCCCAAACCATTATGCCCGGTGTAGGACGGGTTCGAACCTCAGCAAAATGGGTTGATTCATACCATTCTCCGGGTCGCCGCCACCGAGATTCATCCGTGAGCAATACTCGATAAAATCCCATGGTCAAGTACAATGACGATGACACCACGCCATAAGTCAAGCCCTGTGTTGAGCAGCCAACGGTCACCCTGTTGCTTGTACCCTTGCAAGCAACTGTACATCATGCAATCTGTTGCGTATGTTTTGGGTGGACACAGATTCAACTGAAGCTAGGAGCAACCGACTTCGGATGTCACGCGCCGTAAAGAAAGGGTCTGGAATAGTCAACTGGCGAATACACCAGTCTGTACGCTCTGGCGTGCATCTATGAATACCATTCCCTCTTCGGCGTGCACGTACACTTTCCTGAATCCATCGTTGAGAGTACTCACGTGGTGCCAAACTCGAGTTGCTATTGTGCGCAGCTACATACACAGCTCATGGAGGTCATTGATACAGTCACGTTCCCCTGTCGTTAACTGATGGTATTAAGGTCATCGACGTCTAAGAGGCATTTTCTACGCTTTTTCGAAAGTCGCAAATGCTACGCAAAACCTCAGGTAATGTTTATGAGAAGGGAAAGTTTCTGATCTTTATAGCCCGAATATGAGTACCACGTGATCAGACACGTATGCAAATTGAATCATTTGCGTATCCATCTCACCACTACCGATCGATCGATCCTGAAATTTGCATGACGTTACATACATTATATTTCTTGGTGTTGCGATTTCACTTTCGAGGAGTGTATATATATATATATATATATATATATATATATATATATATATATGGGGGCTGGAGTTGCGACTCTCGTAAATAGAGGGTGCTGCACTAGTGATCAGCAGCGAGGAGCCTTCCTTTCTTTCGAGAGAACACAGATGTTGTGGGACTCTCTTCCCGGTGGAGCTGTGGCCGCTTTGATGTTCGCTAGATACTGACGCTGTTGTGGGTTTTTTTTTCTTTTCGTCTGTAAAAAGCAACATGGCTCACTTCCCTTTAATTATAATCTAAATTGTTAACGTTTTGTCCCTTATTGTCCTATCATGTTTTTAATTAAATACTTTAAACCTTATTTACTGCCTGGTTACTTTTGTCTTCACGCAAACCACACACACACACACATATATATTGTATATAAATATATATATGTGCGTGTGTGTATATATATATATATATATGTGTGTGCGTGCGTGCGTGCGTCTATGCTGCGTGTGTGCGTGCGTGCGTGTGCGGTGTGTGTCTATTGTGTGTGTGTGTGTGTGTGTGTGTGTGTGTAGCCATTTCTTGGAAAGCGATGTTCTTCCAGTTTGGATTTTTTTGTGAGATATTATTTTCAAGATTTTGTGATCAAGGACATTAGCTATGTATTCAACCATTTTTATAGATCAAATTTTAAGAGCTTTAATTATTTTTTTCTTGGATTAGAGGTCTACGTAATAAATAAAAATAATATGGTAATAATGTAATCGTAACATAGGCAATTAACATTGGTGTTTGAATTTGCATTATAGTTTAATTTATATGAATATTCTAATTTTCTTGTGATTTATTAACCAAGGAGCCAAGTACTGCTAGTTAATGGGAGTCGGTTTGTACAAATGTTGATCTAAATAGTTTTGTTTATCATAATTTCTGTTACTCACGTCAGTAAGCGGTTCTGTGACACTAACTTAAGTAATAGTATAAAAATATTTTCTTCCTTTCCTTTCATTAATATTCTACTGAAAACTACTAACATATCAAGAAACTCATTGTCACAGTACAGGAAACATAATTGCGTTCCATGACTGTTAGAAGCTTAGACTTAAATTACGTATAATTCAAACCTAGTGCATGTTAAATTTAAGTGATATTTGTTCTTATGCACATCGCACACATATTTGCTGAAGAACTAAAAGGTTGCGCTAAAGAGTTTTCTTGGGAATAATTATTAAATTCAATGGATCTCAAAGATACCTCTTGACATGAATAAAAAGCTGAAGCGGGAGGTATTATGGATACGACGCCCTTATTCACTTTCTTTCTGAACAGTAAATAGTTTACATATCCTCAATTCACATTTGTTTCAGATTACTCCAATGGTTATTTCTTAGTCCGGAGATTGTATTGTCGAGATTAATACTTAGGAGAGTAAGAGAACGTTCGATCTTGGCGTGTAACACAGATTAAATAACGACTCATTTTTAATATACAATAACTATTTTAATTAGTAATAAAATTCTGGCCCTTGAAATTATTAGTATAAAGACGTTATTATATTGCACATACCTGAACAGGTTTAAGGAAGCAACGCGGTTTAACGGCATTTATGTATATAGGACTGATCTCTCCCTAATTAATTTCTTAATTCTCCTGAAAATCTTGAATGTCACAATGTGAAAACGGTGTCACTTGTTATACAGCGGAAAGAATTAGTACTCAAGTTCGGTAATAAAAAGTTGTAGAAGTAGAAAGAATACTTGGAAGTGAATGAAGTCTCGTGCATTTTGACATGCGCAGCTCACTTTCTTTTTAAGCTAAAATAAAAACTCCTCCAAATCCCGGAAAAGCCACCACAAAATTGTGAGATTCGTCTGTCGTTGGCTGTATTTTAGAGGAGATTGCGTGGGTATTGACTCGAACAAACAAGTTGCAAAAATACTAAATTAGGGTGAAAATAAAAATTATCGACGATAGTAGGGAAGCCAATCATCGAACTATTAGTTATAGTGATGTTTTATGGTTATATATATATAACATAGAAAAGGTCAAAATAAATCAAAACCGAATTTAGCATTTGAGAGGTCCTAATGCAAAATTAAAGTTAATAATGACTAATATGCGAACAATATCACATATATTTAATATCTAGGTAGCCGTAAAAGAAATTTAATATATTAATTTAATCAATTTATTGAGAATAAGACAACCAAAAGTTTCGTGTATGAGAGAGATGACTCGATTGCCTAAAAAATCTCAAAGCACAACCATTTTTTAAGTCGTATTGTATATTGCACTATGCATACGTCTTCTTTAAACTAAGAACTTCGTTCTCATGATCTGAACATTCCAACTTTATTCTGGGGGGGGGGAATAATTAAATAAAGGATTATTTGAAAGTAATCTCCAAACAGCAGATTACCTGAACATTTTCGTTACTCAAAGGATACCTGAAGTCATTCCCAATGTCTTGAAAGTGCGTCTCTAAATATGCGCAGACAAGATCAAGTTTTCTTCCAAGATTGGGCTGGAAATTTTGAGCATTTGTTTTATATAAATTCGTGGTTTTTTTCAACATTATGTGAAAAATGCTTGCCACAGTTAGCATAAAAATATGCGTAATAAATTTTCGAATCATCAGTAAGGGAACTTTTGAGACTCACAATATTATACTAAAGCTAAACGGAATAAAGAAACAAAGGCTAAGCAATAAATTCTAGCAATTGACGAATGAAAATGTTTTTTAAGATTTGGATACGACATCAGAAAATAAACAAAAGCCTCAAAATATTAATTAGCTATTACTCTTTTTATGAGGATTATTCAATATTGAAAGAGACATATAGCTTTACAGCAAAAATTGTTTAATAAATAAATGCAATTTTTTATTTTATTTTCCACGTAATCCCCACCAGCTTCCCTATATTGGTGCAGTATTTTTGCAATTATTATCTTACAGCGAAGGATTCTTTACCCTGTTCTCAAAGCTCGTTTTGTACTTTTTTCTTCAACCGCATCGTTACTGTTGAACTTGATGACTCTCAAAGCTTCTTTCATTGGACCAAACAGATCAAAATTTGAAGGAGCGAGATCAGGGCTGTAAGGAGGATGAGATATAAGCTCCCAATCCACTTAGCAAACAGTGTCCTGAGTCAATAGGAGATCGAGAGCTGTTTTACTAAAGAAAAACGGATTTCCTCTGCCATTTCGTACATTTCCCTGAACATGGTCTTGACTTCCTTCTCATTTATGTCTTAGTACGAATAGTATAGGTTGTTGATAATGCATTGCCTCTCCAAATAATCAGAGAAAATCGAACCAATCGGCTTGTGAGTGAACCTTTTGCGACAACTTTTAAGCCTTCCAGCCACGCGTAAAAATTTGCGCTGTTCATGCAACTACAGTCGAAACCCCTTGCTCGTCGGAAAGAATATTTTGGACGGTTGCACACTTTCTGGAAGTAAAAATCGGATCATTGAATACTCATTTTCAAAAAGTACTTTCTTCCAGCAGCCACACCTATCGTAACTAAGATATGAGAGGTGATGTTTACTTCGATATAAATCGAAAAATTGAATAAAACTCTTTACATGGTTACCAATTAACCCTTACAAAAGTTTCAACTGTCTGCATCAAGAGTTTTTCTTCACTAAAATTATTTGTTTGTTTAAATATTGAATTATCATCGTATTTACGAAATGAAGTTTTACAATCAAAGTTTTTAATCAGCGCTTTGAAATCACATTTTACGGTCGAAACACTTGAAACCCCTTTAAGGATTTTAAAACACCTAAATATTCACATTATTTTAATGAATAAATTACCATCATTTAGCTTTGCATATAATATCTATGCAAGAACTAATACTCTTCATCTTCTTTAAATGTATCCGAAATTCTTGATTTTTAAAATATTATTTCCTTTCTAAGAATAAATTGCAATTATTTTAATTAGAATAAACAAAGAAAGCAAATCAATTCAGTAAAAAAAATTTCCGCTTAAGGCTGCAAATTTTCTCTGAATCAGAAACGTTTAAAAAGTCTCCAGCGGCAAAACGATTGGTATAAAATACATGAAAATTAATTTTTAACTAACTTTCAAAATTTACTTCACTGGTAAATAAAATCATAGGACAATGAGATAAAGAAAAAAAAATTTAAAAAGAATATAAAAAATAGGGACAAAAAGTTTCACGAGCAAGATTTTATTTTTCAATATTTTCTTTTCTATTCTTGGAATGCTACATCAAATTTTTATTTCCATTGTTCTAAATTGACTTTTTTTTTCTTTCAGTATTCCTTGATTGTTATTATGATTAAAATGCTGCACAGTCCTTTAAAGCAAAGAATAAAGAAAACGAGTCGTAATTTAATGAAATTACGATTTGTAAATGAGGGCTTAACTCCCAGCAGATTGAGTACTTTTTTTCTTTCTTTGTTCTTTCGTGAGAGTTTTAGTGATAAGGTGTGAGGAAAAAAAACGCTATTCATTCGCTTTACACCAAAGCTTTCCCGGGACATATGCAGATATTAAATCTTTGATAACTAAGGTGCAAAAAATGAAGGCTCCTGAAAAAAAATGGTTGATTTCCTTTCTCATTATGTACTTTTTGGTAGAACTAAAATACATATAAAAGTTGAGGAATGTTTTTGTAACAATTGTGATTCATTTTGCATAAGAGTAGAAATTTGTAATTTAGATTAAAAAAAAACATTTAAGATTGATTGATTGATTAAAGGAGTATGAATTTCGCAAAGAGAGAGAGAGAGAGAGAGAACTCTTTTAAGAACGTAACTCTTTTAAGAACCGACATAGCTCAGAAAGTGAATCAACAATTTATCTATACGGCTCCAAATATCTTTTTAAAGACAGCCACTGGTGAGAAAGCTAACATACACGGGAAGTTAGATGCATCAATCGAATGTGGTTAAAAAACTAAGGTGCAAAAAATGAAAGCTCCTGAAAAAAATGGTTGATTTCCTTTCTGATTACGTACTTTTTGGTAGAACTAAAATACATATAAAAGTTGAGGAATGTTTTTGTAACAATTGTGATTCATTTTGCATACGAGTAGATATGTGTAATTTAGATTTTAAAAAAAAACATTTAAAATTGATTGATCGATTGATTAACTGAGTATGAATTTCTCAAAGAGAGGGAGAGAGAAAGAGTTGGAAATAACCCGAAGGCTGCTTTTGACGAACCGCGAAATTTTAAGCCTCAGTCAAATGGCGAAGAATACACCTGAGCTGTCACCCCTTCTAAAACTTCCAAGCTACGTCAACAAAAGCATTTGGATGGATTTAGCATACATCAGTCCCACTACATATCTCCATTTGTATAAGGAAAATCGTTAAGGTGGAGGTTTAAGAAGCATTTGTTTTTTACGAAAAATGGCGTTGATAAAGTAAATAGGAAATTCCATTATGTGCTTCTATCTGTTAAAGAACAGCAAAACATATTTAATACTAACTCATCGGCTATTTATAATTGCTGCATCGTCAAGTTGTCGTCGTCATTTTACATAGAGAGCTCTCCATCGATAAGACTTAGATTAAATCATAACATAGCTGAAGAAAAGCAACAAGCAAAACAATAGTTTTCTCCCAGTGAATCAGAGAAGAAGCTCTCATTGGCTGGAAAATTTAGGGTGGTTTTTTCTAGGATGCGAAGAACGTGATTCTCTTGAATTATTAGAAAAATATACATGATCAATGTGAAATATTATAATAAATTGCTTTATTGCCCTTTATTATATTTCAAATACTATAATACCTATTTCTAAAACTAGCACTTTTTAAAACTCTCATACTTTTAACACCCCCTGAAATTTATGAATTGTCTGGTGAAAACTATTTTGTTATGTTTCAAAAATTTTACTTAAATGTAATGAAAAGAGACTTCTGGGAATAGGCTACATTAAAATGCATATTGTAATTATTACTTGTAATAATTGGATGATGAGTTTAAATTTCACATTTTTAATATTTGATTTAGTACTTCGCACATTTCTACTATTTGTCTTTCCTTTATTTTTTTAAAATCCAGCTCTTGTTAAATGATTTGAGGGAAATGTTGAAGAGTGTTCGAGAGGGTGGTAAAAAGATACTTGTATTTGAAAACAGATGGCATCATTAAGATAAATTGTCGTTACCATTGGGTGCTGTCATCTGTTAGTCATAGTCGAAACAAATTTGACATTGATTTACAAATTAGTTTTGATTTTGTAGTCATTTGCTGCCAAATCAAAATTTGTTTTCTGCAGCTCCAGTTGTCAAAATTAGTGAGACCTGGATTCATTTATTCACCGGAAATCTAGCAAAAATAAAAAACGTTGGGTTGCTTCTGGTGAGTCTTTTCAAAAAAAGAAAAGAAAAGATGGTCTCATCGACTGGAAAAATTATTACGAAGACTTTTTGAGGTGCGAAAGGCGTCATGATCATGAATTCGAGTAACTGAGACTTAGACAGCTGTCTAGTGAGTCATGAAGCTCATTAATAATAAACTATTTTCGATGCTACGAGCACCTTCTCTTAGAATTTCTAAGAACTTTAGAACGGCCCTTGTGCGAGTATAAACAAAAAAACCAATTGTATGTCATCCCTCAGCAAAAATTTGGAATGGTGAAAAATAATAACCCAAAATTAAAATGAATTGTTAAAATTATATTACAATTAATCTACTGTTCAAAAAAAGATTTTCCCTTATAATGTTAAATATATTTATCTCTGAGTTATTAACGTAATAGAAATCTGATTCATTATGGAATATACGCTGAAAATATAGTTAATCATAATATTGTTATATAAATATTTACATCTAAAACACTTATTTAGTAAATACTCTGTAGTAATTATTCTTAATAACAAAAGAATTATTTCATATCAAAATTCTAATTTTTCTTGGATGTTACAATACAAATTATTTTTTAAATCCTACTGGTGTAGTGCTATTATTATTGTTCCATAAATTACTATTTAATATGTTCATATTTTGTACACATTCAATGACTTACTAGTTAGTGTGATTCTGCTTTCATTGAACAAAAAGTAATGTTCCCTATCGGGTTTAGTGAACATATTTGGAATCAGGTTCGGCATGTAATATAGAAATTTTACTTTGGATATCATGTTCAAAAATAGGGTTCTCAGTACTCAAAGAGAAAAACAAATACTTCTTGACTGAACTTTCTCGTCCTCTGATATTCCCGCAGAAATCTCCATTTCGTTTCAAAATATTATTAATGTGGTGCCTCCGGCTTTAAGTATAGAACAATATATATTTGGACTACTCGTTCTCGGATAGATGAGAAACCTATTATTAAATAAAGACAGCAATTTTCCTTATCAGAAATCCAACTTTCAAAAATATTTTTCGGTAGTGTTTGGTTAGTATATATGAATTTGGAGCATATATGAATTTGAGTCAATGAATTTTGCATTTTCCAAGTATTGAATTAATACATCTCATACGTTTCTTCAAGAAATTCGTAATATTAGTGCTTCTCCTACTATTGACATAATACTGTGAGGTTTGCCCTTAATTTTCAAGATCCAGTGGCATATCTCTGTCTAATAAATTATACGAGTATCAGTCAAAAACTACTGGATTCCAATTTGAAGAAACATAAGAACAAAACAGAATTCCTTCTTTATTACCAATATAGAATATATAAAGTCACTTTCTCTAAGATTCCAAACTAACTCATGATCATAATTTATGACTTATATAAGAAATCTTATTTTACTAGTTTATTCTTTCAAAATTCAAAGCTCTCACCAAATGTAACTATTAACTTAATGTTTTGTGTAAAACTACATACAATTCACAAAATTAATAGAATTTCAATCCGAATTAAAAGCAAGTCCTTATCTTCCACCTCCCTTTATTTTCTATTAATTCTATTTCATTTTACATCATAATATCTATAAATCACTTCGCTTCACTTCTATCTTTATCCAATTCTCCTAATACCGTTTCAATTTGCTTGGAAAGAAATTTTAATTCTATGAGTCAAACTGATAAGTGTTCCCGAGGGTAGTGAACAGAAAATCAAGGAGAGACCAACGTTACAATATGAAAGATAATTGTTATCGATATATATAAAAGCTTGCATTGAAAAACAACGTCTTTCAATGCATTCTATTTGTATCATTTTTATTACTCATGGATTACAAAATATGAAAATATACAAAATACAAAATAGATATACTGTGTCACGCATATTTTGAGAAATATTTTTCGTTTGTTTTGAGAAATAGTTTGTTTCGTTTATATTTTTTTCAATTACTTAAGATGGTCGAAAAATACTAGGGCGTCTTTAAATTGGTTACAAATCAATTAAAGAATTCAGGAATTAGAAGTAAACGGTTTCTAAATACAGAACTGTTCAAAATGATTAATCTGATTGCAAAATTCCATACTTTCATAAACAAATGGCTCAAAATAATAAGTAATTCATTAATGCAAATTGAAAATTTAGACTTTTTTACAGCTGCTTGTTATAACTTTCTTTATACACGTATAACGTATAATCCAATTTGATAAGTAAATTCTTGCCAAACACATTGCAAAGTGTCAGTGGTAATTGATCGCACAGCAGCAGAAATCCATTGCTTAAGTTCATATAAATTTGTAGGTAATAGTGGCGCATACACTTTATCTTTTAGCCCCCCCCCCCCCTTCCCAAAGAATTGAGAAACATCAAAATCATCTGGTCCACTGCGAACGATCCAATTGCAAGGCAGTTCAGGGCGCGAATCCACGAATCGACGAAAACCGCTAGCCCCGAGTCCACAATCTTGGCAAAAAAGGCACCGTGGCCCTGATGCCACCAAATACTAGACGTGTAGCAGTGACTGAAACATTTAAATCTGTTGAGGCTTAAAGTCCTCACGTTGGCGTGGTGTGGAAGTTTGGATAGGGGGATACAAGCTCATGTGTCATCTTCGACACTTGACAAAGGCTCTAAATTACGAGGTCAGTCTTTCACAGCCTTCGTGTTGTTTCTGAATGCAACGTCAATGAAGCTATTACAATCACGTCACCAGGATGACTTGGGACCTCAACCAATTTTAACGTGTATCAATCCCGTTACATTGTTGCTCTTTAGTAGCTTCAGGGCTCGAACTTTCCACTCTGCGGAAACAACGTTGGCCGCGAGTCTATTTCCATAACCATTAAGCTATCGTGGCTTTGCCAGCTGATATATCTGTTTTAACTTTAATTTAATTCAAAGGATTCCTAACGGTAATAAACTGTGTTAGTTTCTTGAAATGTCCAGTTACTTATCTCCCACATACATATATATCTGGAGTTAGAGTCAGGTAGCTACCAATTGGTCATCCCATATATATGTTTCGTATAGGGATCGATATGTCCTGAATCTCCTCATTGGACGCCGAACATAATCTGTCCGTTAGTGACATTCGAAGGAATCGGTAATCAAACAGTTCATTGGTGGGGGATAGTCTCCCAATCTGACGTAAACTTGCGTCGGACTGACTATTAAGCTCTCACAATCTGTAAGCAGTGGGCGTCGCAATGTCTTTATACCTTCCCATAAGCTAAAATGTCTGCCATCTTTTTAACCTATCAGATGTAGAGATGGTTTTCTACGTCTTCGAATTCTATACGTCGGACATAAAGGAAACTCTCTAAACAAGAATTCAAATATGAAGGCTTGTATTCACAAACTTATCCGTAATATTGGTACCATTTTACGAATGATGAGGGATGATTTCGAGGGTATCGTGTGTCTTTTCCTTACATTGTAATTTGCTGAATCTTCAGAACAAAAGCTACATTCCATCATAGTACAAATTTTATTCCGATTCCGTTAGTGAATATTTGTAATCTGCGTGCGAAATCTTAATCATAATGTTTATAGCTTGTTTACCGTGTTCTTGTAAAATTATACAGCAAACGTTTCTGTCAAATTATAAATTACTGCTTAATTAGCTAACATATATCGTTAGAATCAGTTATGAAATTCAAGTTTAAGAAACACAAAATACTTTAGCGTATGTGTTAAGAAATTAAGCGAGTACACTTGTGCTCTTAAAATATGATTACAGAAAAAATAAATTAAGTTTAGAACAATCCCAAAAAGGTTTTTGGTATTTTACAATTAATAGGATATGATATAACGGTGTAATATATTTTTCATTCAACACCTGTGCTTAGTAAAAATGCTCTTTTATGTGAATCATAGTTTCAAAATAATTATCTGACTTACATTTTATATTTACAACACTTCAAAAAATTAAATTACTTATAATAAACTCTCCACACATTAGCGATGTAATGTATTATTAGACGCTTCAAATTATAAAATCCGTTTTTGAAATTATTTCCTTTTTTTTTTTTTTTTTTTTTTTTCAAAACCGGAGTGTTCAATAGATTTCAGGAGTTAGCACTTGTATATGAAAATTTATAACGTATGGTTTAAAGAATGCAAAATAATTTATTTGCAAGTTGAATTTACGCATCTGTTGCTCAGTAATATGTTTATTGTTTTACATTGAATCGTTTTAAAAAGGTTCTTTCGGCTCTCTTTTCTTTAATTCTACATTTCCAAATTTATTATAAGCCAAACATAATAGATTTCACAATTAAGTGCAAGAAAAAATAATTAGAAAGCAGAATTCTCAGAAAATTTCATTTCGAAATTTAACAATCCGTTAAAAATAATTTACGTTCATATATTTGATATATATTTCCTTTTTTTACACACAGATATATATATCTATATATATATTAAGAACTACATTGGTTAATGCGTAACAAATTTTCATATTGTAGATATTAAAATTCTATTCGAGACTTCATAGACTGCCAACTCATAAATCATGAGTATTATACTCTCAATTAAATATAATATATGCATTCTTGCATTATGTGTTAAAGTACAGACATGTTCAATAAATGATAGCTGGATTTTAAAGTCGTAGTTCCCTAAGAATTATTGCTGTCATTGCTCTTTTTATATAGTGTTTTTCTTCAAAATAAATCAACAATTCTCGATTTACGTAAACTTAAAAACATTTTATTTCATCATGTGAAGTTTCGTAATTACATATGCTCTCAGGGGTATGCTTTCTTAAGTTTAGTATGGGCATCACTCATCCCGAAGCATCCTAGGGAATATTTCTTTTCCTAGGGGGCTTACTGATTTTGTTAAACTTGTTTGACAAACCATGGGATACCTTAGTGTTCCTTCTCTATTTTAGACCCTTCTTTTTGTCAACCAATCAATCTCCCTCCCATTTTTTCAAACGTCTGAAAATTCCTTTTACACCTTGTTTAGTGCAGCATAGCTATATCTGGCTCTTACACCACAAAAATTCACTAACATTCACTTACTAATTTAATACGTTTGCTTAAAAACTGCATAAAAGTACGCATTTATGAGAACTAAACATACATACAATAGAAACTATAGGGACCTAGTGGTCATAGTCTCATGTCCACGACAAGAAATATTCGAATCTAACCAAGAGCTCAATTCCTAGTTCTAGCTAAGTTCTTCTTTCAGAATAATGAGGGATGCTGCTGCTGATCGCAATTATATAACTTAAGATTGCATAGAAGCAAAGGATAGAGGTAAGAATTCAGGTGTTATTACCATCAATGTTTACATATATTGTTACGAAAATTGTCCTGTGTGTGTAGGTGAACAGTCCGACAAGCAGAATACTAGAAAAATAGTAATTTATTCTTTAAATAATAATAAAACAGGAAGCACAGGCGACAACAAAATCGTACTTGCACAAATTTGCAGCACTAAATATACAGCAATCCACAGTTTAAACAAAATCACGCATTTTGCAAAGCAAACAAGATAATCGCTTTCACTCCAAAAGACTAATTCACTGACGATCAGCGGCTCTGTCTATTTATGCCTTGAAGACCGGATGTGACGTCACATAGAAAGTTCTCCAATGTTTCTGTCCTATTCTGGAAACTTCTCGACGAAACTAGATTTTACTTGAAGATTCGTGATGCCAATTTTTGTCGCCAGTCTCCAAGTTTATCGCCAAGTCGCCAAGGCCAGGGGTCGAATTCCTGCTAATCCCCTTGGCGTCCAGATAGCCTGTGAACGTCTCTTAGCAACCATACGATCAGTATTGCTGGGAAGCAAAATTTCATATTTGTAACAATATTGTCAAATTTTGTAGTAAAACGTTCACTTTAGAAATATGGGGACTTAAGATGTGATGATTACAGGGTTTCTTATATTGCCAATTTAGAAATAAATAATCAACCTTAAATAAATAAATCGCATTACTTCGTCTTTAGTTTAAATTAAAAATTATTTATACGTATGAGAATCCAAATAATATAGCTAAATATAAACAAGTCTTTTAAAAGCTCAAAAATTGATGAAAATCTTTTATTAATTTTATCTCTGTTTTTTTAACCCTTTTTACAATAAATTAAGAATAATTAAAGTATTTAAATAGATAAAAAAAAAAGTTGCTGTTTTTTTAATTTCTGTAAAAAATATTCCATAAGTGTACATTTACCAATTACATTCAGAACAGAACCATTATAGATTCCTATTATCTAAATAACACCTCAAGTAAATCTTCTTGATACATTTCGAATACAATGTGAATTTTTAAATGGGTCTTTGTCTTAAAAAAGAAAAAAAGGAAATTAAACATGTCTTAATGAAATTTTGTAGAATTTGTGTAACAGAGTAGTATTTTCTTTAAACTATACTTAACCCACTGAAGTAATCATCAGCGAAACGCAAGAAAATGGCTTATTCTCACATCTCATCGCAGAAAGAAGCTTGTTGAAGAGTAAGATGAAGAAAAAGTTTAATCTGCTGGGAGTTGAATCCTCATTTTCAAACTTTAAAATCATTTATGTACGATTTATTTTTTCATACACTATCTTAAAAGACTGTGCAACATTTTAATCATAATAGCAATCATGAAACTCAGACAAAAATACAAATTCTTAAAAAGTTAAAGAAGAACAAAGAAAAGATAAATCTGTTGAAACAGTCTCCAATGGCAAAGAAAAGAAATTGAATATGAAATCCTGTTCACACAAAGATATTTTTTTTGTTTTTACCTTAAGGAATTTCGTTTTCTTTTCGTGAACTATTTTTCGGTTTAAACGTGAAGGAATATTTAAACGTTAGTTATAATTAATATTTATATACTTTGTGCTAATCGTTTTTCGCTAATGATTAAAAGAACATTTTTCATACATTTAAGAATTAGAGAATATTTTTACGCCTTTCCGGGGAAAAAAATCGAAAGCATTTGATTTCTTGTTCTTTTTAATACATTTTTCTAATTAACGTAATTGTACTTAGCCCATTGAAAGAGTGGAATAATTAACAGAACGGGGAATTTGGTTTTAGTTGGAAGAATGTTGAAATTAAAAAGCCATTTTCCTTAGAGGATTTTCACATTACCATTTTGAGACGAGTTTTTGATAATTATCAGATTCAGCTTCTCCAGGTGTTTTCAAATGATAAGCTGATTTTTATATTTTTAGAATAAAGACTTTTTTTTCGGCAAAAAAATTATGGAAAGTATTTTTCCGTTTTGAAAATAATTAAATGTAAAACTTTTGTCGATGACAGTAATTTTGGGAATTTGATGTGTGACTGTATCATTAACAACAGAATTTTGTCAATCGATGAATATTACTTTTAGGTATTTTTGTGTTTTTATAGTTATAAATTGATATGAGATATAAAAAGCATTGTAAAGTAGGCTATAGATAATCCTCGTCAAAGATTTTTGCATTTAATTCCCGTTTTTGTTCCCAACTTCCCATACAAAGTTATAATAATAAGATTACTACTTAAAAGCAATAAATGAGCCAAATCTGGGGTCATCCGCTTGGGTCAACTACATTCATGAACCCCTGACTCTGTTACATAGGAGTGACCGAGTTGATTCCTCTTTGTGAGGTATTGTAACCCAAAACATTGATATATATGGGAATTAAGGGTCTAGCCGTTTGACATCCGACATCTGCGTGCACGTGGGTTGAACTTGATATTGGCCGATAAGAGCGAATGGTGATGAGGGACAAAAATTGAGTTTTTCTGTCATTGGATAGTCAATTCAAAAATGAAAATAAATCAAAGGGGGGAGTGAGACAGTCCTACCCGAGGATTTAAAAGGGAGAAAAAGAGAAAAGGGGTGAAGCCTGAAGAAGAGCGAAAGAGGCAATCCCGCAAGAAGTTAGAGGCTATTTCCTGCTCTTGCGATTATAGAACTAAAATCGATCTGCATTTGATATTAAGCTATTTGTGGTTTTATTTTAGCTATATTTGTACGTGACTTTGTCGAATAGAAACCAGGTAAAAACGCCTTCTAACTGGAATATAATTCATAGAATTGTAAAATAAAGAAGTATTTTTACTTAAGCTATGTGATTCTTTCCCGCTACTAACTCATTCCACACATTCTGGGGTCACTACGTTACGGCATTTAATAATTGACATTTATTATACTTCATTAGTTAATATTCGCATTATCAATTTCAAGCCGGAGAGCATATAACATTTTCTGTTGAGACTACTTAAAGACAGAGATTTTCAACTTCAAAATAAAATTGTAATATTGCTCAGAAATTCAAATGATATTTTTGACATTGGCATGCAACGATATCTGAAAGGATCTTGTGAAACTTCATTGATATAAGAGTATGTATATTACTGAAGTTAGGAGAGGATGATTCAAGAAGTAATTGTATCTGAAGACAGAGTATCAGTAAGGTAAATTGTTATTTCCATCGGATGATACCAGTTGTTAAATGGTACAAATTTGGTACATATTAATGAATTAGTTCATATTTGGTAGTCATTTGCTGCCAAATCAAAATTTTATTACTTCGGGGTCCAGCTGTCAACTTCGGTGAGACATGGAATTTTCGTTTTGCACCGGAAAATAAGCAACAATCAAAATGGTGAATTAGCTCCTAGAAGGCGAAGATGGTCTTATCAACCGGAAAAATTTTGACTAAGAATTTTTGAGATTCGAAAGGCGTGAAAATCACGAATATGAGTAACGAAGGAGAAGCCAACTGTCTGGTGGGTTATGATGCTTACAAACCATTTACTATATTACGAGTGCCATCTACTGAATTTTCTAAGGACTTATTGAACGACCCTCGTCCTCTTAACACAGCATTAGGTTATTTTAGAATTTTTTTTTTTTTTTTTTTTTTTTATGCAATCTGTCATTTTCAAAATTCTTGGTGAAATTCGCTTTTAAAAAAGTGTTCATTCTAATGTATGTACGCATTCCTAAGTTCAAGTAAATAATTAAAATTGGCAGGAGAAGTAAATTCAAGTAAATAATAATTAAAATTGGCAGGAGAGTTAAATTCAAGTAAATAATAATTAAAATTTGTAGGAGAAGTAAATTCAAGTAAATTTTGTTTTGCACGATCAAGTAATCAATCAAATGTGTTAAGCGGTAAAAACTTCTCCGTTAATGAATACATCGAGCAGTATTAGTACAAAGGTTCAAGTGCATAATTTGCGATCTCTTTTGTGATAAGACATTTTAAGCCTTTTTTTGTTAAAAATTATAGAATTATCTGTTTTAAAGAGGTTAGTTTCTTAAGGATATGCTTATTAACTTTGTTTAAATGATTGTGTCCAGTTTGTTTCTTTCTTCTTCTTTAATATGGCCGATTTTAGCTTTGATTTGGGTTTTCTATTTATTTTGATTTTATACCATTTTTTGTGTTGTAATTCTCTGAAGTATGATTGGTTGCCACCGTAATTCTAGTATTAACACGCATTTCTCAGTCCACTGTCCGCGACTTATATCCATTTTTCAATTTTAATTTCCTTTATCTTTTCTCTCGAGACCTGCTTTAATTAGATATTCTTGAGGTTTGCTTCAATGCTTGAATAATTTACAAGAAATGCTGTTAAAAATAATTTTCATTAATATTAACTTGACTTGACGCTAACACGTAGATCTTTTTAGTGCTAAATCGTTTTGACAAGGGATAAATTTCTCTATTGTTTATCATTAATTATAGATTTAATTGCGTGTGACAATAGCCAGTATTGTTTAAGTTATATACTCACGCATCTAAATATATTTAACTAACTAATTTTGCTTGTATATCCGTAACTAAAATAATCATAAATTGGAAAGTATAATTAATTTAGTATCCAAAACTCAAAAGTTGATCATTGCATTGAAAAATTTTAGCAAGACTCTTAAAATTTAATGTATATATATTATTGAGATAAAATTATTTTTATTTAAATGAAATGTTTAAACATTTACTTCTTAAAATAGGAATATCGTAATACTTATGTAAAATTTAAACAAACCATATTAGTTTTCAAAATAAATTATAATATATAAAGTAACTTATTCTATTGAATATTTAAATAATTCGATATAAAAACAAACGTTTTTAAAAACAACGTTTTTATATGGTGGCAAAGTTTATTAGAGAAAGTTATTGAAATATTAGTTAAAACTGTTAGTTATTTTTATCTTTAAAATTTACTTAAAAAGAGACATTTGTGAGAGTATTAAAAAATTCATAATATAAAATCAAAACATGCATTTGAAAGTTTGTAAGTCATTCTATTAAAAAAAGAATGGGAACCAGAATTCAGAAAAAATTATTGTGATAAGACATGGCGCCAAATATTGGAAACTTTCTTTCTTGCTAATGATTACTGACTAAAAGTCAGCAACCCTTACTATCTCGGAGATTGTAAAGGGGAGATAATATCTCCCCTTTGTGAGTACAAAAGGTTTACGATAACCTCATGCGGTGTGGGGAGTGCCCGGTTCTCCCAGAGGGGGAAAGAAATTTTTCCCTCAATCCTAAAAGCGCCTAGAGGAAAGAATATTTTGACTTATTAAAATTATTGAAATATTAGTTAAAACTTGTCGCAAACGTCTAAATATTGCATTGTTAGGCGAGTACGAACGATTCCCAAAATTTCGAAGCTCTAGCTTGATGGGAAGTTGATTAAATTAAAGATCGAAAATTTGATGACACACACACACACACACACACCAAGTGAAATTCAGAAAAACGTTGTAAAAAGTACTCATCAAACATTTTCCCCCACCTTCAACGTTTTCTATGAAACAAAGCCTTGTTGCTTCGGCAATAACTAAAACTATTAAATATCAGTTCATTTATATTTTCTAACGTGAAGTTGTCATTTACGGGCCCATAGTTCCTTCTGAGCAATATTTTATTAGATATTTAAAATAAGAAAAAAATATATTCACCATATTTTTAGACACGCATAAATATGCATTTCAGAAAGCAAAAACTTCACTTTCAATTAATATTGAAAACTTAATAGTTTCTAAATATTTTAATATTTTAAAATTCCTATTTCATCTAAAGATTTTAATAATTTTAAACAACTTTTTTTTAATTTCTAAGAAGAGTTTCTCGCATTTATGTCTATGAGTTTGGAATTGCACTAGTGGTATTAATATTTTTACAAATTGTTTTCTATTAAACATGACGAAAAACACAGTAAAAATAGTCAAATGCAATTATGTCAGTTTTTAAAAACTAATTATTTGTCTAAATATTTAATTCATACGCAAAGTTCTCAAACGTATAATGCAAATTACCTACAAAATTTTCAACTCGATTACAACAAAAAAGGTTTTAGCGTTTAAAATAACCCTCATGAAAAATTAAAAGTTGTTAAAACACTTTCAGTTTAATAAAATAAATTGGCCTACTGTTGAAGAAAATTTAAATGGCCCGCTAAATAACATAACTAAATCTATGAAAGTTTGTGCATGTATTTACAAAATCTTACAATAAGGTAACGCAATTTCTTTTGACAGTTTGGTCAATTTAAGGTTCCTGTATGATCTCAGGAAATTCTTCAATTTGATTAATAAAATCTTCTCTAGCGAAAAAATTAATAAAATCATGGCAAAATTTAGATATTCTAAGAAATGCATATCTCTTTAATGTTTTAAATACCAGTTTCCTAAAGGTCAGGTTTTGTTTAATAGAAGAATGAAAAATACATTATGTGTAACTATGCCCAAATATTTCCCTTATATCGATAAAATTTCAATTTGTTTAATTTCGAACATAGTAATAATTTTAATGGCATAAGAAACGATTTAAAGCTACATTCTTTTAAACATTCAAACTATTCTAATTATTTTCATGTATTTCTTAGTGCCATTCAATTGTAAAAATAACCAGTATGTATCAAGCAAAGAGAGTATGTTTAACAAAACATTTCTCGTTTTTACATGAATTTACAAAACAATACTGCCAATGTTTATAACTTGTTTTCAATTTTCATGTTGTGTACATTTTATTTATACATAGAGAAAAATACACACATGTATGACTGTGTTTAATTTCAAAATACCTTCCATTTCTCATTACTATGATTGCGTTTTTTTTCTGTTTTATCGTTGTATTTATATTTGTAGTTATAAAATATACTTTCCTTCCTTAAGAAATTATGTTTTATGGTACACATTTATCCTTTTAATAATATAAATTTAACGACACCTACATTATATTGTGCAGCATTCCCAAATATTGAACTTCTTATTACTTTAATAGTTATTGTAACGATAACAGCATGTTTGAAAAACAAATAAGATTCATTAAATTAATTATTAAGTTATCAGAGTTCACATTTTTACTACTGGTAATGAAATTATCAGTTTATTCATGGGGGGTTCAAAACATAACTTTTTTTTTACCACAGATGCCGTTGCTAAGGCACGTCGGTGTTACCTTTGTGTCCTGCAATTTGTTAAACAATAGAAAAACAAATTTGAGGTTGATTCATAGGTTAGCTTTGACTTGGTTGCCATTTCTTTCAAATTAAAATTTGATTGCTGCCGTGTCGAATTGTTACCATCGATTAGACCTGGATTCATCATCATATTCCTGTAACCAAGCAACTAATAAACCAATGAAAATGCTTCGAAGAAGGCGAAGCCTGTCCCATCGCCCAGAAAATTTTTGAAAATTATGGCCGAAAGTACATGTCAACTATTTTTTGGAATATTCATGGCCTCAAACCCATGAACTTCTTATAAAGTGGAGAAAATATGGAAGGACAAAAATACTGTAAGTGGGCCCATCCCTATTTCTAATTCCTAACACTGATACTTTTTAAAATACCTTCGCGTTTTAAATGGGTTTTTCTTTAACTCACATTGTAACTGTGTTTGGTTCAGATCTTTAAAAGTTTTTTTCCTCACATTTTAAAGCGCTCAATTGAGCTGAAATTTTCTATACACGAATATTTTGGATCGCAATACGAAAGTTTATTATAATCAATAAAAATTAATTGATTAAAACTAATCATTAAAAGAATTAAATTTTACGCCAAGTTTCTCGCCAAATCGACAAACGGTAGCCAAATCCGTCGTTAAATAATTTATCATTTGTTTTAATTTTAATTATATTTAGCTTAAATATATTCAATTTAATAACACAGTTTGCTTATAATATTTTAATAATATAGTTTGCTTTAATTGTAATTACATGTAACTTAATTGATTAACATAATGCTTAATTGAGCTAAACAATTTACTTGTATTTGTTTTAGATGATACATTTAATAAACGTCAACTAATAAAATAAATTATTAAAACTAATAATTGAATAAAATCAATTTGACTCAACGTTACGTTTTGCTCTTAAAATTTAAGGTCTGATAAAATTATGTTACGCAAAAAGTAAGTTTGAAAGGAAATCCAAGTTAAAAAAAATCGTTTTTTACCGGTGTTAGTATGAAACAAATCTCACAGTTATCAGCACAAAGCACGTGTCTTTTTTCACCCTTTTGTGTATGAATTTATTTTCATAAAGAAACGTACTCGTTCGTTAGAAAAATTTTCCAGCTGAGAGCAAATCTAATAAGTTTCGAAATTAGTGTAATTTTTTTTCCTGAAAAATATTAAATGAAAACAGTACTTAAATCCAAAAATGAGAAATGTTCTCACTTTCATTTAATTAACTGTTCACTTCACGCTCTTTTTTTTTTCATTTGAGAACAATAATTTGGATATTTCTCAGACCTTAATAAAATTCATTTTCTAAAGAAAGATTTTTATTTAATTGTGTGCATTAATTATTTTAAGGAGTGGGTTAGCATATAGGATTAATGTAAAGTGGAAATGAAAATAAACAAATACACACACACATTTCTGTGTTTTAAATAATTTAATTTGCCGTGATGCTGACATAAATTATATTTAAAGTAATTAACTAAATGGCTCTAGTTATACAATAGTAATGACAGTTGTTAAAACACTGTTTAAATTAAAAAAAAAGTAATTTTATCTTTGGAAGAAATATAAATTGCATACAATGTGTAATTTTAGAACGAAGAATGATATTTGTTATTTGTCTGGTATTCTCCTTTTTTAATGAATTATTGGTTGACTGAGTAAAAATCACTCAAGAGGAACAGGAGGGCTGTAAGTAATTGTTATAATTACATAGTAAGTGCTCTTTAATTCACCATTCGATAATTAGGCGCAGCCGTTTGCTTTCGGATTTTTCATGCGGATTCGGGATTTGACCTTGAACATTATGTTACAAACCAGCGGTGTTCCCAGTGTTTATCATTACTATAAATTTTTATTTCATTGTAATGTTTCTCGTTTTTTAGCGGATTATCATGTCACGTAATATTACAATTGTGCACATGTGCGGTACAATAATTAGCAATAAAGTATTCTTCAAGAGCTAATTCAACTAAGAAGCATAATATTGCGAATAAAGCATTCTGTTACAACTTGTTTTAACTGCCATTACTCGAGGAGTGGCTATTAAATAACGAGACTTTTGCTGAAAACTCTTTATTTTGAAGTCATATTTTAATAATGTGAATTGCATAAAAATACGATGTCTTCCCAACCAAAATGAAGCATGCTTAGGTAAATTAGATGAAGATAAGAAACGCGTGAATTGAATAAGATTTCATGATATATATGCGAAATACAATTGAAATTGCAGAAAAGGGGTACAGAAAATAAGACGTGATTCCGAGTAAAAGTTCGAAAATTCGAATCTGTTGTTTTCGAGAAGTATTTGAAACAGAACGAGTGATTTGGTACTTTAAGATTTTATTATTAGATCATAATCTAGGATTGATGAGTTAAGTGGGATTTGAGAGAGAGCGACCTTACATATTCACTGGTCGTTAATGAATTGTTTTGTCCTGAGTTTAAGTATCTTCCATTAAGGTTTTATTCTTTTGACTATTTAATTAGATTTAAAGTTGGCTGGGGTATTAAATAATGAAGGGGATACGTAGCAGAATTAAGCTGTAAAATCTGTCGAAGAACTTACGTTGGGACTATTTAGAAATTAGCTGAGGGGATGCCATTTTAGATATCGTCCTTGTTCCCTTTATTATTCCTTAACATTATAAGGTACGTCTTCGATAGCCCTTGTGTTGCCTTTAAGAATGACGTTAATAAACAATGCAATGAGTCAATCAATCAATCCACGCCACACAATGTTTAGAAATTCAGATACAGTTCCAATTGATGGGCAGCAGTCCTTTTACAAAACAAAGGTTTATTCTTACATATTTTTACATTATTTTTCACAAGTTTAATGGGTTGTATTATGCAATTTTTACAAGGTTAGGGTTACTTAAATTGATTTTACACTAAATTCCGGAAGCTTTGAGCCAGATGAAGTGTTGAGAAGGCTGGCTGGTTTATTAGATTAAATACTGTATTAGGTCAAACAGTGCAAAAAAGTGGTTAATCTATTAGTAATCTAGTGATTCATGCCGACAGTTGCTTAAAATGCATATCCGTAACCTGGATTTTGGAGGAGGAAAAGAAGAAAAAGATTTAAATTAAACTTAAGATGGAAAGAAAAGGACTAATTAACTGTCAAAAAAAGAGGAAGATATAAATTGAGGACAAATAGAGAAAATAACTAGAATATTTCGAGGGAGTGTGTCATTGTGTTTACTAAAGCTAGTAAAACCCCTGAGAGAAAGAGCAATACTCTCGGGTACCTAGGAATCGGAAGTCTGGTTCATATTTAAAATAATTAAGCCACTGAGGAAGTGCGGAAAAAGGCATCGGAATTGGTATTTTCCTTTCCTAACTTCCACACCAAAAGCGGACTTTGAGGAGTAGTTCCATTTAACATACAGTTTCCCCAACTCCTTTCATGAGTCTGGAGAAATCAGGCCCTCAGGGGCTGACCTTCTTTGGGTAAGAACGGAAATCACTCAACTTTCGCCCCTAGTGATCTTTTTCCTTTCCCGTGGGGTTCAATGTCATAGGTAAATTCGGGTGAAGTGTCCCCGGGATACTCTAGAATTCCTTTTGCTATCTTTGATCTTCCTTCTTGTCAATTAATTTTTCAATTTTTTCAAACCTCTGATAACAGTTACACCATATTCAGCCTTTGCGCCATTAAACTTCGCCCTCTCTTATTCACTTGAAGGAATCAGGACTCAAACTAATATCTCGATTGAACACCATTTTCCATGGATTTATTGACTGGTTTTAATACCCTCGCACAGAAGCAACACGAGGGCTATTCGTCACAGACCTCGTAATATTGAACCTCGGTCAAATGACCACGATGAACCTGAGTTGGCACCTCCCTCTCCAAACTTTCACAGCACACCAAAGCAAACATCGCCCTCCAGGTGGTTATAATCGCTTAACTACCTTTGCCTCATCCACGTACATAACTGCTTTTTAAATGTATATATGACACAAGTAGCTCATAAAATCTAATTATCTTTTAATTTACTCAATTTAATTTTCAAAAACTGTTCGTAATTCAAATAAAATACTATATTCAATGATAAAAGAATAACAGCATCATACAAATTTCTATTCAAACATTTAATGTGGAAAGTAGTAAATTGAATGATAAAATTATCATCACGATTCAAACAATCAATTTAATTTCCTTAAAACACTTGATGTTCTGATATTCTTTAATAATAAAACCTTTACGAAGCAGATGAAAAAAAAATTTCAAAATAAAATTTTAGATATGGTAACCTTTAAGTAAACTTTCTACATGTAAGGCATAGGATTTATTAAAAGACGCAAATTTAGTAAGAAATTCCACAACTATGAATTGGGTAAAATTTCCTGCCTGGATCGTGTGGCTACTGTCCAACGGAGATTAATATTATATCATTAGCTTTTAAGTGTGTTTCAAGTTGAATTTGGATATAAGTGACTCTATTGTTTTATGAGGGTAATGTTATGTATAATGGATGAGCAATTTTAAACGTTGTTTAAATAACTAGGGTTATCACTCTAACTTCCAAATCACGTCTTGTGAAACTTTCAGGCACAGGACAATTCAAAGTATAGTTATATGCGTAATTCTACTAGGTGGATCTTCAATGAATTCAAGTTAGGAACTCAAGACATGGGATCGTTAGCCATGAAGTTAGTGAATACTACAATGGGACAATCCCTGAGAACTTTCAATATTAATTTTTCTTAAGACTTTTTTTCCTACAAAATTCACATTCATCTCCAAATGTCTTAGTCAATTTGGAGGTCTTGCCCGAAAATCATCTCCACGGTTTATTTCAAATTAAGATGGTACAAGAAATAATGAGAGCTATTGACAAAAAAATGTTTTTTTTTTTTTTTTTGTATAGTAAACAATATTTTCGTTTTGATTCATTTCCCCTAAAATAATACGCGTAGATAGGCAGTAGTTACAAATTTAAGTTTCTTAGTTTTTATTTTCTCAACCTATAAATATAGTGGTCAAATTTTATGTTTTGCGGTAATGTGAGAGGGAAATATCTATTCTCTGAAAATACATGTACTAGAATTTTCTGAGAATGAAACCCGTAACAAAATTAGCTTTAAGAGTGTCTACATCTTGAATGATATTAAGACGTCCCAGGTTATGGGCATCATCATATTAAAAATAATTAAGATATTAAAAATAAATGCGTCAATATAAAAAGGAATTTTTAAATAGAGGAGAAAAAAATTCTGTCTGATATTAACTACGCATAAACATAAAAGAAACTGAAAATATAAGTGAATTTACTTTTTTTTTTATTTCTAATTAAATAAGTGTTTGTGATAAACTAAGTCACTTCTTTGCAAAACAAATAAATCCAAATATTTTAAATTGAAAAGGGAAAATTATCATTTTAAATTGGCATGATTTTTGCACTTTCATTTTTTTTCATTCATTTATCAATTATTATAAAAGTATACACTTGAATTTACATATATTGATGATGTGAACAGTACATTTAAGCGGAATGTCGGGCTGCGTTTCAGAATGTCCGAGTTTTCTGAAACCCAAATCAAAGTCGAAACGAAATCAAGGGTTTGAATAATAAGTTTACATTTGAGGAAGGAGGGTCTTATCAAATGTGTACACAATGTTTTCCCTGCTAGTATTATGTGTTGTTGAAGGCTCAGTGAAAAACAATTATTAATGATAAAAAAAGAGGAACAAAAAAGACAAAATATAAATTATAAAAAAAAAAGTATTTGTGAAATTCAAATAATCTTTCATTGAATTAATATAAATAAAATATAGTTAGATAGCAACAACGAAAAATTAATTAAATAGGGCAAAATACAATGCCATTTTTTTTCCTTTTAATTTTAAGAATATTTTTTTTATTTTTTTAAGTGCAGGAAGTTCAACGCGCGAAGTTTCATTTAACTTGTAATCTGTATAAATTGGATTAAAAATATTTTAAATAAATATATTTTTCAATCGGATCCTATTAACATGTGGCTCAGTAATACGTGAGCTCTTTCTCGTGACTTTTCTTTGGCTCCCTGGAAAAGCAATCACTTCTGATATCATTGTATTATTGTAATTCTTATTTTCTTTTGCTTTGTTAAATTCAGATTAATTTTTTGTTAGGATAACGTTACGACTTCTTATTAATACCAGACATTAAAAAATTTTTCTTCCTGTTCCATACATATGAATCACCATTTTTGGGGAAGTGAAATGTTCCAGTTTGGAATATATTTTGACAGAGATTATTTGAAGATCTCTCACAGTCAATAAGAATAGTTGGACGTTCAACCAATCAAAATTGATCAATTTTTCAGAGTTATAAAGATATGTTCCTGTATAAGTGATTTCCGTAATAATTGAAAGTATTGGCGAATGAGTGTTAAAGTCAACAAAAAGCTAATACGATCGAGGAAAAATTCAATGCTATTCAACAATTTCGAAAAGGGGTAAGAGCATCAAAAAATAAAGAGAGCTGTTTGAACCTGAGTCTACATTACGGGGATAGATCAGAAATGAGAATAAACTTCGTCAGTTTGATGACAGCGTTGATACCGGTAAAAGAATCACTGAAGAAAGAATTAAAATAATGGAAAACAAACTTGATAAATGTCTGAATTTCCGATTTATCAGTTTATATAAATACTGTATCTCGCGACTCATTTAATATACGGTTTAGTATTCATGGAGCCTAACGACCACTTGCTAACGATAGCAGATTGTTTACCAATAATAAAAAAAAAACTTGTTCAATTTTTAATATTATTATTCGTAATATTTATAGCATAAACCTACACATATTTATATATTGTGAATATTTTGCACTTAAATTCGTAATTTACAGTTTTTGAAGTATGATTCCTTTCCAACTAATTACAGAACTTTGAACTGCTTCAGATTAAAAATACAATTAAAAATTGTATTATAGATAAAGGCGTAAAAGAAAAACGCTTATGAAAAAAAATTGGACATCTGTGACTTATTAAAAAATAAGTCCAATTAATAAAGATGTAAGGAGCGCAAAGACAACACACAAAGAAAAATAGCAATTTTGTGTAAAATATATCAAACTTTTTCATTCATTAACTCAATATGAACTGATAAGCTGAAAAGCATCAACCAACTGTTGCATAGTTCACAACAATCCCATTTCTCCACTACAAACAAAAAAAAAACCCTTTAAATCTGAAAAACAAAAAAGGCCACTTTTAAAGGCTCTCAAAGCCAACGCAATTGAGTATTAATCAACTGAGCAAAAGTGGAACCGAGAAAACACTATCAATAAGAAATATTTTTTTTCTCTCTCTTGCGCCCTCACTCCTAACAATAAAACTTATCCTCATCTCCCAATCCCATCCAAACAAGAGCACAAACTCTACTTTTATTGGTCCGCAAGAATCATGGGAGGGCGTAAACGGTGGCGCCCCCCTCTCAAACAAGAGCGCCAACTCGAAACGTTCTGTCTCCAGTCTACGGACGATTCCCGAACCGAACAGGTCTCTCCTGATCGCCACGTCCATCCCGAGAGCGGACATCGTCCAGAGAAACATGTGTCGTGTGTCTCATAAGAAAGCGCATATGCGTCTGTCACCCCATCAACCCGATGAAGAAAAATCGAAGGTAGGACGAGAATTTTATTGTCACACGATGTCATATTGGTGTGATTAATTTTGGGGCTTAACATAAATTATGACAGCCAAACTTAGACCGATCCATATCAAAATATTATGGATGGCTTATCAGAATATTATAAATGGCTATGAAAGGGAAAAAATATTTGATAGTTTTTTCATTCCCTTTAAGCTAAAAAAAATTATTATCGTATATTTTAACAAATTTTACATTTATTTTAGTCTAATTATAAAAAGAATAGCGTACTTTTAATAAAACAAAATGACAAAAATAGTTCCATAGTGACGTTTTTAAATGAAAGAAACATTATTTAAAAAAGCAGTAAATGCTATATATTTTAAATTAGAGTTAAATAAAAACAAGAAAAAATCATAAAAACTGTTGTGCTTCTTTGCAAAATATCATAAAATAAAATCGTTATCAAACTTACGACGTATAACTAAAATTAAAGTTCTTCTTTCTTTTTTATAATATTGAACTCTTAGTATATAGTACATTATTGTAATGTGAGACAAATTTAAATCAATTTCCTGAGAGTGAAGAATTATGTTTGTTGCATAATGTGTATACATAATTTTAAAATAATTTATCTTCCGATCAACATATTCAAATAATTTCTTACAGAAAGACATTTTAGAATGACAGTCTGGTTTCTTTGTAGTATATATATATAGTTTTAAAATGTTCCATCACAACTTTTGATTAGATTTATTGCCGTTCAAGTTGTTTTAAAAAGTGTTTGCAATACATTATCATTTTGTATTGCTTTTAAAGAATAATGTGTTTCTTACAAGTGCTTGTGTTGTTCAATGTCA
>BMAW01105893.1:326136-382274 GCA_019974015.1 Nephila pilipes | reverse complement strand
AATAAAATTATCAGAATCCATCTAAGAATAAAAAGTCCTTTGTTTCACGTGGCTGAATTGAAACTACTAAGTAATAACATTTAAAACTAGATTCTAAAGGAGACATCGAATTTTGAGAGAACTAACTTGTAGTCATAGAGCATAAATCACAGGGATATACACCTGAAAGCAAAAATACAGCTGAAATATAAACATCTGATGATATATATCGGCTTCGATAAAAATAATGATATAGCCCAAGAGATTTGTTTTTACGAAACAATTGGAAAATAGTAAGAAAGAAAATTTACATAGTTTTATGTCACCAAGAATGCTATTGCGAATGGACCTCTTAAAAGTGAAAGCCACTCACTCCAGTGTGACAAATCACTTGAGCTTTTGTTTTACTCTTTCAGCTCAGAAATTAACACATCAATCAATAACCCCGAGGACTAACCATGAGATGGCGTCTCGTAGTAAACCACATGAGTCTTTCTAGAGTACTAACCTTTGCTTGAAACGTGTCAAAATTTTAAGTCGATCGACCGAAACAGCTGAGTTATCGGGTCTGGAGTAAAGCCGTTTGTAGGTTGTTTAAAAATGGAAAACCGAGTTCGTGTTCTGATACAACATTGTTTCTTAATGTTAAAACACCGTGCAACGGAAACAATGATTGAAAATGTTTCCGCGGACCTTGTCCATCAAGAAGCAACGATTTGTCGGTGGTTTGCACGAGTTTAAACGTGTCGATTACCGACAAAATGACGCGGAACTACTCGGATGAACCTGTGGGCGTCACCGGAAAATGTGAGTGGAAATGACAAAATTATAATGAAAAGATCGTAGTAGAAGCCCGTGAGATGTTGAGATGACACAGATATCATATTGCAGATGTATCTTCATGAAAAGGTTTTGAGGAAAAAGTGGGTTTTTTTCAAGAGTCCACGCGATTGCTTTCGATGGAACAAAAACAGCAACGAGTCGATGATTAGAAGCTGTTTATCGGCATTTACTCGCAACAAAAGATTTCTTGGAAAAATGAAAAAAAAAAATTGAAAATTTGGAAACAAGCGTGAACAGATGTATCCTAAAAGGTGATTAACAAAAGGTGTTATATTGATGAATAAAAAAAAATTTCAAAAATGTTGTTTTCAATGTTAGTACTCAAGTTATTATTGATTGGTTAAGTGTATTATAAGAAAAACTTTAAAGAGGTCAACAGTAGAAATAACCAAGTTGTACAAGTCAATGTTTTTTTTTAAAACATGGATTTAGATTTGACTTTAGCTACAGATTCGAATCTGTTCGTTGCGACATTCTAGATTAAACCAGAATTCGATCTCAAGATTCTGCCTTAAAAGTCATCGATTGTGAAACATAAAACTACTTATAATTTGAGTTCTTCGATTGATTAAAAGAGCATCGAAGATGGAGAGATTCCCTTACAATGTAATTTAATGATATAAAAATGTAATAGGAAATGAATATGAAAATTCTAAATGAAATCAAGAGAATATAAAACATTTATGAACATCTGTAAGACATCCATAGATTCCAAGAAGAACTAAAACTGCATACAATCTACTTTTTAATTAAATTCAAGAGCAATACGTAACTGAACGAAGTACATCAAACAGCAGATCAAGATCAATTTTTACGCGATCAAGATTTATCCAGATTGCTGTGATATTAGTTTTTTCTTTTTTCTTTTTATAATTTTTTAACTTTTATTTAAAAGTTTTCTAGATTTTTCCTTAAAATAAATACACACAGAGTAGCTCTTACAAAAAAACTTTTAATAAAGCTAATTTTAATTATAAATGGTTCTGTCTACTTATTAAATTTTTTTTTATTTTATTCAAAAATTAGTGCCGCAACAATTGCTAAATGATAACATAGAAAAAAAAATTTCTTATTCTTATTAATTATAAAAATAAAATATAAACATATAATTATCAAATTTTTTGTCAAAGATGCTTTTTATTACATATTAATAATTTCTTCACCCCTGCAGTAAAAAATTTTGGTTCTATTAACACTAATTTTTTTGGAAAACATTTTTCTTTTTATACTGCTTCGCATCTCCTACGTATATAACTATTAATTATTTTTATTTAATTTTATCTCTGTAGCAATAGATTTCTATTCTCTATTTAATGTGGGATACAAATCATTGATAATTTTGGAACTAAACTTCTCGATGGTTTCATTTAACTCTTCCCAAAATGTTCCCTGTCCCTATTGGATAAGTCTAAAGTTTAAGTTCACCATTTTGTAACAATTTTTTTTCCTCTGTAAAAATTGTTGAACATCACTTAATATATGTTTTCTAACACTATCAAGACGGAGATCCTATTCTTTCGACCATTTCTTTGTATTATACTCATATTGTACCATACTTCTTTTAGTATATTCTTATACAAAATTTCTTCTTATGGAGCCGTATACTCCACTTAATAGTCCAGCACTTTTACAGAAAAGCACTCCCGCAACATAATATGTCCCCCTCATTTTTCACGGTTTGAGAATACTATATCGTGCATTATTTTCATTTTTTGGACGAAATATGTACCTAATATCATATGATAAAAATAAGTTGTACTTAGTTTCATTATTTAGTACGTTGCTTCCTTTTTTTCATCTATTTTAATTTAATTTTAGCAAACCAAATTCTATTGGAGTATTTCTGGTTGTTTATTTATTTATTTTTGTTTATTTATTTATTTGTAGATACCTGCTGCTTTTGAGTTGAGACAATAACCAATAATCTAAAATTCCTTAAGGGACGTTTTACAAGAAAAAATACTTATATTTAAATAGTTAGATCTAGCAATTTCAGAAGTTATTTCATTTGCTGTTGTACGAGGATTCATAACTGAAAGCTTTTTATCATACTATCACTTCGATTTGAAGTGTCTTAGGTCTACCACCTCTCGGCATTTATATAAAAAAAAATTTATTGCCCAAAGCTACGATACTAAACATTTACTATCTGACGTGCGAGTCCACATTTTCGAGTAACACCATTTTGTGAGTTCTTTATTTTCAAATAATTAACAACATGGTCTCAAATTTCAATGACTAATCCTTTGCGCTTTTCACTTTCATGTAAATTAATTAATCTTATCAAATCACAATTGAACCATTCAAACTTGAAATATTCGAAACTAATAAAATAAATATAAAAAGCTGAATTTTCATAATAAACTAAAGAAGTAAATTTCTAGAGGATAAAATTATATAAACTTTTGCTAACAAAATCATCAATGCATTTAAATTACATACGGTATTTGCTCTCTCAAGACTTTTGAGCACAACTCTATATACCTTTCATTTTTCTTATTTAAACTTCATTTATAACATAATTACTTTCAAATACCTTTTAGACTTGAATAACTTTTTCTCTGTTTCTTATGTTGTAATGGTACCATTATTTGAAGCTGCTATAAAAGAGTATTTCTCAATAAATTCTTAATTACTCGAATAGTTTACAAAGTCAAATATACATATTTTAAAGCAAATTAAAGATAGATACTTTAGTCATTAAACTTTCTAGTTACAGATGTGACGTCAAACAACATACATGCTTATTTAATGATATCTCATTACCGACAGCCATGGCCTACAGGAAAGTAGCTGTTTACACAATCGCAGTATAAGGTATCTTCTGACAATCTGCCAAATTACATTAAGGCCACTTGATTGTTCTTTGAGATATTCGAAACGGTTTGGACACTTTCCAAACAGAGCGCGCAGTAATAATAATTTGAATATCTTTAAATTGTATCGAATGGCATCATATGTTACAAATTTAGAACAATGGTTCCTGACGTAAAATATCCATATCATTAAAGGATGTTGTACGAGAAACGAAAATTCATTTGCTCATGGACTTTAATATTATAACTCAAATAAATGAAATTTCTTCTCCATTTCAAGATATAAGTTCGAATCTGTGTATGTAAATATATTATTTGTACATACTCGTATAGAAATGTTTTATGTAAAACGGGCTTTTTTCGCTTTCTATACCTTAATAACTTTTTTAAAAATAACTTATGTCGTTAATACAGATACATTAACAAAATGCAGGATATAAGATATGCAAAAAACAGCCCTTAACATATCTACAATGTAAAAATATTAAGGTGAATTTTATTGTGCTTCACATTTACTTTTATCTTCATAAAAGAACTATAGTTTATCTTCTTTAAATCCAAAAAAATACATTACTATGCATGAATTTTAAGGTTTATTAAGAATCGCAGTAACTCACTGTTAAAGCCTTAAAGATAGAGCCACAGTTTGTAGAGTAATGTGCTGCAACCATTTATTAATGCTTTCGGATCTTGTATTTCTAGAAACCATCGATCACTAGGAGTGGTGTACGTTAAATCTATCAAGACTCAATGTCTTCTCCATGGGATGTTATGGATGTGGTGAGTAGGGTACCAGATCAGATATCGTCCTCGTCATTTGATTATGGTTTCTCCGCCAGTAGTTCACCTTTTGTCACTTATGTGACATTAATAATCAAATAAAGTCTCTTAATAGCTCATGAACGATTTTTTTTTTTTTCAAATTTATCTTAACAAAGGTTGTATAGATTAAAGATTATTTTCTCGGAGTGTTTATCCAGATAAATTAGTAATGAGTTTCTGACACTTAAAGAGAATTGTTTTCAACAAATTTGACAATACTGCATTCAAGATCAACATCTACGGAGTAAATGCTTGTCTATTCATCTTAATTGGTTGAAATGAGTGTGTCGTGTGGAAATGAAATGTCGTGTTGAAATGAGTGTGTCGATTCCGTCTCTAGAAGAGCTTTGAGAATCGTAATCCGGTTTCTTCTCTCGCAGCTTCAGACTTTTAACGAAATAAAAAAATGCTTATGGGGATGTTGTTATGAATCGTACCTTATGTGTTTCAGTTATGTCGAAGGTGAAAAGCTTGCAAAGAAATAGAAAACTGTTGTTTCGGCTCAAAAATCACGGCTTCTGACGTTTGAGATTGAATAAATATTCTCATCATTGAATTTAATCCCAAGTAGAAGCAATTAATGCCCAGTTTTACTGAAAAACCAAAAAAAAAATTACAGAAGACGATACAGGAGGATGATATTAATGGAGAGATAGTGTTAGTTGCATGATGATATACCTCCCCACTTAGCTAAAGCTTCGAAGTAACTATTTGATTCATTCAGTTGGAATATAATCAGCTATTCTTTCACAGCCCAGATCTGAAAACTTCAGATTTTCGTCTTTTCTCTTCTATAAAGTCTTTTATGGTTGAAAGAAACGGTTTCGGCTGTCAAAGTTGTCCAAAGTGCCTTCAAACATTGGACCAAAAAGGTGGTGAGAAATTCTTTTGATGAAGGTATACAATAGCTCACATTCCACGTCTCAAATAATATTTTGAGAAGGAAGGTGAGTACACCAAAAATCGTATTTTTTTTAAAATGCACAAATTTGTTAATTTTTAAAAAAATATATTATTTTTGTGATTCTGTAGAAACTGAGTACTCTAACTTTGTGGACAAATCATGAATTTGTTAAATCCGACAAAGACTACACTCACATTTAACATAGGGAAAGATATAGAAATCTAGAAAAGAATTTCTGAAGGAAAGCACTTCACTTGACAGTCAAATGGTTCATGCACCGTGCTCCAGTCGAATACAGATTAAGGGTGAACTTTATAAGGTCAATTATTTTATAGGACCTTAAAACTCCCTCATAACATGACATGGAAGTAAAATGAGATTCAGGTCAGGTAATGGCTTCACATATAATACCCGTGACTCGAATTTATTTTATCCTTATCTAATACACCAAGCGTAGCTCTAGAATGACCGCGACATGGCACCAATCATTGAGTCTTCAATCCAATAATAAATTACACTCGGTGAAGCCTATCATTAAGGAATGGCCTATTATTCCAATGCGAAGAGCGGATGTCAGTTTGACTTGCCTTCGCATTGGACATAATCGGTTTACACATAAACATATTTTGTTTGGGGAGGGGGCTCCCGAATGTCCTTCTTGTCCTGTCCCATACAATGTTAATCACATTTTAATTGAATGTCCAGTGTTTCATTTTCATCGTCGTATCCTCTTTTAATCATCTACTATAAGTGTTACTGACTTGGTGGGGGGGGGGGAACCACACCGTAACCTATATGTATTTTTAAAGGTAATCGGATTCTTACATCATATTTAAGAATTTTATCCTTTTCAAAATGTTTTTTCCATAATATCTATCTTTTTTTATATCTTTCTTTTAATCTGGTTTTCAGAATAAACTATTTTTTTAGAATCTTCAAGGAATGCTTATCGAAACCAAACCAAAATAGCCAAAATCTGATCTTGCACCATTAACTTACTTTAGAACGACCACTGAAGATGTTCTGCTTATCATCTGACCATTATCCCGTGACCGCCGCAGCCTAAGGGTCATGGTCGTGGATTTGCGGTTGGCGGTTTTCTTCGAGTCGTAGGTTCGAATGTTTATGCTAGTAAAGACCTACCGATTAAACAGGGCTGATGCACGTTAAATCTGTCGAGATCTAAATTCCTCCAGTTGGCGTGATGTGGAAGTAATGAGAGGGGAATGCCAGTTTAAGTGACGTCTACGTCACTCTGTGACTCTGCACTCCTGCCCGACTTGTGTGCCATAACTCAATTAAATATAACTAACACTAAAAGTCAATAACCTACAAAAAGAGACACTAGACAAATCTCACATTATTATTATTAGCCTTGCAGCATAATAAATGAGGGATATACACTCTCCTGGATAACACCCTAGATAGATTCACCCTTGCAACTAATACCGAATTAATAGTGTCTTACCAAAATCTCTCCAGTTGAGGTCGACATGGATTATTGACTCCACTACGATCACTATCGCCCGTAGCAACTCTTGATATCGTCTACCACTTGTAAAATTTATACTAAGCGCTAGTGCTACTAGGTGTCTATCCACAAAATTTCCTTTTGCTGATATACTCTCCTATCTAGCTCATTTCACTTTATTTCTACTTGCTTCTAATTAGAATAATCAGGTTTCATTTTGGTTGGGAAGAAACTGTTTATTTCGTGCAATCAATCTCAATTAAAGTCCCCAAGGTTAGTGAAGGGAAAATCGCGAAAAGCATGACGTCACAACTTGATAAAAATTATGAGGGTCATCGGCAATAGACCTCGTGTTTCTTCTAGTGCGACGTTAATCAAACCAACCAAACCAAACAAGACCATTATTCAGATTACAAGATATGTCCCCTAAATTCTATTGCAAAGAAATACTGTATTAGTCGAACTAAATCTGAATGCATATCAAGCTAACAAAAAATGAAGTACTTTCTAAGAGACCCACTTAAATCAATTTTCCACGACTTCCAGCCATATTAAATATGGATTTTCCGCTCGGACTAATTCCTCAGTTAGGTTATTTTAAACAGCGTAATAGAAACTCATTCTTCCCGTCAAATTGTTAAGCGCCGCCTTTTAAGAGCCTTTGTGTCCTCAAACTCGCTTTGGCAAGCAGAATCGTTGATTACTCCTTTCAGCTTACGGTTATAATCCCCTCTTCGAAGTTCGGCTTAAATTTCTTTGACTTTAAATACCTCTCAGTAGATCGTCTGAAGGGGATTTATCGAATCCTAGTTTTGATAAGAGTACACGGCAGGAGAAAAGAGGATACAAGCGATTCAGATAATGAGCAGGAACGAAAATCACTTCCTAGAATTTAAAGAAACTGATTTTTTTTTACTGCTATTATATATATGTTTATTTTTTCAACAATTATTTCGCTAACGCAGATAATTGGCAATTTTAATTCTAAGGACTTTTATAGTTTTTCATACTAATTGCAATGAAAGCACAGCCTATTGTTTTCAAATAAACAGCGCTTAATTTATACAAATTCGTCTGTATTAGTCTGTTCACGGTAGCCTAGTGGTCAGGGGCATGGACTCGCGGAAGGCGGTTTTCGTCGAGTTGGAGGTTCGAGACTTGATGCCATTGAAAGACCCACCGTGTAATCATGGCTGATGCACATTAAATCTGTCAAGGCTCGAAATCCTCCCATTAGCATGCTGTGGAAGTTAAGAGTAGGAGGGGGCTAGCTAAGGTATCTTCCTCGTCACTTGACCGAGGTTCAAAATTACGCGGTCCACCGCCAATATCCCTCGTGTTGCTTCTAGCGCGATTTTAATAAAACCAAACAAATTATTTGCATTATTTTAGATTTGCGATGAAAAAAAATTTCCACGTGATTCATATTTTTAGTGTGATATCGATACAGCAATGCTACCGAAAATAACAGAATACGCAAACAGTTCCCAGATATTGAGAAATGTTTAATATTAATGTAAAAGTACTTTAAACATTTAGTTTTTTTAAAGGAGTGGTAGTGATCGTTAATACCGAATTCGTATATTAGACATCTGTTGTCCGGGAGATAGGGGGTTCCATGGCATGTTTCCTTTAAAAGCTTTATTTCGAAAGAGGCGATCCTTTACGGATTGAATTCAACTAATTCTAAAAGTCCTACACTAAATGGGAAATATCCAGAATTTTAGAAATAAAAATCTTCTTCTCTTTCCCACTTTCTACAACTCTCTAATTTCGGGTATTAGCCTCATAATTGTTAGTGATTCAAAATTAAGAAATATCTTTCTATGGTTTTTGAGAATATGCGACTTATCTAGAAAGATTTATATCTTTCTTTTTTATTTACCATGTCATCTTTTTTAATTTCCTCATTTTAATAAGGCAACAACATATATTTGAAATCACTTAATATATATATATATATATATATATATATATATATATATATATATATATACTGTTAGTTAATGGGAAATATTTCATAGTTCAACTGGATTACCGACTGTTTAATTATAATACTATTTGGTTATTAAAAATGAATTTTTTGATTAAGTTCAATTTTTTTTTTTTTTTTTTTTTTTTTTTTTTTTGTTCTTTATTTTATCCGCAATCTGAATAATCAAGAGAGCATTCTATGACAGCTTTTTATAAAATGGCTCACTTAGTTTTTATGCATTAAAATCCTTATTTTTTGTTTTTATTCACTATATAATTTATCGTACCTTTCTTTTTAAACTTATATAAGCACATAGAACTTTGATTTTAAAATAACATATTTCTATGATTTTTAAGAACTTTTCTTCATTTTAGTGAGTAATTTCTCATTAACATCGGTCTGAGAAGCAACACGAGGGCTATTGGTGAAGGTCATCGTAATTTTGAACCTCGATAAAGTGTCGTGGACGACATCTGAGTTAACAACCCCATCTCCGAAATTCCACATCACGCCAATGGGATGACTTTGGGCCCCGACAGATTTAACATGCGTCAGCCCCGGTTACACGGCGGGTCTTTAGTGGTATCAAGGCTCGAACCCGTGACTCGATGAAAATCGTCAACCACGAGTTAGGGGCCAGGACCACTATGCTACCGCGGCCTCCACAGCACGTGAATGAGAGAACCTGGGACCTCAACAAATTTAAGGTCTATCGGCACCTCTACAAGGTGAGTCTTTAGAGGGACATCAGGTTTCGAACACAGACTCGACGTAAACAATGACGTATAGAAAAATCCCTAGTAATAAAGCAATTAATTAGCAAAAGCTATATGTATTGTTATATAACATTTAATACAGTAGAAGCAAATAAAATACGTAACATGCGAAATAGCTAAAATCACCAAAACTATAGCCTTGTTTTTATACTTTACATTATTCCATTGAAATGAAAAACTAAAAATAATTTTCTATGACTTGTCAATCACATAAAGTGTGGGAATATTGAGGGAGGAAATTGTATATGCTTTTAATTACACATAATTAAACATTTTTCCTAATATTAATATTAACAACAGTAAATAACCAAAAATTACAATCCTGACGATAGTCGCTTAACAACTTAAAATTCTACTGTTATGTTCGTAATAATCTAAATAATAATTTAAAATTATTATACGACAGTTCATTGAAAAAAATATAAATTTCAACAAAAAAAATCTGCTTTTCGATTAACAAGAATCAATAAAATATCTTAAGTTTTCGCTGCTCTCTGTTAAAACTCACACTGCAAGATTAGGAACCATAAATTAAGCATTTTTTTACGCTCAGTCTCTTAAATAAATATCCTTTCTGGTTTTAATTAACCTAGGGAATGCTAATTTACATTTAGCCGTAATTAAAGATTCTTTCTAAAATGACTCAGCAATTTCTCTTAGTAGCTAAGCGTCAACACGGGCACTCAAAGATTCCTTAAACTTGGCAAAGAGATTTCCTATTTGCCAGCAATATTTATAACGTCTACCGTAATCCTTTAAGTGAAAATATTGATTGCTATGTTTTAGATATAACTTAGCGAAGGAGCTTTGCGGGGAAAAGGAAATCAAGGCAGAAATAAAATATGGTTCTAACTAATAGCGCTGGATTTGCTGCTATTTCTGTTAAACATTGGCGAGTAATATTTTGTATAGGTAACTAAGTTGATGACATCTAGAGTTTTATTAACTGTAGTCTCGAATGCCAAGGAATAGGTTGATAATACATACAGTTATCATTTCTTTCAGCTATGTGTTTATTGAATTAATCAACATTGTGTATTTGAAAATTTACAGAAGATAATTAGAATAATGATTTTATATGTTCCTACAGTTGTTAAAACATTAAGCCCTCATTAATTCTTAATAATCGGCACAATATCGAAAGTGCAAGCTAACCAGAAAATGAGAAAAAAAATGAAATAAAACAAAAAAAAAATTATTGGCCTTACAAATACCATTTTAACTTGTGATAATGTTTTTTTTCCTCTCTCTCTTTTATCTGTTACGTTCTCAAAAAACTAGAATTATCAAAATGAATATTAATTAGCGTTAAGTAAATGTACTTTCAAGCGCCAGTCTCAACAGAAGCAATTACTATCAAGAAAAGGAAAGAACATTCTTTCTTCAAATTCCTAATAATACTTTTTGAAATTTATAATCAATAAATATTTTGAATAAAACTTTATTAGTGAATTTAATACAATATATATGTACATGGTCTTTCTATTTGAGTTTAAAAATAGTAATTGTTATAAAAAATTATAATTACTAACATTTTTATAGACTGTTTTTAGTTAAAGCGGTCTCATATTTCAACATAGCAGTTTATCTCTTTCATTCTTCAAAGTAGGATATATATAAAAAAAATTCCTGTTTTTAAAATAAAATTTTAAATACTTTATCTGCAAAAAAGAAACGTATGGAATGCACATTTAATTGAAATTTATCCTATACTTCACATTTTAGGATATTTTTGTTTAGTTTTCTTATTACTGAACCATTTTTTGATTGTTAAAATTTTTATTTTTTTAGTTTTGTTGTTATGTCTAAAAGAATAAAAACTTAGATTATTTTTTTGAAAGTATCGCTTTATGTGACATTATACATGCGTATTGATTGAATCGATTCAATAAATAAGCATTGCAATCGATAATTCTAACATAAGTACCTTTATTAAATAATCAACATTCCCAACTACTAACCTGTCAAATGAATACTTAACAATATAAAATTCTCAGGAATATATATATTCTTGTATAAATATGTATGAAATATTTATGAAAAAGCTATAAAATAAAAATCAAAGAAATGTATTCTTCTGTTGTTACGTTCTGATATAAGCATACTCCTCAAAAGACATTTCAAAACGTTTCTGATTACATAGATTATGTTTCGGAAAATTGATTTTCTTATAAAAAATTAGTTTCCTTACTATCCATAAATTTTTGAAGCTATTGATTACTATTCTACAAAGAATCTGTTTGCCTTTATTGTCATAATCTTTAAACAAACATGTAGAACCTCTTCGTAACTCCAGTATAAGTAATTATATAAGATACTGAACACAGAAACGAAGACTTTGAAGCTTCACAATGGATTTTGATTCAATGAAGAAGTCTGTTTCAAATATTTTCGAATAGAGCTTTTAACTATTGAAATCCTATTGCAGAATTAAATAATTTTTATATGTTTTCTATGCATATAAAATATATCAGATTCGTATCTAATCTGATTCCAAGAAATTTAAATGTAATGTAAAAAAAATAATTGTTGTGGATAGGATATTAAGGGAATAAATATATAGATTTGAGAAACACACAGCTTGTACGTCTATAGAATATCTTTAGTATAGTTAGGTGATTTAAAATATTCTGATGTTATTCTATTAATCATCTCGTCTGTCTCGTAAAGGTTACGCGAAATTCAACTTAAGTTCCATCGTAGACAAAGTAATAAAAATAGTCAATTACATTTCAAGATAGATTTGATTATCCTTTAATAAGAGCACTAGTCTCAAACAGTTTCACGTTTACATCCGCGAGGATAATACCTTCAATAACATATCATAGGATATGCTTAATGGAATACGATACAAGTACATCCTCCAAATATTCAATCAACTAAATAGCGTTTGAGTCCTAGTCTAAACAAGTCACGAAGGCACGCAATAAAACTTCCACGCCCTTCACACTCACATTTACTATACCCTTATAATTACTAACCCACAATTAATTCTCTGTTGCCTTTATACAACTTGATTATATCTATTTACTTGTAAAGTGTACTTATTTCAATAGACTTATGGTCTTGGTAATGGATTCGCTTTCGGAGGTTTTCGTTAAGTCATGGGTTCGAGTCCTGATGCACGATGAGGCTCAAAGTCCTCCTGTTGGCATGGGAAAAACGTTTGGAGAGATAGGTACCATTTCAGGTGTCGTCCACGTCACTTGACCGAGGTTCAAAATTGCGAAGCTCATCACCAATAGCCCTCGCGTTGCTTCTAAGTGCCATGGTAATAAACAATCACATCAGATAAATTTTATTTAATTTATAGCATCATGTTTGATATGATTGGAATAAATCTGGAAACTAAATATAAAGTCAGAAAGAAACCCGAGATGTTAATTACGAGAAGTTTCATGAGTAGTTCGTGTTACATATTTTATTATATATGTAATAAATGGTTGATGCTGAATTCTAATGATTCACTTGTGAGGCCCTGACTTAGTTCTATGTTCCATAAAAGTCATTTAAATTTTAATGACCCAGTAAGTAGTCAAATAAACAGAAAGTCAAATCTTTAACTGAATATTCTATTAATCTTCCCTTAGAATAAAACAAAATCAAGATCTTTATCATGCCTGTGAAGCAGACCCTTAAGCGTCCTCTGGAAATGATTGTCATTATGAAATCAATTGTATCTTACCACTGATTAGCCGAATCCAACTAAATATTCATTCACTGATGATGACTTCAAATTAATGTTTGAATCAAACCTTCTAATATAGATCTCTCTTACCACTTATCCTTTTGTTAAATTCTCCGTTGCTTATAAATGCTATCTTATCAATTCTTATTCACTTCACTTCAATGTCTCTGTTCCAATTTACATAAGTCACTGTTCCCTCACAAGAAGAGATTCTGAAATCAAATAAAATTATATAAAAGTCTCAAGAGGTAAGTTGAAGGAAAATACGTGTAAGAACCAACTGTATACAATCGTGTGGAAAAGTAGAAGCTGTTGCATGTTAAATCTAAAAATGATTTTGTGTTTTTTCTTGAGACTTTGTATAAATCTTAACGCATAAGGTAAAATTACCGTAATCGGTCGTCTTTGACAATTAATTGAGGTTCTAAATTATAGGATTCTAAGTCGACAGCAAATTCAATTTTATGTTGGATATATAGTAATATTTAAAAATAAAACATGTCATTATTTAACTCTGCTGAACAATTCAACGAATATATCATGCTCAAAAAGATCCACGAACATAAATACAGTGTTGAAAAGGTGTGGTTATCAAATAACGTTACTGACGCTGTAAAACATTTTATTTTGATGTCATACATATTTACTTATTATCACCTTCACTATACACTCCTCCTCTATCTCTACAACGCTCCATGCGAATCTTCTATTGTTCGAAACAGTGCTGGTGGTCTTCTTCTATAAGCTCTTTCAGGATTACTTCCTCTTTCACAGCTTCAGTGGACTTGAATCTTGTTGCATTTAATGCATATTTCACCTCAGGAAATACATAGTAGTTACATTACGCATAATGCTACATTTGGGATGCTGTATTTGGTTATAAAACTCTTGACAGCCAATGTGGAATAAGCTGGCACATTGTTTTGATGGAAAAATTTGCTGTATTGATTCCTTGTCAATTTCTTCTGTCTCCGCATTCATGTGAATACTTAACGAAAGGTCAGATTGGACCAGAGTACCGATTTTTCGATATTGTCCTCCGTTTTGGGAGTGGAAGGACGACCCAGGCGGAAATCTTCTTCAACGTTTTTTCTGTCACTTTCAAAACACTTTAACACTCAAAAACGCGTGCATGCGATAAATATGCATTGAAAGAAGTGTATTGGCATACACTTCTTTCAATAAATTATAAGTTTCAGCAGCGGTGTTCCAACTTTCAAGTGAAATTTTACAATTTCTTACTCACTTGTCATTTTTTAAGACAAAACAAAAAAATAATTATGATGGAAATTAAGACTATGCTACACGGAACTCTTCACTGCATTCAAAAGAGGAGGCCTTACGCTCAACAGCTATCGGTTGCTGGCTTTTGGCGCATTTATACTTCTTTATAGCGGCGTCAGTTTCGTTATTAATATATAATATTGTGTTAAACTACGCCAAATAAATATACAAAATGAAACTGAGATCATTTCACCCCAAATGACAGCTTTCGTAGAAAAGAGTATAAGCTCCCACCCCAAAAATTTTTCTGAAACATTTGCTCCGTGTGAAACTTCTTGATAATGGGAATTTATACTGGAATAACTTAACTCTAAAAATTAAATTTAACAGTAAATACCTAAATTTTAAATTAAATTGCTGTATACTAGCAAATACATAACACATTTCTTAACCAGCTTCTAGCCTTTCTTTTATATTTAAATCGATTTCCCTACTAAACATATTTCCTATTGTCCTTGTGGTAACATAGGAGATTATTGTAATCACTACCTTTGTGACTGTTCTAATACCATAGACTATCACCTTACGACAGCATTAAGTAACTCTGGATTAGTAATGTAATGGGTAATAGAAGCTTTATATGCATAGACTGATTATGAATTACTCAGTTAATATTTGACGGGATATAACGATCATAACGTGTAATAACTGAATTCACGAAGCTTTCGTCCATTTCATTGGATAAAGTTTTCTTGCTTGAATTTTTTTCCTATTAAATAATTGAATGGACTAAATAATTAGTCCATTTCAAATTGGCTAGCGAAGGTCATCAAGTGTATATAATTATAATTGTAATACAATACGGCATTTAACCTTTATAGTTCTGCCATTTTCCGTCGTTTTTACACAGACAGATAAACATTACAGACGTAATTTAGGTCTACTACTTCCTAGGAATAATATAAGCTCTCTGTACAAAACAGTCAATTTTTTAAGGTTTTAATTATTTCCTGTGTTTTAATTTTATTTACGTGCACTGGATTGAATTTGTAAATAATACTTTACTTTTGATGTTTAAATACATTATTATTAGAGATATTTCTGTAATAAAGAGTTTCCGGTAATCGGCCGGAGCTCTGGTCCGTAATCTGCCGGATTACCGAAAGAGCGCAGAAATAAAAATATATAAATAATTAAATCGTAAAATACCATTAACAGATAAATTGCAGGTTAAAGATCATTTAAGTTGACTATCACGTGGGATCATTCAAGTTTCAAAACATTAAATTAAAATGAGTTCTGAAGGTCTCACGTTATCAAGTTTGCCAGTTAATACTCGCCAGTTAATGAATGCACGAGAAAAAGGTTATACGCTATAACCTGGCCGTCTCATTACTTCACCATAATTCAGAATTATATATTCCATCACCAGTCATCCATTTGTATACAACAGAGATATCATAATTTAAACTAAATTCGATCAAAACCTTTACAGTAATCCAACGAGCCGATACGAAATCACAACCAGAGAATCGTAGTACCTCAACTAAGCCTCGTGATGTGATATAAATTAAGTTACTAGTTTTATTTCAGTCACTTTTTTAAACAGTACTAGGAATTTTTTATGTTAACAACTCTAGGGCATTTCAAAAAATGTCCGCAGTAATAATGAGAAATAGAAATGATTGATTGATTAAAGTCAGGAATAGGGTGTCCCCCTAGGCGATTGGCGACGAAACTTGGCAACTTCATAGATAGATCGCTAAACGTGAGTGACTTAACCTTTACAGTAATCCAAGTATGCTTAGGGTTACCATAACCTAAATCGCAGCTCAAATCATTATCGCTCTCAAAAGTCGCCAATCGCCTAGGGGACACCCTGTTCCCGACTTTAACCAATTGATTTTATTAAAATAGTAGTACTAGAAGCAACACGAGAGCTATTGGCGACGGACCTTGTAACTTTGAGCCTAGGTCATGTGACGAGAATGACCACTTGAGCAGGTACATCCCTCTCTTTACTTCCACACGAATGGGAGGAGTTTGAGCTTCAATAGATTCAACGTGCATCAGCTCCGACAACATGGCGGTACTTTAGTGGCGTTAAGGCTCGAACCTATTACCATCGGCCGAAACCCATCGGTTGTGAGTCCACGACCATGGCTACTAAGCCATGAATGATGGGGATGAAGTATCTCAATGTAATGTTGTCCAACGATGGCTTTACCGTTTTGTAAGTGCATGAGAATGACGCCTAAAACTCGTTGCCATAACTTTTCCGATCAATCGGACTCTTTTCGTCAACTTTGGAGCAGATTCACTGGAAACTACTCATTATACGATGAAATTATCTCCATCTGAGTTCATCGAAGGAGACAACTCGATGTGGCAGGAATCAAATTTTGATTTGGCTGCAAATGATATCAAATCAAAATTAATCTATGAAGCAGTGTCACATCTATTATGGCACCATTTAACAAATAGAAACACGAAATTGTATTCCGGCTTGCCTTAACAATTTTATCAGGAAAGGAACTTTTTGAATCACCTACCTATTTTAAGTTTTATATCGTTAACGAAACAAACTATTAGAAAATAATAAATGAATCAACATTAAAAAGTTTTTAAGATGGATTTCTTATTGAAGAAATTCATTCCTGTATGATTTCGCTGCAGAATTCTAAAATAAAAACAAATTACGCACTGTTCTTCAAACATCGAAGTCAGGATAACCACCTTAACCTTTTTTCTCGGAAAACTTTAAAATTTTTGTCATGATTAAGTGTTTTGTCATTTTTTTTTCAGACTTTGAAAACTGCTAGGGAAATCGATTTTTTTTAATGGCGAAAAGATAAATGCAAAAACAAAAAAAATGTAATGTGTCCCACTTCATCAGGAAACTTGAAAAGAAGTGAATACGTTTAACAAAATTTTTCAGCTGTCCTTTTTTTTTTTTTTTTTTAATTTAAAAGAAAAAAGCTAGAAAAATATATAGAGGAATAAATTAAAAAAAAATAAAGTTAATCAAACAATACTTTATTTCTTTTTATGTACGTGTAATTATTTATTGCTTAATGTTTCATTATTATATAAGCTGCCCTTTTTAAAATCAGTATTGTATTAAATAAAAAAAAATTTAAATGAGGAACTTTATTTAAAATTTTCATTGTATTACAAAAAAATCACCCAGACAACAGCATTAAAATCAATTGGTCCATATACATATCCATACATATACATATACATATACATATACATTGGTCCATATATATTGTATATATAACGATACATATTACGCAATTAAACAATAAAACAATCAAAAGATAAAAATGCAACAATGAAATAACTGAATGGTACAAAGATCGCATTGAAACAAAGAAATAATAGAATGGAAAAATATAATAGTGCCATAACAAGACGAATAAAAATACAACAGTGACATAATAAAGTAACAAAATGGGAAAAAAATATAACGATGAAGTAATAGAATAATGAAACAATGAAAAATAATTGAATAGATAAATATATAACAATGAAGCATTTATGTAATATTATGGTAAAATAATAACAGTAAAGCAGTGAAGTAATGGGGTGGAAAAAAGATAACAGTGAAACTATGATGTAATATAATGTTAAAAAAATTGTTGTAAAGGAATATTGTAATACAGGATTATTCATACAATATCAAAATTCCATATCTTCAAGAAAAACTACACAGAAAAAAAAATAACACATAAATAAAAAAGAAAAACTGTTGAAGTCTTATATTGTGAAATTTAGATGCTCCTCGTGTGTTCTTCGTAAAGATATTCAACGAAAGCCGTTTTAGAAGCTTTCATTGAACTACCTGGCAGTTTGATAAGTCATAATGGACGAGTTAACTTAATGTTACCCAGCTGTCCACCGAAGTCTCCCGATATGGGATTCCCATGCTTAATTACCTGATACCTTATACAATTTTCCCTTTGAGTTTTGTAAGAAATCGAGTAACAAGGCCAGCATTACCCACACATTTATTTTAACTTAAACAACGGATTTCTGTTGCCGTACCGTCAATCACTGCTGATATTTAACAAAGTATTGGGCAGCAATTGACATTATTCGAGTTACTAAAGGAAATTATTTCAAACACTTGAAAAAAATTTTCTATAATTTCCTTTTGCACCTTGTATTACTTATAAATATGTGTCGTTTCTTTTTGAAAATATAGAATTTTGAAATTAGATGAATCATTTTGAATAATCCTGTATAATAGTACAGTATAACAATGAATAATGATGTAATTAGCCACCCAAAGGGCTATTGTTTTAATTAAACCAAAAATGTAGTACCTGATTGCTTTTCAAAAATTTATCTTGTTTTTTCGTATATTTTAATGGCTGCTTTCGCCAGTAACGAACATAATTTTCAAAAATTCGTCATAATAAATTTCTACTTAATTTGTTTATTGGGTTGAAATAAAATATATGTAATATATGTCTGACTCTTGCTTTCACTACTAATGAACTCACATTTCAAAAATATGGCGTAATAAATTTCCCCCAATTTTTGTATTGGTTTGAAGCGAAACGTCTCATCATAATCAATCATAATCTTGACATATAAATATAACATTTGTTTTAGGGTACTAATTACTTCGATGAACGTCCATAATTGCATCAAAGTATTGTGTAATTACCACTTTTTACATTTATTAATACACTGCTGGTCATTAAAATTGCAACAATAGGAAGGAAGGATTTGATGAACGTCAAAATCACATGAAAGGATAAAGAAGTTATGATGTGCAAATGATTAGCATTTCAATGCATTCAGACTAAGCAGGAAGGAGAAATTATATATTAAGCACTACATAAAAGAAAAGTTGCGCAGCAGATTTCTCATTTGGTTCATTAACATGATATTCTGAGCAAACTCCGATTTTACAGAGTTTGCTCAGAATATCATGTTATGCATCGAATAAGAAGATACAATGCTTACCAGCAAGTGTCGGTATTCGATAGAGGCAGGCTCATTGCCTATCGAGAGTGCAGATTATCGTTCCGTAATATTGCCCGTCGCACTATTCGAACTCCAACCATTGTCATGCGAATATCGAATCAATGGGTTGCTGAGAGTCATTCTGAGAGGCATGCAGGATCTCAACGCCCTCCTATGACTAACGACGGAGAGAACAGATGCATTATGAGGTCGGTCCTGCAAAACCGTACACCCACATCATGGACCACTAGTCAAGAAATGAGCATGCTTGCAACACGCTCAGTATCCTTTCGCACGGTGCGACAATGTTTTCAGCAGCGTGGACTATCAGCACTGCGACCATTACTTCGGCTTCTCTTGACTATGCAACATAGAGATAGATGACGACTCTAGTACATCATACGACAAAGCTGGATACAGGAGTGGCACACTGTCGTCGTTTCAGAGGAGTCCCGGTTCTGCGTGCAGAAATTAAAATGGCCGTATGGAGGTTCTGCTCATCACCTTCTTACATTCGATATCGGCATAGGGACCTTGTACCAGGTGTGATGGTTTGTGCAGCCATTGGGTATTCGACATGCACATCTCTAGCTCAGATCGACTGTAATTTGAGAGTTGATCGATACATTTCTGGCATCCTAAGCCTAGTGGTTGTGCCTTATCTTCAAGGACTACCGAATGCTATCATTCCAACAAAATAAGGCAAGACCACATGTTGCACATCATGTTCTAACCTTCCTCGAGACACAGATTATTTTACTGTTGCCCTGGCCAGCATGGTCTCTAGATCTGTCACCCATTAGAAACATCTGGTCTTAGGTTGCTGAGAAACTGGCCCGTTACCCTTCTGCAGCTAATACGATTGATGAAGTGTGGCATAAACTTTTAGTAACATGGAATAAATTACCCGTTTCTGTTATTCAACCCGAGTTGGACCCCGTGACTAACCGGGTAAGTGTCGTTTTTGCTGTCATGAGTAATAGCTATTTCACTAATTTTGATAATTTTGAACCGCTATAAACTCTCAAACTCCTTGCAACTTTAATCATTTTGTCTCCATGTCATACTGTTTAAGTACAATAAATATCTTTTTTTTTGTATTTGTTTTCCTTCGTGATGTTGTAGTTTTAATGACCAGCAGTGAATATAATAATTTAAATATACATACCTTCATAATTAAAATTTAAGCATTTTTAACTTTTTCAAATTGTAAGCTTTTTAAAACTTTTTTTTTTCAAATAGTTTGACTTTTATAACTTTATAATATTATAAGCATTTGTTTAGTTCTTCCGAAATGTCAGCATTTGTTTTCAACGATTTAAAATTGAAATTGTAAAATTTTTTTCAAACTATTTTTGATTGTAACTTTTTTCTTCAACTTTTTCAATATCTTAGCGTTTTCAACTCTTTTCTAAGAAACCAATAATTTACATTGGAGTGACACAGTGTTGTTTCAGCAGAGCATTCTGATCCACATAATTTGCTCTGATTGAAAAACTAATTTTTGCATTTGGGAAAGAATAACATTTTTCTTGATATCCATGCTAAAAAAGACATCGAAAGTTTTCATTCGTTTTAAAGCACATAATACGAAGTACGTTTAATTCAATTGCGTTTACTCGGTGTGTTTTTATAACTTCTCTTTTTTGTTTATTTTTTTTATTCCATTCACTAATGAGTTGAATCTAATTGTCTCAGAATGTAACTAAAAGTTATCGCGGTTAGTATATTTTTATAACATAAAGATTTATTTGGAATGTTATAAAAATGAATAATTTTTAAAAAAAATTTAAAGGAAGGACCTCTTACATACCGGATATCAACAAAAAAATGGTTATTATAAAAGCCATTTCAAATCATTTTACTAGTTAAGAATTGCGCACAATATTCCATTGTTCATCATTTTAATAATTAAATATTACTATAGATTGCTTAATTAAAGAGTCCCTAACATGATCCATCTAGTTGTTGGCACTGGAATTGTGAAAGAAACTGTTAATGAAATAAAGCATGCTCTGATTTTACAAAATTTAACAAATTTCAGGAATGAAATGTGAACTAAAGATTATACTTACATTTATCGGAAGTAATTAAATACACTGCTGTTCAAAATTAAGAGAATTTTCCGATTCGGTCAAATATCTCTAGAACTACTGGACAGATTTTAATGAAATTTGGTTTGTGCATAGGGTTGATATAACGCAAAAAAATAACCATTCAACATTTATAATACACACGCATGATCGTGCATAATACTCATCGGAGTCGCAAGGTATGAAACAGGAGTTGCAGATTAAAGCACCAAAAACATGGGTTAGTTAATAGTGGGTATGATACTCTCTTACAGATATACAGGCCTTGAAACGTGATTTTATACTGGAAATAAGAGAGTTTATGAGTTCCTGTGGCAGTTGGTCCTTCTCGTTCACAACGCCATTTTCAGGTCTTGGATGGTTCTCGGAAGGGGCTTGTGAATTGTAATTGCCCTCCCCAGAGTGTCCCGCGTATGCTCTATAGGATTGTGGTCTAGAGATCTGGCTGGCCAATCCTTCCGGCGAATATCCTCACTTTCCAGAAATTCGCCGACCACATGGGACTTCGCGTTGTCATCCATTAAAAGGAAATCAGTACCAACTGTAACATAAAAGGTTAGCATAGGGCTCCAAGATCTCATCTCTATACCTCTCAGCAATCACAGTGCCTTTTTCAAGGACATGGAAGTGTATGCGGCCATCGAAAATGATGCTTGCCCAGACCATCAAACCTCTGCTGTCGTAATGGTCGATTTCTCGGACATTGGAGAGCAGGTAGCGGGCCCCTGGTTCTCTCCATATGAAAGTAAGGTGAAAATCACTATTTAGGCTGAACGGGATTCATCCGTGAAGATAACGGTCGCCCATTGATCCATGCTCCAATCTCTATGATATCTTCACCATTTTAAGTGGACTCTCCTGTTCGCAGAACTGAGCGGGACGCAAATAACAGGTGTTCTTACAAACAGCCCTCTCTTCAGGAAACCCGGTTTCCTGTGGCCTCAAACAACTCATGAGAAATCTGAGAAGCTGTAGTATCGCTGTTAGGTCTCGCAATGATGGACAGAAATGGTGATCTTCTCTGGCCGTCATGGCTCTTGGACGACCTTTCCCAGGCTTTCTCTCGAAGAATCCGGTATCCTTAAACTGTTTCCATAAGTTGGGGCACGACACTGGGCGTTAAATCAAATTATCCGCAAATCTGGATTTGAGATTGGCATGCTTCTAGCCTACCCGCGATTCGCCTCCGAATTCATCTAAACATTGGTGGTTACTCAGTTTTACTGTTTCAATTTTAATTTAAGTGATAGCTGCAAAAACCCACCACGAAATTCGGCGAATGTTCAAGCGAACGAAATACGGATTTTGGCACGCGCGCTTATAAATTCTGTTTTTCAACTAGTTCCGCTCCCACACACGTATACACTTGCGTATTCGACGTATAAGAGTTGAATTTTTGTTTCGAAATAATATTTTTACATTTCGTTCAATTATTTTCATGAAATTTGACAAAATATGCAAATTCTCTTGCTTTTGAACACCGGTGTATAAGGGAGCAATCTATTTTTAAATAACCCCTAATATTGACACAAATTCTCCATCCACAGTTTCTGGGAAATTCCATTATTGACCTTTCCATCCGACTGAAGAATAGTTATTTCTACGAAATGTATTCGATAATTTAAAGTGTGTATTTAATGAAACTCAAAACTATTCATACAAAATAAATAGTCACAATACAGTTTGTGAGCATTAATTTGCAAAGAATAATATAAATCATATTCAAATTAATTCTTATTTTAACCACATTAACTAACATTTATCTAACGCATTTAAGTGTATTAAATACAAATTAAATTCATCCTAAGCCGCTGCACAATCATCCATTAAATTCGATCAAATTAAACAAGATTGAAAATATACGGTCATATATTATTCTATTCTTTCAAACATTAAAACAATTTGTTCTTATGCTTCATGACTCATTAGTTTGATTTCAAAATTCGTTAGAAATAGCGTGTATGCACATATTTATATTTTGCAAAATGTATTAAAAAGATTTGTTTGACTTAGATTCTCTTTTTCAAAATATGTAAAAGTGCATACATTATATTCATTACCAACAAATTTAAGGTAAATACCATTTTATCAGTACGAAGTCACTTGCTTGTATAATGTAAATCTTAGATTCCAAACATATTTTTTAAAAATTTCTTTGTGTATACATGATCAATACTGCGTAATCCATTAACTATATTTACAAACATGAATTCATGATAAATTTATTTCTTTGTTAAAGTAACTAACTAACCTCGTGCAATATTTATGCAAGGTTGCATTTTTAATCTTTTTTCTCTTGTTTGGCTCTCTTTCGAGCGTGATTACAGCTTTTCATCTCTGTGATTATATTAAACACATTTTTGCCGAGTAATTTATTGAGACATAAGCAAAACTTCGGAAGATGGGCCTCGGGCATCATTAAGGGACTGATGGACAGATTGCGTGCAGTTTAACTTGTTCAAACTAATTAAATGGAAATGAAACACATGATGGGAAAGGAGAAAAAAACGTCAAGCGTTTGCTTTGACGTGAAAAGAGATGAGTTCAGGTTTCATTATGTTCTGATGTCAGTGCTTTGCTTTTCACAAACTGTTCTGTATTTTTAGAAGTAATCGAATCAAACACGTTTCAATCAAGGTAAAATAAATCATTCGAAAGAACGAATGGTAATGGCTGTGTTTTTCGTCGTTATTCTTCTATTTAGGATTAATGGAAAAATAGTTATTAGAACAAATTGCTTGTTGGCTTTTGTCGAATTTCAAAAATAATCGTTTATCTCTTTAAATATATCTAATGTTAGAATTTTGTGATGTAGTGTTTTTACAATTTTCAATAGTAACAAAAATATTTTATATCATAATTATTGTTTCTTCGGGTTAGCGAGTAAATCAGATCGAAACTCAAACTTCTAATTCGTTGATTACATCCGGTTCCAGCAAACCAGCAACTTTTTATGGTAATTATTAATTTTAAAAATGTAAGCTTTTGCTATGTTTTCAGTCAGTTAAATATTTTTATGAAATATGAAGCCTATTGAAACGTTTTAGTTAATATTGACAATGAAAAGATTCGAATAAATGATTCGAATATCATGGATTATGTAAAAACATTCTATCGAATTATCATTTCTTTTAAATATGTGGTTATACTAAAAACTTCTATGAGATCTATTCGAACTATTTTTAGAATATTACTATAGTTAACAAAGAAAATTTTGATACAAATTCCTGGGAATGTATTTTAGCTCTATTGTTAGTACACATTTTTTATAGTTTTCAATTTTCTTAACAGCTTATCATTACGTAGAACAAAAACATGTACCTTTGTTTTTTTTTTATTTCTATCTTAACTTACATGTTTACTTCCATAAAACGTTTTCATACTTGTAAGTTTTTAATTCTTCAATATAGATAATACATATTGATGAAGGAAATTTGATTTATTCCAATAACTCTTGGAGAAATAATATTAATTATGCTTTAAAAGTAGAAAAAAATTATTTCGTAGAATTAATGCAGTACTGGACATAATATTGTTTATAAAATGCTTATACTTTTTTTCATATTGCAAACTTCGTGTTTCATGTTCTGCTTAATTTATTTTGTACATAACATTATTCAAAATATGATTATTTTTTCATTTAACTTATGGATTCGGGACTAGAACACATGACTATGATTTCATTTCTTTGACAGTTAGGTGACTACTACTGAAGTGTGAGTTTACTCAAATGAATTTATATTGTTTTTTATAAACATATCTTTTAGAAGTATCAAATATTTTTATTTTGTTAAAACTAGTCTCACGTTGCATTAATATGGTATAAAGGTTAAAAAATATTCGATAGATTTTCTACTTTTGAAAGCTATTCACAAATTACTCCTGATCCAGCATTATATACTTTAAAATATTATAATAAATATTTTACAACATCCCGCCTCCGCATACTTAGCACAAAAATGTTTCAAGTTAAGGAGGAGAAATAATTAATTTTCACGACATAGCAAGTTCATATAATTAACATTGTAACAATTAATAATCATGAAGTATCACTTCAGATCCAGCTTTTCAAATCCATGGATTTCAGCAACACTAATGAAACCTGCTGCGAGACAATAGTCCCAGTATACCAAGCACAACGAAGCGTAAATCTTTAAACATTGTCCACAAACCAACCTTTCCTATATATACCGGTTCCGTAGAGACGTATTATTGCGAAGGTCACTTAACCAACAGTATCAAATGTGAATTTCAAATGGTTGGCTGTTGAGTAATCAATCTCACTCACTGTTCTCGCTAGCGTAGAATTTCACACTGCATCTCGAGTACTTCCTGTTCGCGTCAAGCATTAAATGATGTTTTCCGGGAGCTACATTCTTTATTACCGGACTAAATTAATATTCAAGTTGCCACGCTTTAAAACTGGTAACGTTCTCTAAACTTACCGAGCAAAACGTGTCCTGCTTTCACGAAGGGGATCTTACCTGACGTGTGAGTGTAATTTTAAGTTGAAAATTGAAATGGTTGAGGAACTTTGAGGAGGAACGAAGCTTAGATGATAATGTTGTACTGGTAAAAGTATTCGAGAATGTAGTTGACTGGTGCTTTTTATTTGAAATAGACTTTTTTTCTTTTTTAAAAATAGTTTAAGTAAATGAGCTTTTTCAAGTGAAGTATTTCGAGACATTTTTATTTGACATGGTTGAGAAATACTTTAATCATTGTTTCAGATGTTGAGTTTTAAAATATTTTAATTTTCAGTAGTCAGAAAAAGCAAGAGGTTTAATCTTTTTTGGGGGAAATAAAAATTTTATTGTCACTTTTTATTTGTTTCTTTATAATTTATTACACGAAGGGGAACTGTTTAAAATAAATTTCTTTAGTTAGATACTTTAGATAGTATTTTCTGTAGTTGATTATTCTTTCTACTTGAAACTAAATGATTTAATGCATTAAGTTAAGATAATAACTACTATTTCATGTCGGTTTCTCTATTGCGATCACTCAGAATGCTATGAAGTTTAAAGGCCATGAGCTGGCGCTGCTATTGATTTTTAAAAAGAAAGGAGAGTATATATTAAATATAAGTTCCATTTCAAATGAGTTCAAGAAATATTATTGAACTATACTATAATTTAACTATTCAAGAGTTTTGAATAATTAAATTATTGCGAATATTTTGGTATTCATTCAAGTAAAAAGACCGACGAGATTCAAGTTTCAAGCTTATTCTTTATTTAAAAAGTTCTGCACTCTCTTTCTCAAATCGCAATTTAAATTCACCTCTTGAATGCGTTTTTAGTTCAGTATCGGTAATATGTATCAATGAAAAATTTTATAAATAAAAATACCTTTTCAAATTAAAACTTCCAACTGGAGGTACATTGTGAAAGATTGATAAAGATATTTTATGTATCCAATGACGTTCTTTATTATAAGTCTTTCAAGTTTAGAATACCTTTTTCCCCCGTTACAAAAGATGATACATTCCCATTCTAGAAACTTGATAAAGCTCAATAGTTACGATTGAGCGAATAAACAAAATCTGGGACAAGATTATGACGAACGAACCTCAAAGCTCTTACTGGATGTTAGCGGAAGTTAGAAAAGTAAGATATCATAGATGGCATCCTTGTCACATGGTGCTGGTCCGGAATTACGACTTCCGTTTGACACTGACTCCAGGCAACTTCAGTGTGACGCTAATTAAAACCGACTGGTTATGGAAAAATATTTTTGCAACTTCAAATTTTAGTTTAATAGAGTAAATATTTTGTTGTTAGATTATTTAAGTACTTTAAATTGCTACATATAAATTGGTGATTATTTTTATAATTTACTGCCGTAATGATTGATATCTATAATTTCATTCCTTATTTTATGGTGATTACTCTTGTATTGGATTTTAGAGAACGGATTTGTATTTTTTAACCAAACTTAATCATATGTTTGTATATTTCGGCACTGTTAGACATAATTATAAATATTGCTATAATTTCTCTTCGTAAAATATATTTAATTATAGAGGTAAGAATCAATTCTTCTTGAAATAATGCGTCAGACATTAGCTTTAAAGTTATTATTTTTAATAAAATTCTTGATTTTTTTTCACGAATATTGTAGGTTGGCGTATAAATCAATGTCTTAAATATATTAGTAAGTACTTTCAAAAAAGTTTCATTGGTTTTTATTTACGTCACACTAGAAGCAACACTGGGCTATTGGTGACGGACGTCATAAATTTTAAGCTCGATAACGAAACCTGAGCTGGCACCTTTCTATACGAACTTCCACACCACGTCAATGGGAATATTTTGAGCCTCGAAAGATTTAACGTTTTTCGTTCCCGATACAAGGGGAATCATTAATGGCAAAAGGATTCGAGCCCTCGACTCAACGAATAACACCGGCCATGAGACCGCGACCATGACCACTATTCTACCACTGCCACAAAAATGAAAAAAGGAAAGATTAGTATACAATTCTAGTTTATATGATACATTGCATTGCAATATGACAGATATGTTCTTTTAAATTTGCTTTGTAAAAATGAGTTATTTAAATCTTAATTCAGACGTAAGAAAGTATTGCTGACATTCTTAAAGCAGCTATTATTTTAACTACGTTATTTACAACCAAACTCAAAAAACACTTACTCAAATTTGTTTATCTTTTCTCATTTACAATGAAATCTCGTTACATCTGATTATTTGGAGCCAGTTCTGGTTATCGAAATTCCGAAATAAAATGAAAAAAAATAAAATATACTTATAAATAAAATCAGCTTTATATTGAACACAGACACAAACTGAGTTTGAAGTACATTCTAAAAATATAAAGACGTATTCTTTGTGAGCAATAAAGTGCTCTTAAAGTTACATATTAGTAAAGTCCTTCCCTCATTTTCAATTCATAAATTCATAACTGTTCAAAAAAAATTCAGTAAAGAAAATAATTTATTAAAATACGTGAATAAAACAAATAAATCCTACAGAAACTTACAGATCGCTCTCAATTTTTTTTTAAAAAAAATCTTCCTGAAAGTCGATTCGAGCTATCCGGAGATTCAATTTGAAAGGATCTGACTTAACAAGATTCTATTTTTATCTATTTATAGAAAGGAGATTCTACAACATTAGGATAATCTTTTGTTGTTGTCTTATAGAGTACACACCAAATATAAAAATTTAATTTTTCTTTGTTTAAAAGAGTATTTGCATTCAGATAATATGTTATATCCACGAAACTTTCAAATTATATTGCTTTTTACAAATTTATTCTTAAAAACTGTAAATCAAATGTCATCAATATTAATAAAATGATTCCGAAATTGAAAATAGCTTTACAAATTTCATTTTAACATGTATTAATGTTTTTTTAAAGATTTACTCAGGTTATAAAAGATCATCACATTTGGTAGAGACCTCCTTCGAAGATGAAACTTCAGTTTTTATATTGGGTAGCCATCACCTTACCAATCTATATCATTAGTTAACCAAAATGAATTTTAATTAGCATAAACTAAGCGTACTTCCAAGCCGCAGGCTTCACAGAAGCAATTACTATCATGAAAAGAAAATACCATCTTCAAATTTCTAAGGTATTTTTATTTATTTACACAAGCGTAAACATTCTGAAATACAAAATCGGTGCTAATGTTAACAACAAAATAATAAAAATTGGATTCTGCCATGAAAGCCAATTATTAAATTAAATATTAAAATAAAAGAAAACGATAAATTATTAAAGATGGCATTATTATTGGATATTAAAATAAAAGCAGATGATTAAATATTAGATTAAATATATAGCTGATAAATATACCTTAAAAATAAACTAAATATAACTATTATAATATCAATCTTTTGAACCTAACGCCGTGTATACTTTATTTTATGTCCGTGCATTTTTGTTGACGCCATTTTCTCAAAACAACGACACTTCAGATCATGTTGATTAATTTATGGTTCAATTTTGATATCATTTCCCACACACATTGATTTAAAAAGCATCTTGAGCATATATTTTCTAAACATCATTCAAACACAGATTCTTTACCCTCAAATAAATTCGAACGTTAATAATTCCATACAAAACGCGTAAGCCTGCTTCCGCTTCCCCCTTCTTTTACCACTGAACGTATTATAATACATTAATCTTACATAGAAAATGCGTAGAGCATCGTGACGCAAACAAAGAAAAATGTGCGCCTCAGGGCATGAAATAGAAAAGTCGGGGTAGGGTAAATTCCCGTTTATCAAGACGATATGACAGCGCAAAGAAGCTTTCAATCTTCTTTATTTCTACATTTCCAGCAGCGGTTCTTAGACAGACAGCCATTCCTAAGCGGAACTATTTATCGTAAACGAGAAAATCAATAAACACAAATCTGAATAACTAATTTTAAATTAATTTCACATTCTATAGAATATTCTGTGGGCGAAAATTAATAGTTAGAAAATTAATAGTAATTTAAACACCGTTTACACAAAATATAACTCGTTTGTAGAAAATATTAATCGTATTATTGATTGTAATGTATTTAATTCTATGAAATTAGGAACAATATTTTCGGTGAAGGGGATATATTGCATGCAAATGTAAGAATTTCGTAACGTTAATGTAAGATTTCGATACTGAATGAATTAACTGTATATTAATGCAACATTGAAAAATATTCACATGTGTAGTAACGTAATTCATTGACGAAGAAGATACGTATTAAACTTCGGGGAAATTTCCACTCGCTTTTACTGTTTTGTTTCGAATAATTCCATTACTTTAATAATATAATTGATGACTAAATATGAAATGCTAAGTAAATTATGAGTTACTGAAAGATAAACAAATGAATTCCGTATTAATAAATTCAATATATATCGTGCATGTAGCAAAACTGGGGATTCATTTTGCAATAAACTGATTACATTTTTTTTAAATCAACGTATAGGATATCGGTAATTTTGCTCCATTTTGGCACACATATCAACATTTCATTTTCCTCATCTCAAACTAAGAAAGTTATGGTAAAAATTGATCATTGAAGTTATTTAAAAAGTTATAGAGAATTTAACAAAAAATTTCATTATAAAATATTAATATATATAGAAGGAATAGAATTTTGAAATTTCAAAATTTAAATTTATAAAATTGAATCAATAATATATTCAAACCTTCATATAAAAATCATTTTTTTACAAGCATTATGTGTCAAAATGGAACTTAATTTTTCAATGCTGCTGAAATAGAGAAAATTCCTCAAAAAGTACCGAGTCCCTTTAAATTAATAATGTATTTAAAATATGATGTGTATCACCCCTAAATATCTAAAATAGCGTTGCAAACTCTGTTTTCCTTACATCATAGGTCTTCAGCCTTTTTAAACTTAGGGGAACCCTTTGAGTTTACCACTTTCTTGAAGGAACCTCTTTATCAGAGAGAAGAAAAAATAGGATATTAAAGCTTTATCCTACTCAAATTTACAAAATAATTATTCCATCCCTAATTTATCACAACAGAAATGCTTAATAAGATAGTAAATGATAAGGTAACTAATTTTTTTTTTTTTTTTTTTTTTTCTAAAATATAATCCATGAATAGTAAATAAAAGCAACAATATTTTAAATTATAACAAATTAATAAAAAGAAATTTTTTGATGACGGGGATATGATTGGTTTTTTTTTATTGCAAAGTATTTTATGTCTGTGGAATAATTGTTGAAATCTGCTACCAAATGTCATCTTCTTCATCCAATCTGTTTCCGTATTTTTTAATTTGTGGCAGCGTAGAGAGAGAAAGATTTTCGCATACATAGGTTAAAGCATATGACATTAGATGTTTTACAGCTCTTTTGGCCATTTCAGGATATACTTTTCAAAAATCAATCCAAAAATGTATGACATCAACTTGACTAAAATTTAGTTTTAAGTGTAGATCGATATAATTATCAATTTGGTGTTCGTTTTCTTTTATTGGGAGTTCAGATGTGTCACAGTCTTGAGAAGGATTCTGGATCTACGATAATTTTTCTTTTTGAACAGGGAAACATTCAAGAAATGTTTTTGCAGATCTGATAAATGTCCGACCAAACAAAGTTTTACATTTTTATCGGGATTATTATTACCATCAAGTAAAATATTATACAAATTAGGAAAGCATTCAATATTATCTCTCAAAATGTAACATGCCCAAAATATCCATTTTAATAGAATGGCGTCAATATCACTTTGTACCTTGAGAATATGGAAATAAGTTGCCAAATAAGTGAACGATTCTTCACCTTTTCCAAAGAATGGATATATGTTCTAATATGGATATGACCAAAGAATGGATATATGACCTAATACGTCTCGATTAATGTATTTAAAGCGCTTGACTTTTACGAAATTTAAGATTTTATTTTATCCATAAAATAAATATATTCTAAATTTAAGATTTTATTTTAAAAATCTATTAAATTTATATTTATTTTTACAAGCAATCTGCCTTTAAAAGAATTCAATATTTTATAAAAATTACAATTTTACTAAAATTTTGGTGCTTTGATTATGCAAATAGTTAACTCTCGCGGAAAGTTCCTGGCAACCTTAAGGTCCCGAGGAGCCCAAATTGAAGATTCTGCCTTACATTAAGCCTTATTTGTACGGGTACGTAAAATAGTTAAATTATTTGTGGTGATGGAGTATTTTTATTTATTTATTTACTTTAGCTATTTTATTTACTTTTTATTACTACTAATATATGTCTATAATGTACCCTTTTATTACAAAATTCCCACTCGAATTAGTTGTGGATATAATCAAAAGTATGCATAAGTTTTACTACATTATATTGTTTTTCTACCTAAATGTTTACGTTGGTCATTTCCCTGAAAACGTCCAAAAAACATTCGATAAATATTGAACACCATAAAAGACACACACACACACACATATATATATATATATACAAGAAATTTTAGGTTAGCAAAATTATAGTTATACATAATTTTTAGAAAAAAAAAAAAACTTCTATCCATTGTATATTAATTTTTAAACTCTGCAGTTTTTATTGATTTTGTGTCGTATTTGCTCTTAAGTCTCGGTAGCCGAGTAATCAGGCCCAGGAGCTCTTTGGTCAACGATTTTCAAGTTTCTTAGTGGTTTTGAGTCTACATTCCACTTTTATACAACTATTCCCCGATCCAGTGTGACGTCGCGATTGCATTGAAGTTTTCGTGAGCTTTTAAAATACGATTTTCTCAATAAAATATTGTGACTACAAGTAAAGTCAGTTTTCAAGCTTTCAGTTTTGTAATACTCGTATTAAATCGAGTGATGAATTTTCAAAAATAACTAGCATTTTTAATTCAAAAGAGAAAAAGATTTACTTAAATTAAGAAATTAATCTTCGACTAGTAATCTTCATTGTCCATTATCCTTCAAAGTAAATTCAAATTCGACATTAAATTCAAATAAAATACTCTAGAAAAATGTATTAGATTATAAGAATACGAATTTCCTAACACAATTGGCACCGATTAGATCCTCAGAAATTACTGAAATCTGATATACAATTTCAGCATTTTTTTTTTTTTTTTCATTTTATCATTCTACATCTGAATTAATTGCACACATTTCCATTTATTCAATTATTGCAATTATTATATAAATATTCTATCTAGAATCATCGTTTAAAATAGGAAATAAATAATTTCTTTGTATGACTTTTTTTGAAAATTATGTAAAGTATTTTAACAATTTTCTCGACTCATCTAAATATCTGCAGAATTGTAAACAATTATTTGTCCTTAAAATTTGTCAATTCAAATTGATAAATTTAGAATTGTGCAATTATTTTTTTTTTTTTTTTTTTTTTTGAAATACAGCATAGCTTCTTACCGTTTATTTAAGAGTGATGTTAATCATGTGCGAAATAGCCATAGTACAAAAAAATATTGTAAAAGCAGTGGAACATTTCCATACAATAAATGCAGTAACAAAATGAAGATGTAGTTTTTATGAAAAGAGTTTCATAACTTCTGACCAAATTATGAAGTGATAAAGAAGCTGTAAAATTATAATTATGTATTTTATTCAGTTGCGATTCAAAACACCTATATCGGAATAAAACATTCGAAAGAAAGATAAAAACCAACTTTTTGAGAGGCAGATAGCAGAATGAAGAGTTCAAAGCTGCTAAAGTATAATTAAATTATATTTAACACATATCTCTGACACATAAACATAAGAATCCCTAATAAAACCTTAATGCAACGCAATCTTAATAAGAAACACTTAAAGTAACCGCATAGTCGCAAAACCGCGATAAAAACAGACATTGTTTCAAACGAGTTTAAACAGGAAGCAGTTTTTCCAAAGCTCTCTAAATTTGTATTCAGTTTCGCTACACCTTTTACCAGAGAGAGATAGATGATAGCCCCTTTAAAAACCATACACTTCGGAAAAGCCTCGTGCACTTTGCATAGTAAAGAAGCCCTCTACAACACCACTTTTGAAAGACCTCCTGTTACAGGGTATCCGGATGTTATGATCCCTTTTATTCCTTTCTTTGCGATTTCGCTTAAATCTTACGGGCCGGGACATCCATTGCCGGATTTAAAAGACCAGCTAATGGCTTTCAGAGTTTAAATGAGCCTTCTCTCTCACGAAAAATATTCCGTTTTATAACGGTTGTTTAAAAATACATGTTTCCAGGCGTAGTTTATTAGCTTAGGCGAAAAATTATCTGCATTTTACTCCTTTATAACGCAATCTTAAGGTGGACTGGTGTTACGGTTTTAAACTAACTCCAGACACTAATTTTTATTCGCCAGACAAATTTACTGGAGATGTGTCTGATAAATGATCTGTGAAATTACTAAGAACTGCATTTGCTTTTAGATTACTTCTCGAACGTACCTGCTTTTTAGGATAAATGAAATAACAAAGCGTATCATTTATTTTGGGTGTTGCGTGGGATTCTAATTTAATTTTGAAATATCTGTGTTCAAATTCCGTCATATTTCCTCGGATTATCTTAGCACTTTCAGTTATTCTGAGGAATTTTCAATTATTATATAGCTTACAATTGAGTTATAATAATTATTATGTATCAAAAATGCCCATTTTAATGTATCAGCTACACACAATGATTTCAGAGTTAATATAAAAATGAAATGCATCAAAAAAGCTCGATATACTTATATTTTACTTATATTTCTTAACTATCTGCAGTATTCGGGCGATAAATGAACGATTTCTAAAATTAAAATCAGGATGAATAAATCGTCGGAAACAAAGATTGATCGTGATATGTACAAAACTTATGCGTAAAAACGTGGTAATAATTTCTCAGCAGAAAGAGAAGAAAGGTGAAAAAGTCGAAATTCTCTCACTTATTATGTAACTAAAATTTGTGTAAATGATATTTTTTCACCGTTATTTTTGCAAAAAGAGACAAATACTCAATCCGTGTACCAAATGATTGCCGGATTGCTTAGATCGATATATTTCTGGATTTAATAATTAAACAAGTAAAATAATAATAAAAAAAAAACAATTTAAGTCAATTCCTACTTAAGTCAACAATTTTTTTTTATATTTTAGTTATTTTTTATTAAATAATTACAATTAATATAAATATGTATATACAAATGACAAAATCACAACTCAATATTAAATGGCAAAAGAAATTTTTTTCCTGCAATCTGCATGCTTCGTCATTGACGGTATTTATTCCTAAATTTATATTCTGCTAAATATCTTATATAAGAGAATTTTTTTTTTCTTCCATATAAAATTAAAATTAAATAAAAAAATTTATGCTTCGACGAGATTCGATCAGAAAGCTGGAAGATTCTACCCCGACGCTCTACCAACTTTGCCATTGCAAGACAGATGACAAAGTAGAAGCATTGGCTTATTTCTTAATTCACCCGCTAAATTAAATGGTTGGAATGCAGTGGTTAGCCCAACCATCCTTGGCGACATGAATTATTTGTCGTTATTTTGCCAAATGTGGCTACCCTGGTCTGTTTCGCGGACTTAATGTTCAGCCCGCCAAAAAATTGCCAAATTTGGCAATTTTTGAAGTCGCGCCAAGCGGTTGGACTAAACTGCATTTTCCCCATTTAAATTTAATTAATGAATTAACATTTGAAAAAACGGTATTAACATCAAGTGTCATCCACTATAAGTTTAAAAAAATGTATTTGACCTTGAGAGGTTGAATAAAAATTATTTTATTAACGATTGAAAATTTAAAGAAGATATATATATAGAGAGAGAATGAGCTAATAGTAGCAATTTAAAAATTACAGATTGATGCTTTGCAGTAACATCTTCACAAATTCACCAAAACTCGGCTAATTAGTTTACTCGCCCGAAAACAATTTAGCCTTCCTGAAAAGCAACTCAGATATCAAAGATGATGCAAGAATCGGTACCCAAAGACATTTCAGATCTAGTCCACAAAGTATACCAAAAATATACAATAATCCCTTCGAAATTGAATTTTGAAACAATAACTGCCAAATTTTGAAAATAATCACCTCGATATTCTCTATCATTACCCATTGTTTCATACCAAATCTCATGTACCTTAGTCTTTCTGTCTACGCGTTACTCCACCCATGGACATCCTCATAAACTCAAATAATTTATTTTATTAAATAGATTTCCCCAATTATTGCAATATAATCTTTACAACATTACTCATTTCAGTATATTAGTCTGCTGCCAAAGTGAAAAAAAACCACTTCAGTATCGAATCAATAATTAATGAAATGTTAGAAATCTTGAAAAGAAAAAGGTATCTGAGGTTGAAAGAAACGGCTTTTATTTTGAGGTTTCTTTAGGTAGATCAATTTCTAAAGCGAACTAAAGCCAAGATCGTAACCGGGTCATCATTGTTGAACTGGAAACTTAGTTTGCCTGAGGTCTTTAAGAATAAGTTGAAGTTATTTTATAAATAATAATTTAAATGTAATTACGTTTTAAGCACCTCTCATTGATAATTCAATTTCATTTTATTAACATTACACTTAGATGTAAAACGAAGGGTGTTGGCGACGGGCCTCTTAATTTTGAAACCCGTTCAAGTGGCGAGGACGACACCTGAGCTGGCAAATCCCTCTACAAATCTCCATGCCACTTTAATTGGAGGATTTGAGAACTAGACCAGATTATTCATTTGGAATACTTTTTATATACTCTCCAGAAACGTTTTAAGTATTTCAGAAACTTTCTGAACTGATATTCAAACAATATCTAATTAATCAAAAATGATATCTGAATTTGATATTAAGTTAAAAAGTATTTCGATTCCTAGATAATTTTGATATCAATCCGATTTATTAGTTGGTTCTCCGTTTTTAAACTGTTTCTAATATATTTTCATTTGCGAATTTTTATAAAAATCTTATATTAAACCTGTCGAATCGAAAGGAGCACAAAAGCAATAACAAAACTTATTTAGTAAAGCGTTGTATAACTACGAATGAATCTGACATTTGAAAAAAATTGAAAACAGTTAGAAATTTTAATAAGTGTTCGGTTCTCGTAAGAACATTTATTCCAAAATTTAAATAGTTATTCACTTAATGTTTTTATTATTTTAATATCGTTAAAACTTATATCACAATGAACTTAACTAATTCGTTCGTATGTATCAAATTTTTATTACGTTACAAAAATAAAAAATAGGTGCAACACAATAAGCGATTGAAAAGAATTTTATGAAAAAAAATTCTATGAAATAAATCGTAAAATAAAGTAAGTATTCGTTACTTACTTTATCAATTCCAACAAATCGAAGGAAGAGGTAAAGAGTGACCATCTTAAATCTTAATCCTTAAAGTAAATATCCTAATTAACACATATTTTACGTGATTCATTATTCCATGGTTATTTTATGAACTTATCACAAGTGAAGAGAAGTGATCAATCAAAGTCTTGACGTTTTTAGAACAAAAGATTTTTCAAGACGTGTAACAAATTGTATCACAATACGTCATAAGTCAGCACTTATCGCTGAAGATTCCATTAACTTTAAAATGAAGCTCTCTATTTTAATGTATTAGTCATTCTCCCAGAAAGGAAGACTTGGCTCGAAAACTGAATCAAAGTCAATTATGGGGACGTAGAATTAGATCTAATGCATTAGCTTTTGAGTAACTAGCTGAAAGCTTTTATAATGTTCCTATTTTCGTTTTCTTGAGTATTCTCATTTTATTGTCCTATTAAGTAGTATATATGTATAACGCTTTCTTGAAACAAAAAAATATATATGTTTTTGAATATATAGCTAGTTTTTCCAATAAAGTAAGGAATATATTTATCTTTATTAATGATTCAATGATTTTCTAATTTAAAATATATGAAATTTTCAATGTTATTATTAAAAAATATTTCAATTCGTATTCATGTAAGAGAAAATGTTAGAAAACTGAAGCCTATTAATTTATTTGAATATAAAAAGGGTCATTTTGCAATTTGAATGCAATGGGTATTAGTATTTGGGAAATACCATACTTTCAATTTTCTCTGTTTTAATTATGTTATACTTTCTATCCATATGTAACTCAATATATATGTTCTTTTGGAAAATAATACTTTAGATAATATTGAATTTTCGATAGTCTGAATCAAAAAAGAGTTTTTAAATTTGTGATTTTTCTTAGAATGGTTTCTTAATGCTACAAAATGCATTTTTTATTTTTATGCAAAATTTATTTTATTTATATACATTGTTTTGGAAAATAATAAGCTTTTGACTTATATTTTGTATGCCATAAAAAAGAAAATCTATATTAAATTTGCCGAGAAAAATTAATCTTTTTTTTTTCCTTTTCATGGTAGTTTAAAATAAAATAATTTTGAAACTTGAAATTAATTCTGTAAGGCTGCGGAGAAGAATTTAAAAACCTGCATTTAATAATTCAGTAGATATTTTTCATTTGTAAATTTTTAGCATTGTAATGAATGTAGAAACTTTTAAAGATTAAATTCAAAATAGAAAAGTTATATGTTTTCTTGTTATGAAAAAGAAAATTCAATTTTTCAAAAACCTATTGAACTATTTTAAAATGAGGAAAATTTTTCAAAGGCCACTCAACCCAATGACAATGCGAATACCAAATTCTTGTATTTTATATTTTACATAAAAGTGAGTTTGAATCTGAAGTCTTTTTAAGTACTTTATTTACATATGTTAATTTCCTGTTCAAGGTGTTTTTTTTTATTTGTGCTTCACTAAAAATATGTTAATTAAATTCTAAAGTTATACTCTTTAATTATTTCTTGAAGCACTGGTTATTGAAATCTTTCAGATGTCTAAGAATTATTTCTTATGGCTAATTATTTAATTATCTTCAATTATTTTATATGTATTAAATAATGAGAGCGTTTTTAATGGGAGTTCTTTTAAATTAAAGCAATTGATATTCCCTACTTATCTTAAAGTAATATTTTTTATTTATAAAGTATGCTCTCTAGAGGAAAGTCATTTATTCATTTATCATCACAGATAATTTGTAAATATATTTATTGATGAAATATTTTAAATAATTAAGAATAATTCTATACTCAAATTTTCATAAATGTTACTTTTACAATATTATACCATTCATTACAAAATTTGTGATTTAAAACGTTAGTATCATGCTTTATAAATAAATTGTAGTGACCAAGAAGGAAAAGACATGCTGTACAGCTGCCACATACTATTGTAACGTAATTTTTGTAATAATTAATATAAATATATATATTTTTTTCTTTTAAGACACTGATATTTCTGAAGCGTTTGATAAGAAAATAAGCCAGTACATAAAAAATTATTCTAACAATTTTCTGCTGTTATTTGATATACATGTAAAAGGTTTCAAAAAAGGTTGTATTTGCGTCTTCTAAATGTTATCATTCATCGGATGTTTTACGACGTGAAGTTTGTCTAGGAAACTTACGAGATCTTGAGCAAAAGATGTTAGAATTAAATTCACAATAACCTATTTGGAAGCGAAGTGTAAATACAAATTATCGATACTTACACATAATTTTGGAGTATGCACAGTTTGTCTACCCATCTTATTACTAATGTCTATAAAATATTACAATATAGGAATCGCAAAATTCATTAGAGTAGTGATGTTATATTTTATATTCTCAAATATTCCAAAACTTAATGTTTCCAAGACGGAAGACTGAAAAGTCGAAATGACAGTTTGATTTCACTAAGAAATTGAGGACATTAAAATTAATCCGTAAAAATGACACACAAAATTTATAACTTATATCAGCATGCTGATGCTCGAAATGTTTGTACAAACACCCTTTTTTAATCGAACATATTTACTCTTAAACTATATTAAACCTATTATTTCAGAAAAATAAATGAAAAAGAAAATTTCTATCAATTAATATATAACATTAACCTAAATTAAATTTTTAGTGTAATTTCAGATGTAATAAATTATACAGAGAATTGATATCATTAAACCGCAAACATCGCTACCCACAATTTATGTAGCTACAAAGGGATCCAATGCTCTCAATGGGAGATAGATCCCCGCAATGCAATGATGTTCAATGAATAAAAAGAGTAAATACTATCCATTGTGGTAGTTATTATTTTCGTCACGGAAAATAATCGTGCGTATCCATGTGAAACCCAAAGTATTGGGCAAACCAAATATATATACATAACTATATATACTGATTACAACAACAAAGATCAATAATTTACTTACGAGCATGTAATTTTAAAAAAAAAAAATTAAAGTCAATTCCCACTTAGGTCAACAAAGAAAAATTTTATTTTAGTTACTTTTTATTAAATAATTACAATTGATATAAATATGTATATACATGTGACAGAATCACAATATTAAGTGGCAAATTTATTTTCTCTCATATAAAACTAAAATTAATTAATTCATCCGGTAAATTAAATGGTTGGAATGCAATTTAGCCCAACCCCCCTTGGCGACAGGAATTATTTGGCGGTATTTTGCCAAATGTGGCTACCCTGGTCCGCTTCACGGACTTAACGTTCAGCCAAAAAAATTGGCAATTTTTGAAATCGCGCCAAGTGGTTGGGCTAAACTGCATTTTCACCAATTAAATTTAATTAAATGAATTAACGTTTGAAAAAACTGTATTAACATCAAGTATCTTCCACTACAAGCTTAAAAAATGTATTTGAACTTGAGTTAATGAATAAAAAGTATTTTATTAACGATTGAAAATTTGAACAAATTATATATGCGAAGAGTGTGAGCTAATAATAGTAATTTAAAAAGCATCTAAATGTATCACAATAATTAATGATTGTCAGAAATAAAAAGGAACAATACATTTGAATGTCTCTATACTACTTAATAATATGCATATTTATGTATTCATTCTGTTGCTAATACTTCCGAAAAGTTAAAATTTCAGAAACTTTCTCGCATCAGACCACTGAGAACAATCCCTACAGCTTAATCACAGAAATTTTAGAACTCTGGAACAGCAAAGTTCAAAATGGCCACATGCTAATAGTGAATCTCATCAACTGACAACAAAAGAGTTTGTGAAGCGGAACACATCAAAATTAGACCTCCGATGACGGTACAAGATCTCGAGTGACCATCTAAAATATTCACTCTCCCTTCACCCTTCGCCCAGGTATAGTCAATAAAGGACTCCAGGTCCGGTGTTAAATTCAAATTCGCTTGGCTAGTCATGAAAATGAGTTGGATGCAGGGGCTCGTCTGACAGCATTATTGGCTTCCAATGCTGCCTTTCCTCCTTCTGAGAGAGGCCCCAATACAGAGATTTAATTAGGAATCGGCGATTTCGAATTTCGTTCAACTCTTTGGCGATGGGGGAATCTCGCCCACTCTTCGGGCCTTCGAGGGGGATTTCGAATTTGGTAAAAGGTGGACGGCCCGTAATAAATAATTAGAGATGCTGGAAAGTCTAGTACGAGCCCCCAAGCTGTGGAATTAAGACGGAGGCAGTCGTAAGTGTCAGGAGGAAATTGGAGAAATTATCGAGTCGTCTTCGAGATTAACGAAAGCGGGAGGTTCGTCAAATGAAAAATTTAGGTTGCCATCCTCAGAAATTCTGCCTCGGGTAATATCTGGTCAAGGAAGTAAATAAGCGGTAATAATAAGTGATAATCAGAAAGATATTAGATTCTCTATTATGGCAGTAGAGGTCTGAAAATTCCGATGATTTAGACGGTTGTATAAATATTTTATTTACTTTCTTTGAGTTAAAGTGTAAAAATGGATGATTAATGGAAATAAAGTTTGTTATTTTAATCTTCAAGCGCATAGGAAACTCGCATGCATTATTTTGAATTTCTAGAATTAAACATTTATCTAAGAGCAGTGATATTTAGAAATAATTCATTAGTTTTGGGGAGTACATTAGTGGATTAAATCTTATATAGCTCCAGGAAAACACTAATGCAGAAATTTATCTTAAAATTATTTATAGTTGTATGATTCATATAAATAATAAATGATCATTTTCCGGAAATCAAATGTTTGAGTTTAAAGATTAAGAAAAATTTATCTAATCTTTGTGATATATATGTATATATATGGGACATTCATTAATTTTTAAATGTTTAATTTAGTATAAGCACATTTTACACACACATGTTAAGCAACCATTAGATTTTCCATCAGAAAGAATTAGAAACTAACAGTATCAACTGGTAACTAGCAAGTAAATTACACTCAAATTCTTTTCCATAATTGATGTGATCTTTTTAAACTATGATATATGCAGCCAAAAGATTTTAATTTTTTAAAGTTGAGTGAATCAATCTTCCTAAATTATTGTTAAAATTACATTCTGTCAGAATCCAAATTTTCTCGAATTGAGGTTCGTCAACAATATACTGGCCCATTTCGCGTGCTAAAATAATGCATAATTTCGTATCAAGCCTGAATCCTTCAAAATTAAATTAATAGTGGTTCTTCTAAAATAAAATTACAAACTTATATAATAGAGTTGGTTTTAAAAAAACACTTTTTTTTTTATCGCTCTTATACCCCGGTAAAGTTGACTTTCACCAAGCGAAGTATAGGAAAAAAGTATTTACATCAAAAAAAAAATCTTCTATTCAAGTAAAGCATTTTAAGTTTTGAAAAATAGAGAAATGTTGCAATTTCAAGTCATTTTTGTAATTATTGAGTTTACAAATACCGTAATGCTATATTTCTAAATGGGAAAGTGTGGGATATGAGGAACAGTAAAAAGAATTCTATTTGTAAATTCAAAATAATTATTATTCCCACAAAAAGGCCAAAAAGCTTTAGACAAAGAGTTTGACAGAAAAGCAAGAGCTTTCTTTTCATCACTTGGATGATATTACCACAGAACCTAAATCATTCAATGAGCCGTTCACAAAAACACTGGATGGCTGTGAAACTCTTCCATTGGTTCACAATGAAAATCGTATCAAATTGGCAGAAATGATTTGGAAACTCCATATCCTCATTCATTTTCGCATTCCAGATGGTTGACAACGATAAATAAACACTCAGGCTGTGACGTTGGGCTATTCGCGGTTTTCTCTTCACTAACCTTGGGGACTTTAATTGACATTCATTGCATAAATTAAGCAATTTCTTCCCAACCAAAATGAAACATCATTAGGTAAAGTAGATGCAGGTAGAAGTAAAGAGAAGTGATCTAGATAGGAGAGTACATAAGCTGAAGGAAGTCTAGTGGATAGAGGTTGAGTGTCACTAGCGTTGTGTATATGTCTTACAGGTGATAGACGATATCAAGAGTTGCTACAGATGAAAGTGATCATGGAGAATTCAAGAATCAAGCCAGCTTCAAATGAGAAAGTTCGGTAAGACACTCTTAATTCGAAATGATTGAGATGGACGAATATATCTAAGGTATTACCTTGGAGAGTTGGAATTCTTTTATCATTATAGTGCAAGTCTATTCAATAAATATTGTGCGTGAGATTTGTCTAATGTCTCCTTGCATAAATTATTGACTTTTTAGTGTTAATATATTTGATTGAGTTATGGCACAAGAAGCGAACGCGAATACTATGCCACCACAAGGCTTAGAAAAATCTGTAGAGGAAATTAGGCCGTCTATACATTTTATTTTTAAATGCTACCTTCATATCTGGTTTAAAATTAGAACCGAAAAAGGTTTCCCAGTCACGATATTCAATGTCGATTGTGAGGTATTTCAAGATTTTCTGATAGCCATAAGATAGTTTTAGAATTTATCAGAACATGATATCTAATTTAAATTTTATTGCAAATTAATAATGAAGTAATTAAGAAAATAACCCTCTTTGCTGTTCCAGAAAACTTAATCCTTGCTATCATTGCGGATGAAAGGAAACTATTATAGAACTGGTGTTCTGCCAAGTGTTGAAAATTCGATCGCTTTCCGAGGAAACAAGAATTCGAAATTTGCACAACATCAAAATTCAACGTCTATGCAACAAATTACTTCAGTTTGATTCGGTGGTATATGTATATATATATATATATATCCTCCTATGCTGTTAAGACATTTCACGAATAAAGAAATCAAAAATATTATAATAGACAGTTCCAACATTTAAACCAAATGTCCCATGATTCTCCTATAACACCCAAATTATAGAACATTGAGTCAAACTTGTTCTCGAAACATCTGGAAATGTGTGTAGTACTGATGCATAATATGACATCACCAGTACGATCATTTTATTAAGATCTATGAAACTCGAATTTTCTCATTTAAACGTAAAACGTGATTTTAAAGAACATTTTTAAATAAAAGTATTGGATAGAATTATAGACACCCACCCTCCCTCGCTTATTATTAAGTCCACGCATAGCATTAAAATATTCAAAATTATATATATATTTATCAGTTTTAAAAAGATGAAAATGTAAAGCTGAATGAAATGACAAAAAAATTGCTAATTTTTTGAAAAAAAAAAACCTTTTCAAGTTTTTCTAGCTTTTTATGCGAACAATAAATATTTTGAATTTAGTGGTTTTAATTTTTTTCTGCTTTCTCATAGCCCAAACTTTGTATTTAGAACTATAACTTTACTCCATTTGAAAGCTTAATAATTATGAGAAAAAAAAATTTAAAAAGAGGAATTTCTCTAATGTTTCAAAACTTATTGAAATATTAGAAAGTGGGTTATTACGATAGATATTTTCTGTTCAATTTTTTTTTCCTTTTTTATTTAGCAACTTTTCCAAAGTACAATGATAAAATATACAACTAGAAAAGTGCCTTTTACCAATCCTATTGTTTAATGATGATTTTAATGTTCTTAATAGGGCTACTAAAAGTAAACTTCAGTTCTTAGAATACTATTTACGACTTTCTCAAGGTCATTTTATACTTCATTATTATGTACACAATTGTCTTGAAAACATTTTCTAGAATATTTCGAGAATATCCTCATTAAATAATTGTTGCATAATTTACAATAACTTAGAAAAATTTCAGTCTTGATTGATTAATTTATTTACAAAATACGAATTTCTAAACTTCTCAACACTTCTTTTAAAAATTAATTATGCACAATCTGTGTTTGAATTTTCACTACAAATCGATGAGCTCAATAAATGTATAACTAACGTTGTTATAATTATTGGGTCAAGTTACCTCATAAAACGTTTACTAATCTTGTTTTAATCTCCATTTTTCACGTAAAAACTTTTGTTTCCTCTTTTTGATGATGCAATGTGTCAAGACAACACATCCATCGAAATCTTCAATTACACCAATTGGCTTGTTTCTCGCAGCTTCACATCAACAAAAGCTGCCTGTTTTTTTTCCCCTTTTGTAATTAAGTGTTCCTTGTAATTTCGCATTTTATATTAACCAATTCCCCACGCAATTCAACTCCAGGCCGCCTCGAGGCTGCATCCCATCATCAAACTCAAATAGAGAAAACTCTCCTTTCGTTAATCTTGGCAACTGCATTAAGGAATTCTCGAGAGCTTGCAAACCTTCACTCAATTAATGAAACCTTCACTAGTTGATCAGTGATTAACATTTAGCAAGGTTTCCCTTAACCACCAGTTGAACAGAGTGAACAAAAGCAAAAGCAATTGAATTCTTTCTCGGAAAATTACGAAAGGCTTAATTTGCTGCCTCGGAAATAAATGTTTGACTATTTTCCTCCGACAAGGGACCAGAGTATCTTTTATTTCAACTTCTTTCTCTGTCGTTGTCTCTCTAATGTCGACTATTAATTAAAACGCTAGGTGATCGTTTCCTCTGACATGCGTTTTCGATTTAATTGCTGCCAAGAAATACCCGAAAGTCATTATTTCGTTTCAACGCCCTCTGATACTGTTGACAGACGTTTTAGGTTGATATCGCCTTTTGTTTTTAAGTGTCCTGTCACAGGGATTGGTTAAAGCAAGCTAATGGCGAGTTTCGGTGATTGTACTTCATTGGAGTGACTGTCTCGCCGGTTATTGGACGAACTAATAAGCTGTCTCTTTGACAACATCGTTACGAGTATGGCAGTTTTGGGAAATTGTTATTCGTATGTCAGTTGTTTCACATTGTTATCTGTGTGACGACCATGTATGTAAGTTTTTACACTTGAAAAACATTCGATAAATAATTTTATTGTCCTTTGCTGAAAGAATTTACCACTCAATGAACTTTTTTAGATATTTTAAAAGGATGCCCAAGTTGATAGAGAAATATTGCAAATTATTATTTTTTTAATCCTATCTCTGATTTTAAATAAATTTATTTCTACAATTCTTCACAATATACATTTTTCACTATTATGGTTGATTGTTTGTTAACTTCACTATAAGAATCCACATGAAGGATATTGGAGATAAACCTCGTAATTTTGAATCTTGGTTAATGACGAGGACGACACCTAAACTGGCACTTTTTTCACCAATTAGTCTCTCTGCATGGATGATGTTTAGTGATATCAGAATTCAAACCCCAGACTCAACGGGAATACTTCTGGCAGCCTTTTTATCACCATAACCACTAGGCCGCCGTGGTTACATTTTCACCATGTAAAATTCACGTTTAGAAACTCTAACAGCCTTCGATTTTAAAGTATCGTATATGCTTATTAGTAAATACAAATGACTTAGTAAATAATACTGTTTCTGAGTGAATATTTTTGTTAGAAATTATTGATTTATTTTTTTCAACAATCGTTTATATTAAGTTGATCAAATAAATGCAAGTTTCAAAGTAACAGTGATCCGAACGTTCAACATTGAAATGTGGTTGCATTAAATACATCCTAAGCTATAACCATAAAAATAAATTGAGCTTAAGACATAAATAGTTTTATATATTAAAGTTAAGTATTACTTATGCTTTGATGCTTATGTGCAATAGCAAATTTCCAATTATTTAGCTATGTTTCCAAAATGTGACGACATAAAACAATGTAAAAGAAATGAAATGTATATTAAGTAAATGGGTATGTATGCAATTCATTTTGTAAATCAATTTAATTCTTTCATCAGTATACAATTGCCCAAATTGTGTAATTATTAACAAATCGAAAAGTTTCTTCCTCGTTTACAATTGATAGGACTATTTTGAACCATCAAAAAATAAATGTGTTTTATTATTTATATAAATTGGTTGACTTCAACAAAAGCCGAACAATCTGAACATCCGTTTCTATTATAAATTAAATGCAATTCGAAAATTTTGTGTTATTTGTAATATTAAAAATGTGTTTAGTTTTTTAAATCCCTAACTCTTAACGGACACATATTCGGTTACATTAGAAATATTAAAAGCTATTTTGAAAAACAAAATATTAAAAATATCTTAAAAAGTAAGAGCAGTAGTAAGTTTTTCGATTTAAAATAGATTTTCCATAAATTTAGATAAATAACAACATAAAACGATAACAAAACAAATGCATTAGCAATTTACTATAAAATTACGCAGCAATATTTATAACGTTCGACACAATTCGAGCGAGAATTCATTTCAAAAACATAAATGTTTGCTGAAATGAGATATAAAAAAATAGAAAAAGAAAAAGAATTAAAAAAAGTATTAACAGAATTCCCTCAGGAAATTTTAATACCAATTCCTTTGAATTCGAAGTGTTTACTATCCAATTATTATCGATATATTCCTTAGTTAATTGGTAATTAAAAATTCATCATAGCTTGATAATTAAGATACCGTAAATAAAGAGTGCTCCTCTAGAAATTCTTATTCAATTGGATCAGCCTTTATGACACTCATATTGACCATATTTCTCAAAGCGTCTACTAATGCGATTGCGACCCTTAGAATTAAGTACGTTTTTAAATGAAAGTTTGGTATTTAATTCAAGGATTATTATTTATAATCCTATTGCAATATGATTTTAATGATCCTTCGGGGCTAGAGAGGGAGCCAATTAGAAATGGATTACAACGGGAGTAGCAGTAAGGAATATGACAGTATTAGGAGAATAATCGATATTTTTATCCGTAAGGAAGCCAGGTAATAAAGCAAACAGAGGAATACTAATAAATATATTGTTAAAGTTTAAAATAAAGTTTTTATTTTGTTCAGTAAAGTAATTATTATTTTGAAATTTATGCAATTGTTTTTAAAAATTACCCGAGTTTGCATAAATAATACAGATATTTCTGATTTAATCCTAGTCTATTAGTGCGTTTTTCTTTCTTGATTTCTGCTTTTAATATGGATAAACTCATTTTTGAAAATAATGTCCTTTTTTAAAGTTTATTTTTCTTTTCTAATTAGACATAGCAAACAAACATAACTGCAATACAATACAGTCTTAAAAGAAAACTTACCATGATAAGATTCTCTACAGGGTTATTCCAAATGATTCTTCCGATTTCAAAGTTCTTATAATCAGAAATAAATGACACTAAATGATTAATAATGCATGAGTGCAAAAGAAATTTTGAAAGTCTTTTTTACAAGTGTAGGATATAACTTCCTTTAGTTACAAGTATAGTTTCAATTCGATATGTAAATTCCATCCAAACATTTAGTCAAGGGTCAGTGGTAATTGATTGTACAGCTTCAAAAATCCGCTTTTTAAGTTCACAAAAATTTGTGGGCAAGGGTTTCCCACGTACTTAAATTTTTACTAACCCCAAATAAAGGAATTGCATGGCACTACATAAAGTGACTTAGGTAGCCAGCTATGTAACATCACGTCATCTGGTCCACAGCAACCATGATACAAATACGCGATAGCTCCATGAAAGCTTCTAAACAGCTTTCGTGAAATAACTTCAAGAAGAACACACTAGGGTCGTCTATTTTTCATAATATAAAGGCCCCACAGTTTTCATTCATATTCATGTATTACTTATCATTCTGTGTCGTGTTTTTTTTTTTTTTTTTTTTTTTTTTTTTTGAAAATATGGAATTCGGAAATCGGATGAATCATTTTAATAACTCTATACTTCTCAGGATCTCCTAAGATTTTGAAAGGGTATTTTTTTCTTCCTTAATTTGTACTTCACTAAAAGCAGTTTTTGAAAGTAACTTTTTTAACAATACAATAGATATGATTTTACATTATTGACTTGTTGATTGAAATATTTAAGATTCAAACGAGACTTCTTGTAATAGAAGCTGCTTTAATTTCAAATTAAGCCTAGAGTCCATGCATTTCTCTAATTCATGTATATGCAAATAGTTTTTAAGAGAAACAAGAAATATTATTTCCGTTCTATAGAGAGAATAATATACATATACATAAGATAACACGTACAAGTTAAAATTCAAGTTAAATTTAATCAATGGGCTTTTAAAAGATGTAACGGAAGTACTATTCTACTTGCATAATGAAAGTGCATTTATTCTAATTAATATAATACACGAATGCAATTAAAAATAGAGAATATTTCAATACAATTCCTCGACTATATATCGAGCTTTAAGATGGGAAATCTACATGATTTGTAATCTATAAGACCGTGGAAGTAATAAATTAAAAAAATGCTTTTCATTCAAAACAATTTCACTTCAGAATTTTTTTCATTCTTTCTTTTTAATTAAATTCTAAATGAGAATTCTATGAGAATTTAATCATTAATATTGTAATGATTATAAAAAATATATAAAACTATCACTCATTTTTCTATACTGATCCTTTTATTCAAAATTTTAAGAAACAAATAATAAAATAACTATGATATTCCAACAAAAAATCTTTTTGTTTCGGCTCTATGAAAAAACATATTAAAAACAATGTAATGTTATACATTTGCAGCAAACATCGCATGCGTGATACGCAAATAGTAAAACATATAGAAATCCATTTAAAACAAATACCGTGTGCATAGTACACAAATAATTGCATAAAATGACAACAATCTAGAGTTACCTCGGAAGAGTTTTAAATATATATATATAAATTGATTTTATTCTCAATTATCTCTCTTTCAACAATTTTTTTTTATTTTACATTTTCCTCAGTAGATATCTAAATTTTGAGGATCAAATGTAAGGATTGTATTGAGGATCTGTAGAGTGCATAGAGATAAAAGTCAAGACTAACAGCGGAGAAGTTTTTGTGTTTTTAACGCTGATTTCATTAAATATGTATATAAGTAACAATACTTGTTAATAATTTGTTGAACAAATGAATTAAAAAAAATCTGAAATATCCATCTTCTTAGCTCATTTTTTTTTCCATATTCTTTCCCAGATACTTTATAAATACTACAAATTAATTCAAAGTTTAATTACTTCTTTCATACTCTGCTTTGAAAAAAGTAGATTAAAATTTTCACCTTAAAAATTTCGATCACCATACTTTTTGTGAAATTTTGTTAAAAAAAAAAATTATCGTGAAGTAGTAGAAAAACTGAAATAACGATTTAAATATTATTCTGAATAATTTATTTAATATTTCAACAATTCTAAATTAAAATTATTGTAGATGATTTCTTTTAATGTTTCTCTATTAATTCTTGTAATTTTTAATCATCAATAGATAAAATTCACATTTTTAGCAAGTTATTCACTGTTTTACTTGCTAGAGCGAAAAATTATTCTCGAAAAAATAATATATATATATATATAATAATCTTGATTGAACAATATATTGTCATAAAGAAATCAAGTTGTCCTAAAAATTGATTGTGTAAGAAAGTAAACGGTCTTACACTTTTCAATTGATTTACCTGAAAATACTTATTTCAATTGATAACTGAAAGTATCCGTATGAAGGGAATATTGTCTAGATGAAATAAAAAGTTATTTTAAAATTTTAAGAAATAATAAATAGAAGAATTAATCATTGAAAACTTTTCTTATCTAAAATTCCATTTCTTCGTCTCTAAATAAATTCTTTATTTTTGCATACATAGAAATACCAACTAAATCACTCCAAACCTAATTCTATTAAAAATATTAGTTTTAGGATGATTATATGAAATAACTCCCGCTTTAAACAAACCAGCTTGTAATCTACTGCTCTGCAATCATCAACATTAAACTTTATATATGCCCTTTTATTTAATTATATTTTCTTGTCTCTCAAACTTTCGTTCTTTGTATAAATGTTCTTTTTTCCATTTGATATATCTGAAGTAATATGTAACCCATAAAGTAACTAAGGAAATATATCTCTAACCGGCACCGAGCCAAGAAAAATGGTGATATGGAAAATCAAAATATTATTTAGTTGCTTCTAGAGTTTCATTTTATTTCATTTTTTTTTTTTTTTAACTTTTATCTTCTTTCGAACTGAAGTTGACTTGCTGTTCTTTTTTCTAATAATAATATTCACATATTACTTAAATTCCAGCTTGTTATGTTTTTTCTAATTTTTTTACTAATTATATTCTTCATCAGTAAATTATGCAACTCCTAAAAAGTTATGCAAAGTTTTAATTAAAATTAATAGATGTTAAACTAGACCTGTCTGCTTTTTCCTGAACCACCGTTTAGAAATACTTACAACCATACCTTATCGGTACAATTTTCAATGAAATATAAATATATTTTAAAAATTTTCAAAGCAGAAAAATCTTTATCTTAAATATGCTTGTCTTTATCTTTCTTAACTATATTCTTCATCTGTAAATAATGTAACTTATGAAAAGTTATACATATTTTGAATTTAAAATAGCATACTTAAAACAAGATCTATCTGGTTTTCCTGAACCAACGTTAAGAAATACTTACAACTATACCTCAGCGATTCAGGTTTGTTTGGAACATAAATATATTTTAACATTTTTAATCCAGAATAATCTTTAACTTACATGCTTATCTTTATCTTTTCTAACTATATTCTTCGTCGTTGAATTGTGTAACTTATAAAAAGTTATACAACGTTTAAATAAAAATAACATACTGTAAACAAGCCCTGTCTGGTTTTCTTGAAACCATCGTTAAGAAATACAACAAAACCTTGTCGATAGTTTTCTATGGAATATAAAAGTTTTTTAACATTTTTTTATTCCAGAACTATCTTTGTCTCGCATGCTATGTTACAATATGAAACAACCCTAATTTTTCTAACCGGAATTCTAAAGATTTTTATTTTATTATTGTTTGTTCGCTTTTTAAGAAACTTGCCTTAAGAGGGGGAAACAATCTGTGTACATAACACCAACGCAGAGATTCATCTCCGCCCCGCCTTTCCCAATACACCATCCGCTAGCAACCACTCCAAATCCAGTCCAGTAATCCCATCCTGCTATTATTAATTAAATCATCCTCTCCCTTCCTCGATTCCAAGCTGAGGACAATCCCCAAGAGTCGCATGTCCTGAGCAGTAACAGCTCTGCCAACAACCTAGCGTTCCCCAGACACCGAACAAGGAGATACCAGCTGTCTTCGGCGACAGTGCACGGTCTGCTTGCAGCTCTCCAGATATAAACTAGGCGCCATGTTCGCTGCCCTGACTTCAATTAAACTTCAATAAACGCTACAAACGGAGCTTGGTTAAAGTCAACCGTTTACGTTTAATGTGAGAGGGGAGCGGGATTTAGCAGAATTTCTCTGGACGATCTTTATTTACCTGTTTAGCCTAGGAATGAATCGTTTATGTTTATTATAATTGTATGAGACAGTTAAGTGACGTAGGGGTTAGTTTCCTTAAATAAGTCAAATGGTTCTGGTGGACGAATGGGAATAGATTATGTCGGATTAAATTGATGTAATTTTTAACATTTATTACAGACCGTGTTTTGATTTATTATCGTGATTACTTTCTGCGTTCAGGAGATAAATTAAGTATTTAATCATGAATTTAATTGCAATACTCGTGCATTGCGTAAGACATAGATTATAATTAAAGTAAAATTTCCTGCTACAAAATAACAATGTTATATCTTGTGATAGTCGCATTCTGTAAATTCGAGTAATATATTTTTAATGAAGATATGTTTTTCAAGTTTTGATTTGTACTATTTCGTGAGTTGAACTTTTGGCCTTTTGTCATAATTTATTGGTTTATTATTCTTACAGGGATATTTTTCTCGTTATTAAACGTTTCATTGTGTATTTCTTTTCTTTATTTTGTTCTAAAATTTTTATTAGTTATTTTTATACTTTTTTTTTATTATCTAAGAAAAGTTTTTATATGCTTCCTTTGTAGTTTTATAAAAGTTTTATAATATTTTAGGATTTATTTCTAAACTAATTTTAGTTAAATATTACATAACAATTAGTTAATTTTATTTACTAACTTAAGTTAGTTTGCATTACTTCTTTATAACATTGAATTACTATTTTCAGTGTGTGTGTGTTTGTGTGTGAGTGTGATATACACGCCTAATTTCCTTTTTAATTTTTTGTACTTTTTTAATTCATTTCCTTACGTATTCAAACAAAAACTGGTATTCAAAGTTAATTATTTTTAAAATTAAATGTAGTTGTATAAGAAAATATTTCGTATAAACATTGTTGTCATTCCTTTTTATATATTCAAATTGTTTTCATAAACATACTAATTCTGCATGTTAAATAATTCGATTCACATGTTGTACTTTTGAATATAAAAATATTAGGAAGTGATTCTCTACTGAATCATTCCCAGTTGATAAATAATTTAAATTCAACTTAATTTATTTCTTAGTTGTTCATTATAATTTATAAGCATTTGTTCGTAAATTTTAACTGAATATTAAAAATTTTCCTTTTTTTTTTCTAGAACGCTTATTTAGGACCTGTTTTTTTTTTTTTTTTCCCTTTAAATATTGCATGGACTGTTTTATGTTTATTCTAAAAACATATTTTCTGAAATTAATGCTATTATTGTGTACACAATTAGAAAAAAGCCGTATATACATTCATTATTTTCATATTTTTTGTATTTAAAGCATTTTAAATAGTTAACTAATATAAGGATATAATTTTATAATTCGTTGTTGTAAAAATTAACTGTGCTATATGTGCAATATTTATATCAAAGTAATTTATTATTATTCTAATGCTTCACTCTCTTTCTCGATCGATCGATCGGTTCCCTACCAATATATTTCGAATTTTCCCATAATTTAATGTAACATTTTCATTAATGGGTTTTTAACACTAACAGATTTCAAACGAACTTAATTTTTAATACAAATGAAAAGAGAAAATTAATGCTTCATTTCTTCTTTTTATAACATAGTCATTTTTAATGTTACAGACAAACATTTCAAAAGTTAAGAACATTTGTTATTTGACATATCAAATTATTTTTACCGAAAATTTGCCGTATGGATACTTTGTCAATTCCTACAGTCTCAGCAATCGCAAGAATACTTAGCCGATGGTCACATCGAACCAGATTACCAATTTTTTCGATATTGTCTTTCGTTTTAACGTGGAAAGAACAACGCGGGATGGGAATCATCTTCAATGTCTTCTTGGCCATCTTGAAAATGCTTACACCATTCAAAACCACTTGCAAGCGATAAATATTCATTGCCATACATTTCTTTCAACAAATTATAAATTTCAGTATCGGTGTTTCCAAGTTTCATATAAAATTCTTCAACAACTTGTTGCTCCCTTATTATTATTATTTTTTTTGGAGAAACAAATAAAAAAATGTAATACGAACGAAGGCTCCATGTATACGGATTTATTTACAGAAGCGAGAGGCACTGCAAAGAGAAGGTTTCACACTATATAGCTGTCGGTCTCTTGTGTTTGACGCATGCGTATTTCTGCAGCAGCATCAGTCTCGTTCCTTAATAGCCACACCTCGCACAGAACATGCATTTAAATTTTTCTTGTAGAAACATTCCATCTCTTCTTTAAAATGAGATCCATCACTTGTTTTTATTTTGTAATAGCAAATGTTTTTAATTGAAATCTTGTGGACATATCGAATATTTTTAAAGCTTTAAGAACTCTCAACGAGTGGGGATATAAAGAAAAGAGAGCATGTTAAGAATACGAAATGTTAATGAAACTAAAATGTTAAGAATAGGAAATGTAAGGAAATTTTAAGATTGGCATGTTAGGATGGGGAATAGCGCAATATTATCCAAATCATTTTTAATTTTTCTAAAACATCCATGAATATGACGTATTTCGCTCCTTGACAAGTCTTCTGTTGTACATCCGGCTGATGAGACCGTATTCGTCTTCTTTGGAGTAGATTCTCCTGAAGTACCCTTTTTTTGATTGTTGCTTGGTTTCCTGTATATATTGGAGAATCCATGTTTCATAGACGATCTCTCAGAGCAATGAAATTTTTGTCTGACATCCCCTTCCTGTCAAATCAAAACTAACCTATGAATTAGTGTCACTGTTTGGACACCATTAACAGATAGCAGAGCAATAACACCAATCTGCCTTAAAAATATCATTTTTCAAAAAAACCATGCTCTGTTTTAACACTATCGCACGTTATTTGTAACACCCACACAAAATTTTATTAATGTCGAAATATATTTCCCTTTTGAAATGTGTGTCAAGTTTAAATTTTGCTCTCCAACATTACCAAAAAAACACAAAAACTTAAATAAAAAACTTCTTCAAATAAGTTTTCAGATCTTATGGAAAAGGTTTTGGAAATTTCATTTATCATCCTTACCATTGCTGACGATAAGATATTAAGTCATGTACAGAGAGCTTTATTCCTAAAAATTGAGTCTATGTTGCGTTTATTTCCTCGAAAAGAAAGAGATACGGGCGAAATCAATTTTATAAATATTGAAACACTTTACACAATATTTAAGAAATAACTGATTTCTTTATTGAATGAAACTCGAGGAAGGAACAAACATACTTTTTTCTGAGTATAATCTCGAAGAAAGATTTCCAAACTTTTCTACATTATAGGTTATCGTAATTCCTAGAACTTTAACAAATCATTGAAATTTATTAAAAAAATATTTATAGATTCTAAAGGATTTTCATATATTTTCCTTCAATTAACTGAGAACTTATTTAAAAGCCTCGCCTGTTGAATAAAACTCTCAAAATAAATATTTCTATATAAAAATAGTATAATGAATAGGATATCATGAGATAGAGAGATTATGCGTAATAATGAACTCAGAAGAGATAGATTAGCAAGATTATAATGCATACAATATTTGTGACAGAAAATGAGGTGTTTTATACCTGATATTTGACTGGGATTCAGTGTATAAGTATTGTTCCT
>BMAW01105893.1:313213-325850 GCA_019974015.1 Nephila pilipes | reverse complement strand
TATGTGTGTGCTTCAAAAAATTATTTTTTGAAAAATACGAAAGATAGCAAAAATAGCAAAAAGAATGATCTCAAAAAGGACCAAAATGTTACTTTAAATTTCTCAAATTATACATTTATACACACTAAAATTATATATTAAAAACTTTAAAACTGTGTGTAAATGTGCGTAAAACCCAATTTTATGAAACTTTATTATGTCCTGCATAATATTTCTCCCTTGAAAACTGATATTTCATGAACAGCATTGCATTTTAAATAAAACTAAATGTGTAAGTGGCAAGGTTTTAATTATTATAAAAATAATATTAAATTTAGATCAATATACAACTTAAAATTCGACACTAAATATATATAAAAATAAAATATGTTTACCAGTAAAGTCTTTCAGTAGTCATGAGATCTTCATCAGCAAACTTTTTTATGTAACTATCAACAACCTCAATTAACAGATCTAGTGGTTTTTTTTTTTTTTTTTTTTTTAAATATTCGTTTTCGCTGCTTCAAAAAAAATAAAAATAATTATATTGAAAAGTCAACAAAATAAATTAATACTAGTTCCTTTGAATTAGAATCAAAAGGAAATAAAGTGCAAAATTTACTAAAATAAATGGTTTGTATTTAAACCATACAATTTTATCACATTTTATTCGCAATTTTCCTAATGTATTTGAAGCTTAAAAGAAATCTAGTTAGATGCGAGAAAAAGTTAAAATTAATTGAGAAAAATTTATTTTCTGCAAATTTCTCTAAGAAAATATTTCTTAATACTGAACTTAGTGAATTCTTTCAAAATTTATTCAAATATATTTATTTTATTTTACTTTAAAAAGAGTTTTCCCGAAACTTGGATCCATTATACACTTATTTAGTTTTAATTTCAAATAAATCTCTCTTTCTCTCTCAAATGTATTTCGTAATTTTAAATATACTTCATATACCTTTTTAGTGATGAAAGCAAAAAAACTAAGCATATTTTAAAATAGTTTTAGAAAAAGGAGCATTAAACCGTTAATCGAATTAGAAGTATTCTCAGTGGAGTATTGTGTTTATTACTTTAAAATACATTTTTCTAGCTCTCCTAAGCTCTCGAGAGAACTACATACGGTAAGTTTAAGAGCGATTTGTTTTTCATATTTCGCCTTCAAAAATATAAATAATAGATGAAAAAGGTAAAAATACAAAAAAAGATTTCGAGATATAATTTTGTGATATCATTTTTTCTGATGATGTCAAGAAAATAATTTTAAGGGAGAGATATAATTTTTAACAAGTTATGCACTGATAATATTTTTCAAATTTCAAATTCTCAAAGATTTTATTAAAAGGCATCGTTCTTCTATTTTCTCTAATTGAAAATTAAATTTTCTCAATAGTTAAGAAAATAAACTTTCTCAGTTTTCAAAAGTAAATTCAGTGCTTTCGAAAAATCATTTATATATATATATATATATATATACTTTTATTTTAAAACGTTTCAAATTACTTTGCTTATATTGATAGGATCTACTAATTTGAATAAATCCCAAATATAACAACTACTTTTATGTTCTACCCATTTTAAACATTTCAATGTATAAAACAGACTTAAAATTAAAAGCTTTTATATTGCACAGATTTTGTTGTATTAAATTGTGTATTTTCGTGCTTTATGAATTAAAAAATAACTTTTTCGCTTTATTTTGTGTCATCCATTGTATTTTAAATATTTCTGAATAATTTCTATAATGTAAAGGCTTTGTACTGCATGTATAATAAATTATACTGAAAAATTTAGCTTTTCAATTTTTTACATTATTATGAAAGACCATTAAATTAGATATATTAACGTATTGAAATACCTATTCTTGCCTAAATTTTGTCAAGGCAAATATACCTGAATTAAGAGAAGCAAACTAAATATGTGCTTGATAATATTTATTGGCAATGTATTTCTAATATAATATTTATGTGTAGGGCAAGAATTATTACTTTTTAATAAAAAATACGCTGAAAACTATTTATCATCCTTTCATTTCTAAAATTTAACTTCTATGAAAATATTTTCAAAAGGTCTTTGTCATTTATTGATTTTTCTAAATCTGAAAAAAATTGTCATTATACAGAATTTCTAATAAAAAGTCCGACAATATAAAATAGACGTCTAAAGTGAAAAATAACCTTTTTAGAAATACATCATTTATTTTAATATGAGTTTTAATCGAAAAAAAGTCAATAACGGAAACTTAAATTTGTCATTTTGTATAGAAAATAGACATCTACTAATGATGTTGATGATGTTCCTGCATTCAAACGAATAAGATAGCGTTTTATATGAAACCCCGCTGGAAAAAAATCCTTAATAGCTTGTTCCATTGAAACGATAAGTATTAAAAGGAGCAAAATATTGCGCTCACTCTAAAGAAATTCATCATTTCATTGTTGCCAATTTAACGGATGTAAATGTTCTGAATAAGCGTTTATAAAAGCGATCGAACTAACTTTTACAATGAATCGTTAACGTTACAAATTTCCGATTGCCAACGTTCATAAGGAAGCTTTTATCAATTTACTTATCCGTTCTTTTATTATACCCAACATACGAGACTCTGATAGCTTTTGTCAAGGAAATAAGTCCTGAAAGAGAAATTATATCGCATTCTTTTGGGTTGAATAGCTGGAAAGATCCAACAATTATTCGGGATATTCCAAAATTTGTTAATTTCCGGTTTCGCGCTCACTTCTATTATGTAGAGATAAATTGTGTTTATTAATCATTCAATCTCTTGCCAGTTTTTTTTACAAATTAATTAGGGAAAATAATGGAATTCTGCACTTTTGTCAAACTGTTGCTGAAAAGGAAAAGATATTGTCATATTAAAGAATGGAGGACATTTATTTTGTTATTAAATCTGAAGAATTAGTTCGAAGATAGAAAGTTAAGATATTGAATTACTTTAAGTCGCTTAATAAGATATATTAGGAACCAAAATCAATTTTTCTCCAAATGAATTATTAAAAAAAAGCCTTCGGCCGATAGAAATTTTCTCATTTCTTGTAACAATGTCTATTAAATGCGAGTTTGATATTTAAAGCCCAGTTTATAAGCTTTATTGAATGAATATAACTCAAATATAATGATTGATTATTTATTAACGTAGAAAATATAAGTAGTACGAGAGCTATTGGTTACGGGCCTCTTAATTTTGAATCTCAGTCAAGTGACGTCACCTGCAGGCGTCTTTCTTTCTAAACCGCGCCAACGAGAGGACTTGGAACATCGACATAGTAAACATACATAAGTCCCGCTACACGCTGGTTTTTAGTGGTATCAAGTTACGAACCCACGACTGGAGGAAATAATGCCTTTCGTGAATTTACGACTATGGTCTCTAGGTAATATCGGCCACAATTTAAATATAAAAAGAGAAGTTGATATGAAATTTAATATCAATAACTTTAAATGGCTTGCAAATCATTATTTTTGAAGAAAACAAATTTATAAACTATAGAAATCATTCGTTTCTCTGCTTGTATAAAATGGAGTTTTTATAATAAATCAAATTTCACCATTTTATTACAATGTTTATATTCAGTTGCTATTTTAAAGGTTTTGAAGTATCACAATATATAATAGATAGCTCTAGTAAGTTTTTTTTTTATTCATTTGAATATTTAATAAAATGTTATAAACGTAAAAATTTTATTAGTGGTTATTAGACAATTATTTTTTAAATGTTATTATAATTCTTTTTTTTTTTTTTTTTTTTTGTTAGATGTAAAATTTCAAGTTTTAACAGCTCAGTATTTCCACCAGCTATGATTTTATATCACCAAAATTAAAATTTATAACTTTCCTAAGGCTAAATAACAATTTTATTAATATTTATGACATTCCAAAAAAGTATGTAGATAACATAATATTTAAAACATGTGTATGACATTTATATATTTTTCCAGTAAGGAAGTTTAATAATTTTATATGAAGGATAATATTTCTGACATATATGACACTGAACAGCTTCTAGAAATTGAAAAGTTTAAAATATAATGATACTTCTAGCAATATATTGTTTAAATGTTATCATTCTACTATTTCGTTGTTTTCATCGTTGGTATGCGCGCGTGTAATTTTATTTTTCGTTAAACAAAAATATTTTTTTTTTCAAAGGCTTCTTGTGTCAATCGTTTCATTAAATATTTCACGAAAGAATGGGTATTTCGTTTTAAATAGAAAATGTAAGCGTCTTCTACTATCGTTTTTTATTACTTTGTGGTAGTGATGAAAGAAATTCAACACTTCCTCAAACGGCAACTTGGTATTTTTTAATCAAAGTGTCAAGTCATGACTTAGGTTAATCTCAGGAGACGTGTAACTCTAGAAAAACGAATTGAAAATAGTAATAAAAACACACATTCTCACACTGGAGAACACTTTAAAAAGTTTTACTAACACTGCTAAGAGCCATGATGTAATCCATGCAAAATTGGCTTTGATACATAGGAGCAAGAGTTTTATAAGAGCACAGGGTATTCTTCTAAAGAATAGCAGTTTCTCGTCCAGTTTGAATTAACTATAAAAGGTTTAATTTCCTGCATATTTCACTAACACTTTGTATTGCTTACTTTTAACTAAGATACTTTTTAAAATTCTTTTATACATGCTGCTTGTCTTACGTGTTCAAAATTGTTTCTTGTTAATTAGTCAGTATCAAATTAAAAGTTAAACCATAAAATATATCAAATTATTAAAAATATAAGTAAAAATGCATATATATATATATATATATATATATATATATATATATATATATATATATATATATATATATAATAAAATTTATAGTAATATCCATTAAAAGAGAAGGAGAAAGAGATAACTTTCACTTTATGACTCACAAAGTACATTTTTGGAGTAATTCCACGAGTCTTAGTATTTTTAGAAACATTATTCGTAACTGTACATGGTAGTCATAAAAACACTTCCCCCAATAAAGGAACTCCTAATGGTCTATCCACTCAATCAATCAAAATGAATTTTTTGATAAAAGTATTTGAAGATGTGCACTCGAGATTGTGACGGTTCAAAACAAGAGACCCTTCAAGGTTATAGTTTCAATGAAAACAATTTCATAATTTTTGAATCGTAACACCCACTTTTTTCCAGGGTAAAATTGATCAGCGAGTTAAAAAAAAACTATAAACAGAGTTAGACCGATACACTTGTGACCAAAATTGCCAGCGTAAAATATTTGCCAATCAGAGTAAGGACTAATAAGGAAAGGAGAAATGACACAATTAAGCACAAAAGGTAATATAAGAGAGGAGAGGTTAAAAAACCTTTATTTGAATTAAAAATTTTCAGTGTACCCAATTTGCAGAGGATAACGCATTGCACGCGGGAGATTGTTGATAACAATGACGAAACGAAACATCGCAGAAGGAATCTGTGGAACTTCAAGTTGTACATTTTTCAGTTCTGATAAATCTTCTGGATTTAATGTGTAAACATTACACTTTAGATAATCTCAGAACCAGATATATTCTTTGAAGTGAATTCGGGGGATCACGTTGGCCATGAAACTGCTAAGTTACAGGAATAAATCTATCCCCAAAGTGTTTTGTAGCATTTGTCAAACACATGTAGCGACGTGTTCAGGTGCACCATCTTCTATCCATACAACGTCATTAACAACATTTCACTGCTGAAAATCTGTATTTGCGTGATTCTGTAGAATTATTGTATATCGAGTACCTGTGGTGGAACACGTTTTCATATCTTGATCTCGGTCCAGCTTGGTATGAAGGCGTTAGTACCACATCGTGAGGAATTTTGACAGCAACAAAATAACGACCACGCACTTTCAAAAATTTGATGCGTTCTAATTTTTGAAGTGCTTTATATGGTGCGAGATCAAACTGATTATTAAAATGCTACAATATAAATAAATAAATATTCTTAATTGTATTAATGAAATAAAACAACAAATATTGGGGATTAAATAGCAGCTTATATGTATTTACAATAACTGAATGAATCTATCTAAAAAGATCTATCTCTCTAATCTAGTATTATATTATACTGATGTGCTTGAATTAATAAGTGAAATTACCTTGTTATGAAACAATGGCATTTCATGTTCTTATTTCTAAATACAAATTTCTGAAAGAAATTATTTAGTTTTATTTCATTGCATTTAATTGAAAAGTTTTATTCCTTCAAGAAACATCTGATATGGCAAACTCTCAATTCATATTTGAGAAAATAACAAAGTTAATTTCTATGGATCCTCAGGACTTCATAACTATTATCATTGTTCTACTTCTTATGTTCATAATCACTATCAACATGAATTTTCATTAATTTTCGTATTTTCATATAATTTTAAAAATCTTTAAAAGGTAATAAATACATATTGGTTATTTTTCAAAACGGAGAGTTAGTATTTTACTGCACATAGGATTCTGAGTACAACATTGATTAAAATTTACAAAAGTAATGTTATTTAGAAGGAAAATGTTCAGTTTTTAAGGTACGCATACTTTTATAAAAAATCGGAGAAAATATTTTGTAATACAAATAAGTACAAAATTATCAAATCTTAGGATAAAAGCCATTTAAAACTTATATAAAAAATTTCTGCTGGTTATTTGTCTTATATTTGATGCATAAGTCATAAAAATTTTTTATTCTGATCATGCGTAGGAAATTTCAAATTAATATGATAAATAGTTACTGAAAAATCCTGCACCCAATCTAAAATGTTTTGTTTTGAGAAAAAATGAAGTTTTAAATTTAGAAAATAACAAGCAAACTAATTAAACACATTTCAGATTTTTCTCTACAATCCCGGAAATTATTGTAGTTTCGTTAAACTTTTGACATCAGAATTTTCAAAAAAGATGGAACTGTGACAGATATTTCTTTTCTCAAGGAAATCGATTATTTTAAAGTTTAAAGGTCCTAAGATTTCTAAAATAAAATGTCCCTGAAGCTGATGACCTGGAAATGCTCAAATAAAATTTAAAATTCTAAAAACTCTTTACAAACGGCTTAAAAACTATATATATAAATGAATATAGTTGGTTCTAGTTTTGTAAGCCCTTACTGTCACTCACATTCCCTCAATACATGTAAATGAATTTGTTTTAATAATAGATCATAGCATTAAATTATCTAAGGTCTTCAACGATACACTCGTCAGATTGCCTTATACAAAAGTTATCGAACATGTATGATTGGCATAGGAAAAAAATTATTTTAGCCAAACTCTAATGTTCATTATTCCCAGGATATAATCATTAAATATCTAAGAAATGCTAAAATAAACATTTAAAAAATCTTCAGAATTGTTAAAATATCCAGCCAATTTTTTAAATCTAAAAAAAATGACTAAAAATGTTCTCAAAGCTCTCATACTGCTTCTAAGTGCAACCCTAATAAACAATTAATCAGTTTCTCAAAATAGAAATGAATAAATAACATAAAGTTACTCGTACAAATAAATTATCTTAAAAACATAAATATTTTAAATCTTTCAAAATATTGACAAATACTGATATGTCTACAATGATTTGGATGAAATTTTATCCGATTGAAGAATTCCGATTACAAAATTTCTAAACTTTAGTCAAACTATAGTTAATTGACATAAATGATCCTCTCATAATTCAAACAAACTCTCAAAGCTTAACGTCATACTTTATCAACTAAACTTCAAAAACGAAGAAATGAAAGTTCCAAAAAGAGGAATTCATGTAAAATATCCCACCATCGATTCCTCTGGATGTAAAAAGATTCCAAACAGCAACCGAAAAATTTACTCTAGAAGAACTGCTGGCCCATTGAAATAGACACGAAGACCATGAACCGGATGCAAAATATTTGAGCATCTCTTTCTTATAGTTACCATAACGACTTAACGACCTATTCGATTGCAATCCTCTTTAAATCAGTGAAGTGAAACAAATTTTTCTTCCTTTATTCTTTCGTGTACTTAGGAGATACCCTGTTGTGTTAATAAACTCCTACTGTGCCACGGCGCCAGACGTAGGTTACTCTTCTCATCTTCCGAAGAACTGATGGGTTTTCAGTGAATGAAAAGGAAATATACTTTTCAAAAGGAAATATATGTTTCGATCGCTATTTACTGTAGGGAGTAAATTCAAAAGGTACAACATTTGAGTGATTCCATTAGAAAACTTCTGCATCTAAGAGTTGAACGGATCAGTATAAAATTTTAAAATAAAAACAATAAATAACGTTTTATAAATATTCTACAAATGAAAGCGTCTGCTCTTTAGAAGCGTTTTATAAATTTAACTATCAAGTTGACTAAAATATATTTTGAACATTTCAAATATCAATGAAAACGTCTGATTTAAAATTTGGTGAATAAAATATATGACACTTTGACAGTTCTAGTTGATACAATATTTACATTTTCACAGAATCAGGAATTTATCATTTATTTATTTATATATGCGTATTTGACAGGAAAAAAGCAAAATTTTATTTTTAATTCTTTGTAAGAAGTATGATCAAATTTTTATGTATAGTAAAACACTTATGTATGTATCAACACATATTAAATAAAAAAAAGAATTAAAAAATTATTAAGTAAAATTAACAGAAATATTAGAATTTTTAGAATAAAATGAAATTGGAAACGCGAAATAAAGAAAAATTATTATTAAAAATAATAAGAAAAAGCTGAAAAGTAATTGTAATATATATATATATATATTACTTATTCAAAAAGATGGTATTGCACATGACGGTTGATGCCTTTCGGGACGTTCATGAATTTTTGGACTTTCGTTTCAAAACAAATCCACCACACAACATTAGGATTACAAAGTCAGCTAGTTAGTGGTATAGTTGTGAAAATATTTTGAAACATTTCTGTATTTTTACACATTTATACACACATATTTCACTTAATTGGATTTTAAATAATTATAACAAATAAAATTCTGATCATTCAATATGATTTCTGGTCATAATTGGTTTATTAGTGGATTTTTATTAAATACTCTATATTGAAACTTTTTATACTCAAATTAGTTAAGTACTATTGACTTCCAAAATTTATCTGGCAACAGTGCATGCTGGTGGACATCATCACTTAAAAAGTTACTTAACCTATTGCAATCAGATTCATGATCACTTGTCAAAGATATGATCTTCTGAGTCTTTGCCTTTACAACTGTGAAATTTGAATTGAATTTCGATGAAAAGCACGGATTCGGGTATGTGGTTTTTAAGGTTTTTAACAAGAAAAATTTAATTATAATGTTTTATTGTTTCGAAAAAAATCTTAAATTTTTAATTGAATAAATTTAATTGAATAACTTTTAATTGGATATTTTTAAATGGATAATTTTAATCGGATAGTTTTAAAAGGATATTTTTAAATGGATAAGTTTTAATTGGATAAAAAAAAAATTTCTTTTTTTTGGTTTTGAAAATAATTAGTAATTGATATATCTCGCCATTCAATTTTTCTTCTTTGTTTATTGTTTCTTTTCTTTAAATTACAACTTGAATTTTGGAGTAATCCAATTTTACCCAACAAGATGCATTGGGGGAGGGTTGGTACCATAGAGCTAGTTTAACCCCACAATTCAGTCCCCAGTCTGAATATGCATGTTTTGTTTTGTTGGGTATTCGAATTATTCTATTTATTTTTTGGTTCAAATTAATTTCAAATTTGATTCAAATTTAATTCATATCTTAGTTTCAAATTTGATTCAGTTTCATCTTTTTTACTTAGTTCTATAAATGTTTTTTTTTTTTTTTGTTGATTTTGGTTTTTAATTGTTCTCTTCCTTTTGTGTTTTTAATGATAAATTATTTGCTTCATCTTATTCATACACACACACACACACACACACATATATATATATATATATATATATATATATATACTGAAACTGAATTTAAAAAATTATATAAGATATAACGAACTACTATCACTACATAATTAATTTTAAAAATTAGTAAAATATCAATGTAACCAAAACAATCGTGTTAAAATATTATTCTAAATTAAAAACATACAAAACGTTATATATGAAAAAAAAATCCTCAAATACAAATTATACGTAATTATTTTAATTCAGAATGACTATACACCAATCAATAAGAATTTCAACCCAGTATAAAGGTACCAAAGTAATTTAAGATTTCTGATTAAAGATTTCTGACAATAATTTTTGTTCTAAAATATTTTTAAGGCATTTCTTATGTATTTTTTTAAAAAACATTACTGCTCTCTTATAATATTGGTAAATAAGATTGGATTACATATTAGGATTAGAATTTTTTTTTGTATTATCAGCCTTTCTAGATTGGAAAAATAAATTAATGGTATTGAATTCCTAAATAAATTTTATAAAGTTTGAAAATGAAATACATGAGTACATTAATAAGAATTCGGTTATTTTGAAGGAAAAAAATCGATATTTCTTTTTCTTGTTGGATGCTTAGAATAGATACAATTTATATATCTTATACCTTAGAAATTATTTGACATGACCACTGTGTAAAAATTGGTAAGAAAAAGTTCTCTTCTTTACACAGGATATCTAAAATATTAAAGGATTAAAGGATGTTCAAGTGAATTGTTCTGTCAATTGATTCTTTTTATTCAACAAATGTCATTTCCTCTTTAAGTCAGAGACCTTCATTTTAAAATTTAGCATTAAATTGGTTTTCAAGACGGAAATTGAAAACGTATATTATATTTCGATGCATTCTACCCTAGATTTTAATTTACATGTTTAAAATAAAAAAGTTTAATACATTAAAGTGATACATAAATGATTAATACGCTTAAGATTTTATATTAAAGCACAAGAAGCATCTTTATAATTATAAACAGAACGAAATAAAGTATGGAAATGATTTCCAAGACGTAAGTTGAAAACACGGATTTTATGAAATGATATATTCTCAAGAATTCACTTGAAAAAATATAGGACAATTTACTAAAATTGGAGACATGTCCTATTTCATTACAATAATTAAATCTTAAGCTTTTCCACTTAGAGTAGATTTAGTTGAATTGTTTTCTCAGATCCCTTAAATATATTTAAAAGAAATAAAATGTTGAATATCAGCCAACTTAAATCGATCGCTGTCAAAATTCACCCTCACTCCAACTTCATTCGAAAAATGTAAAACATTCGCTGACAGCAGCATTTCAAAATCTAGAAAAGGGTCATTCTTCAAAATTGTATGATGCAGTTGCAAAAACTTCTGCTTCTTTTTACATGTACATTTCCTTTCATACATTTTGAAGCACAAATTAATAAAATAACTCGTGTTTTTAATACTAACACTCAATTCAATAAAATAGTTAAAATTCAAGAAATATCTCGTAAGCACATTTCATTTAAGTTTTTTTCTCAAGATTTTTTTTCCCTGTGTTGAGTAATGAAAGCGCGACAAGAATTTTATCAATTTAAGTCAAAAACTGAGATAAACATGTACCTTTAAAAATGTATTAAGATAAGTATAAGGAATTTTTAGAGTTTTTTTTTTTCTCGTCGTGTTTTATTGAGAGGGAACAAAAATAATTTCTCAGAATTCTCTTTTTTGCTAAATTTTTAAGATATTTGCATTAAGTTTACCACAAGTATTTCAAAAAAAAAATATTTTCATTTTTATTTTAATATAAACATTTAAAAGTATATTCAAGCATGAAATAGCATTCTTTATTTTAAAATGTTTCCTTAAAATTATTACCGAAATGTTTTACATTATTTTCCAAAGGTTAAATTCCAAACAACACATTATTTGAGAATTATTTGAGAATTTTATCTTCTCTTTTGTTCATAATTTAAATACTTTAAATTGTTCAAGATTCTTAATTCCACACCACGAAAGATCCTTTTGAACTCCTAATGTTATCTCAACAAAGTATTTGGGTTTCGTTTCATCAAACCCACGTTACGGAATCATGAATATTCACGTCGGTAAGGATCACCGAAAATTCAGTCTGTTTGAGTATTATGTGTGTTTGAACACTTTGCGTTTTCAATTACAAGGTTGTCTAGGTTTATTGGCTAAATAAATTCTGTTATGCGCATACTCGGAAGCATGTTTCCAGGCACTTAAGCAAACGTCACCGTTCAGTAAATAATATCATACACGTCTATAATCCTGTTTTTAATTGTTAGAATTCGTAAATGTTGAATAGAACGTTGTTTGGTGTAAATGAAACAGTTTTCATTATTTTTCGACTATTTTATGAGAATGAATTATTATGTCAATACTTTTTTTTATTTATTTATTTATTATTGTATTTTTGTATCAGTTTTTTCTAATCTAAAGCTATGTAAGAGCTAAAGAAATTTTCGCAATAGAAATTTTTTGAAGAGTTCCAATTTTATAAAAATGAAACATTTAATTAATAATAATTTAATTTTTCATTCTTTATTTTCAATTTCATGATCCTAAGGGGGAAAGGAGTCTCAAATAAAAAAGAATTTTAGAAATGAATTTTCCTTCATTAATTTTAAATTAAGCAGATTAACGGAAATTCCATAAGTGATTTTTTTAAAAATAATTTGTATTTTGAATTTTAAGAGCTTTTAATATAATTATTTATCTTTCCCATCTAAAAATATGTCAAACTTAAAATATTTACTTT
>BMAW01105893.1:252910-308213 GCA_019974015.1 Nephila pilipes | reverse complement strand
TGTGTGTGTGTGTGTGTATGTACGTATGTATATATATATAATTTTTTCGTATTTCTATTTATAGAATCGTTATTTCATTTATATCCCTGCTGAAAAACTAATTTATTATTTGATTAATTTTTTTCAACACTTATGTACATCCTACAGTCAATTTAATTATTTCTCAAACTTACACCAACAAAATTATATAAAAATATATAGGAAAAGTGAACAGCTAATTGTAAAATCTGAAAACTCCTCAAAATAAAGCTCTAATGCGAGAATTAATTATAAAATATCAAAATTCTGGTCTTTCTTAAACTTGTCTTTAGTCTGAAATAGAAAATCGTAAGAAAAATGCGATGAATAATAATCCAAGCTGAACTTACTTATGTTTATAACAAAGTGTGTTATAGTTATTTTTCTTATTTGGAAAACTCTTATTGCAATTTTTATACCTTAGCGAAATATTTTTAATTTTCATCAATTAATATTTTCTTACAGTAATAAAACGAAATTAATAACATTCAAATCAATAAATTTCATTTATCTAAAATTAATAGGCATAAAAGAAGAAATATTTGAAATCAATCTTAAAAATGTTAAATAATATTTTAATCAAAACATTTGAATACAAATAAATTATTCTTTAAAATTAGAAAAGATAAACATCTTTTAAGTCTTCTGTCAGGAGTTAAGAGAATTTTATATATGAAGTTAAGTTTTATATAACAAATCTTCAAGGAAAATCTTTTATAAGTAACTGTAAGTAAACGAAATTAAAGATGTTTTTATATTAATCATTAATAAATTTTTGTTCAAATAGATTGTAGAATTGAATATTTTTAAACTAATTGCCCTTTAATGATTGTTTAATAGTAAAAAATGGAGTTATTTAATGTGAGTTATTTCATAAAAATCATCAATACGGAATCTACATTTTTATATTTAGGAGTAAAATACTTTCAAAGGGAAGAAAATTTTTTAACGTTCTAAAAATAGTTTAAAATTCCAAACATATTGAATTATTTTTTGTTGTTCATAAACAGTTCAATCAGCCTACAGTATTTGTCCTTTTTTCTTTCTTTGACAAACTTTGTTTGAAAATAACTTTTCTTGTAAAGCTCTTTTCTAAAGTAATGTTCTTCCTTGCAGTATTTTGTTTTTGTAAAAGCAAAAGTGTTAAAAGTCACAGAATATTATACAGAATAAAAATTAGTCTTCTGTTGCAAAATAAAATAAAATTTAACTATTTTTGTTCTTTATCCAAGCTACATGAAAAATTATACTATTTTCTTCTTACTCTAGCAAAAGAAAAAAAAAAGATTATTTTTACTTTCATTTTAAAGAAAAACATTAATTTTCCTCCTTTAATTTACACTCCTACACAAATCTAATATTCTTCAAACTAATTTGCATATTCTGCAAATTAGAAGTAGAACTTAACCCGCATAAGTAGGTTAAATGACAAAAATGGTAGGACTTAGATATACTTTATGAAGAAGGACAAGAAATGACAGAAACAAAAAATAACATTCTTCAAATTAACTTACTTTGCGTACTCCCGTGACTAAACAAGAAAACTCAAACTAATTTTGGCAGATTCAGTTGTTTTTCAAAGACAATGCATTTATTAAATTCTGCAAGAAATTCTAACCACCGTTAAGAAAAAAAAAAAGAAAAAAAAATCATAATGAGCGCAGTAAAGCTCAAAATAGTCTTAATTAAAACTGAAGTTTGGAGAGAAAAAAATATAAAAAAACCATACGATCATCGTAACAACTAAAGATCAAAAACGCGAAAAATAAGAACCGAGAGAGATAAAAAAAATAAAGATTATTAATCAAATCACAGACCAAAAATGTTATGGGACTAGTCGGGTACAAAGAATTTTTCCAATTAAAATCCTCCAAAAAGAAAGATGAAACGAAAAAATGAGTTATCTTGTATAGAAATTAGAATAAATTTTTATCTCCTCTGATTGTGTATTTCGTTTCACACAAGAAAAAAACTGCTTCGAATCAGCCTCATTAAAAATGTCCTGCGATTTCAATTAAATGCGTAACATGAACATTTTTCCAATGTGAGGCACGCGAAATTCCAGAGAGCAAAAATTTTTCGTTTCGTCTTCCATTTTATGGGATTTGTAAATATATTTTAAAAAGAACAATTCAATTCATTATTTATTTATCGGTTTAATATCTCAGGAAAAAAAATTGTAGAGTTCTTTATCCCTCACATACATATTTTTTATTCATACGTCAGTGACAATGATATTAAATCGGAAGTTTTGTATCTAATGAATCACAACTGTGAGAAGTAATGCTAGAAAATATTTTTCACGTCCTAAAATTGGCTTAAAATTATATTCATAAACATACGTTTCAAAGCAGAGTAATCGGATGTGAAGAATCATTATGGTTTAAAAATTGTAAAAAAAAAAGAACGAGTTACATTTCTGGAATTCGAATGAAATAAAATATTTAAAATATCATGTTTTATAATTACTTAATGCTGAGAAAAATTGCGGCTTCATCAAAACTAATTTGAGATTTTATATAAAAGTAGTATTCGAATATTATAAGAATAAGAAACATTAAGCTCAAAAAGTAAATACCAGTTGTTTAAGGATTTTTTAATCAAATGATGCTAACATTTATATGACGTCTTAAAATAAATTCTATTCAAATTATGAAAGCTGGAACTATCTATATAAATATCGATTAAAATGCAAATCGTTTGAAAAAAAAACTAAGATAATTCATGCAACAATATGAAGATGGTAAAGCATCGAGTTTCATTAGAACACATGTAGACAAATAATTTCAATATAAAATAATACATAACAATTTAAAACTTCGTTTGTTAATACACCAACATTGAGTTCATATGAAGGGAGCTTACAACTAGTGCGAGAATTTACCGACTTCTTTTATAACCAGTAATTACACTAACAGACTAAAAAAAATACTAAACGACGCACCAAGAAGGAGTTGCCCCAATTGTAATGCAATTTCAGACGTGTGACCCGCACACGAGTGTCCACCATGACCATTCTCAGACGGCTGATATAGCGAAATATACTCTCGCACCGACCGCTAAGCCACCTGCCACCTACGCCTGCACACTGTAGAGCGAGATTACAGTGGTGCTGGTCTCGTTGAGGTTGGAATGATGCTGACTGGGGATGTATAGTGTTTAGTGACGAATCCCGCTTCCAGCTGTGTCCTGACGATCGTCGAAGACGTGTCTGAAGACGCCGAGGGCTGAGTGTCGATCCTGCTTTCACTGTTGCACGCCACACAGGCCCTCAACCAGGAGTTATGGTCTGGGGAGCCATTTCCCTTGACAGCCCTACCCCTTTGGTCATCATTAGAGGCACACTTACAGAACAACAGTACGTCGACGACATTCTGAGACCACTTTTGTTACCGTTCCTTTTGCAGTACCCTGGCCTTATTTTTCAGCAAAATAATGCCAGATCACCTACGGCACGTGTTACTATGAACTGTCTTACAGCTTTTCAAACACTTCCTTGGCCAGCCAGATCTCTCTCCAATCGAGCATGTCTGGGATATGATGGGAATGCGACTGCATCTACCAGGGAATGTTGATAACCTAGGCCGACAATTAGAGCAAATTTGGCAAGAAATACCGCAGGAGATTATCAGGAAGCTTTATCACTCTATGCCACGTAATGTGGCAGCTTGTATCTAAGCTTGAGTTGGGTCAACACCTTTTTGAGCTCGTTGACTTGTAACTATGTTACTCTGAAACAAATCGTTTTCTGTTCTGTACATAATTTTCCTATCCGCCAATTTTTGTCTCCATCGGACAACTTCTTGTTGCGTCGTTGTTGTTTTTGTTGTTTTATGGAGTGTAGGTAAAATTTTCAAGCAAAATAGGTGTAACGGTAAAATACAAAAATTGCTTTAAGCCATTAATGTGAAATAAAAATTTATAATTACAAAAAGCTATACGCAAAGTTTTACAAAGAACAGATTTAGCCACACAAGGTGCGCTTTTTCATAATTATTACTAAAATACTCAATTAAAAATAAGTTTTAAAGTAAAGGATGAAATATCGAGTAATGGGCAATAGTAAACTTTTCCGACATTAAAATTAAAGAAAACTATAAATTACGTATATTAAATTGAATAGGTTTAAGCTGAACGTAATTAAAATTAAAGCAAACGATTAAATATTAAATTGAACATTATATCAGCTACATGAAATTAAAATTAAAGCAAACGATAGATTATTAAATTGAATATATTTAAGCCAAATGTAATTGAAATTAAAGTAAATTATAAAAAATTGACAGAGAAAAGTGATCTGGTACGCAAAAAAGGATCCAACTAAAACAATAGCCCCTTGGGTGGATAATAATAAAATATTTCGTTTTATTCATGTATACAATTAAAACGATAAGACAAATAAAATGTATGCTAAATATAAATTAAGTTATATAATTTTAAAACAATATATTTGTAAAATTTATACATGATTAATTTTTCACAATGCACACAAGAAAAATATATTTAAATATATGACTTATTTATGAACATATTATAATAAGAGTGCGCAAGAAGTTTTACTGGTCGCTTAATTGTGATCAAATTTTTATACAAAATAATACCACGGCAGAAAAAGCTCGTTTAGATTTCACACTTTTTAACTTAATAATTATTGAATAATCTTTCACATTTTGAATATTGTTCCCCTTAATATTCCCTCCCCCCTAAAAATATTTAAATTCTTTCTTAATGATTGTATTGATTTTTTTTTAGTCAAATGAGAGTTTATCATGTTGTATTTCTGTTTCTGTTAGCTTCCTCTTTCAAGGTTAAAATAACTGTACGTGTCAAAAGCACTCGTATTGTACATACTGAATTTTCGAAATCGGTAACATTTATTATTTCTATTTCAACCTGGTTGGCCGTAGTATGTGCAACATTTTATACTATAGCTCGGTTATAAATATTTTCAATCAATTCCATGATTTTACTTTTGGCCGTATCGTTACTTGTTCGGTTAAAAATGCCATAATCCTCTCAAGTTCCCTGATATTAATATCAGAGTCAAAAAGGTATAGTGAAATATTTGAATAAATAGTCAGTTGACCTTTTATGCAATGTATCAAGGCTTCTTAATTTCATTACTCCCTAGAAATAAGAACAAAAAGTGTATTACATTTTACATATTTAATTTACTGAATTATAAATAAACACAATATAGAATTACCGGTAACAATATGAAGTTAAAATTGGCAATTGCTTTAATACAAATTTTTTTACATTCCCTGTGCAACAGTTATATTAATCAATAATAATAATGAAGGAATATGAGAAAATTAGTATTAAAAATATATTGTTAACTTTAGTATTAAATTATTGACATCAGGACCGTGATCACGTGAATCTCCATCCACCTACTGTATCATATATGCGACGAGACTTTCCGAATCTTAAGGTCCACAATAATAAAGAAGTGATTCCAAATCAGGATGTTTTATTTAAATTTTACATTATTATACTTTTTAGCCACTCAAGGAGCTATTGTTTCAGTTAACCTAAAAATGTCGTACCTGACCCCCTTTTTTAAAATTTATCTTGTTTTTGCGTAAATTTTTGATGTCTGCTTTCACCAGAAACGAACTTACTTTTCAAAAATATATCATAATGAATTTCACCAATATTTTTAATTGGATTGAAATGAAAAATATGTAATATATGTCTGATGCCTGCTTTCACCACTAATGAACTCAATTTTCAAAAATATGCCGTCATAAATTTCCCGCAATTTTCTTATTGGATTGAAGTGATACAAATATAAAAAATAAGTATTTTATTTACCTATCGATTTAGGTATTACCTTAAATCATATGTAAATTAGAATCAGGATATGACTGAAAATAAATAACATAATTCAGAATTTTAAGACAACTGTTTGGAACCTTTTTTTTAGCTATTATTATTTTATTAGTTATTATTTTAGGTAGATCACTTTCGGCGTACCAGATCACTTTTTAATTTCTTATCTTTTGCTTTAATTTTAATTACATTTACCTTAAATATATACAATTTAATAATTTATCGTTTCCTTTAATTTTAGTTACATGTAGCTAATATAATATTCAATTTAATAATTTTTCATTTGCTTCAGTTTTAATTACATTTAGCTTAAACATATTCAATTTAATATACATAATTTATAGTTTTCTTTAATTTTACTGTCGGAAAAGTTCACTATTGTCCATTACTCAATATTTTATCGTTTACTTTAATTCTTACATTTGATTGAGTAATTTAATAATAATTATAAAAAAATTTCACCTTGGGTGGCTAAATCTGTTCTTTGCAAAACTTTGGATAGAACTTTTTAACTTTTTTTTTATACTTTTATTTATTGCATTCTATTTTATTCATTTATTACATTAAATTTTAATTATTTATTAGGTATTTTGTTTTTATTATATTTCATTAATTCTATTGTTTATGTTATATATTTAAAATTTATTGTTAGATTTTTCTTCTTGTAATTTTTTTCCAGCGTATTCAATTACCATAATGATTTTAAATGCAGTTTTAAGCGAAATTCGGCTCAATGAAGAAGATCGCCCAGTCTCACACGTACGTATACTTTAGAAGCAAGATGGTTTAAAGAGAATATTGGAAGTATTACATTTATACACATACTGAGAGATATACACAAACTTTGACTTTTATTATTAATACAGTACTTTGAAGCAACACGAGGGCAACTGTCGACAGAACTATTACTTACAAGTCTCGGTAAAGTAACGAGAATGAGACCTGAGTTGTCAACTACCTCTCCTAATTTTCACACCACGCCATTGGGAGGTCTTTAAGCCCCGTTCGCTTTAACATGCATCAGTCATGTCTAAGCGGTGGGTCTCTAATGGCATCAGGGCTTGAATTCACCACTCGAAGAAAGCCACCAGCCGCGATTTCGCGACCAGGACCACTAGGCTACCTAGGACACACAAATGCTCAAATAGGGCAAGAAAGCTTACTTGTAAACTTTTAATAATAATGCTTAGAAATTAAAATTAATTAAAATGTTAATAGTTTTATTGACTTTTGTGTTAAAATAAAAAAAAAACATATTAAATTTATATGAAAGAACACATCACAAATGTAAATATTTATACAAAAGTGTATAAAATAATCAGTGTCGATTGTTAATTGAAATAAAATTGCAAACTGGATTTTTAAATAATGACTCTTATATGTACAACAAGTACGAAAAAAAATTATTTTTTTTTATAAACGATGGAAATAATTTTTAATTAAGTATTAAAAATTAAATATGAAAGAGCTCGTTAATGATTTAAATATAATATATTTCTCAAATGAAAAAGCCTTTTGTGTGTGTTCATAATTTTAAAAACTTCTTTATTAAAAAAAGAATTATTCTTTTTTTATATCAAAAAATATAGCAGTGTTTTTTTTTTTTTACTGAAAACGCTTTTTTGTAGAATTTTTAATGAATAATACTTATTTCTTAAGTTGTAGAAAAATCAAAACATAAAATTATTTCAACTTCGTATTTAAATTTCTCATATCTAGGAGAGCAACTTATCTCTATCTAAAGAGAACCCTGTTTTAAAATCGCATTAGTTACCTTTGTGGAATTTTAAATTTGCCGCGTTTGTAACAATTTGAAATGTTTTGTGATTCGACGAATACAAAAAAAAACAATACATAATGTCTTTAATATATATACCCTATTCCATAAATTATTTGCATATTCATAACATCATTCAAATATGAAATATTCGCAGCATTTCATTTTTCCTCACAAACATGACATATATTACCTCCACAGCCATTTTTAAAATAAAATCTTTGTTCTCAAACAACGTTCGTGATCGGTATATTCTAACAACAATAATAATATAATGTTCTACATAATTCGATATCCCGTCCTGTAATGAATGTTTCTATAGATTTTTCCCTTACTCCTCATGGGGGGAAAAAAACCGAAATTGAAATTTAAAACCGGATGAGTTATAGCTAATAACCAAAACACTCAAAACGAAACTCAATTTACCAAGAGCGGAAACCTTTCATGGACAAAACGTTCTTTTATTTTTCTTTTTTAAATTCCTTTTTTAGTACTTTAAAAAAATATATATATAACATAAAAGTACATTTCAAAGAGAGGTACAATATCCAACAATGAGATAGTGAAAGGAAGCCGTTTTTATTTATTGCTCAATAAAAGCAATATTTATATATCCACAAAGCTGTCGTTCAGTTCCCACTGCCCAGCGCTCCACGCTTCGATCGAATGTAGCTAAATCAATGACTCGTATGTTCTCCGATAATATGCATTCCGTACAAACGGAAGAGGGAATAGGCCGTCAAACAAAAGAGCAATTTCCGCCAACACAACCCCCCTAACAATCAAGATCATTATATTTTATGTCCTATTACGTATCCTTTTTGGGGGAAGAGTATATAAACAGTCGGCGAAAGTTCCCCTAAATAGAGAACAAATTGAACTTTTTACTCCCGCGCTTTCAGTCTTATTTTTCTACCACTTTTTTTTTTATTATTATCTTGGGTTGCAATCGGTTTTCGATAATCGCCTAGAAAGGTCCCCTTTTTTCCCTTCTTTTCTCTGAGTGTATTTTCCCAGTCGCGGGTTTATGTGTGTGTATATTTATTTCTACTCAGGGAAAGAGAATACACGAAGAGTAAGTAAACATATGTCAGCATAATTTCGAACGAGAGTTTCGTGTCGATAAAATGTTGTCCTTTTCGAAGACGATTCGCGTAGAGTTTTTGTTACTTGTTCGAGTACTGAAATGTATTGAATAATCGACTTACGTTTTTAAATTTTATTTACTCCTCCAGGAAATTGTTGCAGCGGGAAGTTTTATCGGAAGGATCACACTTTGCTGACTTAGTTCAATTCTTTCAGTATTGGCCGTTTATAGAAAGGCTTAGGTTTCGATGACATTTGGAATACATACATCTGTTTCCTATCTTGTGTTTTCAATTCAACATTCTGCTTACTAGGCGGGTTTTTCACAAACTTTTACTTTAAATTCTTAAAAGAAGCTTGCAATATAACTATTATTTGTCCATTTTTTTCCCTGGGATTTATATTGGTGGTCAAAACGAATTTGACATTTTTGTCTTCTATATCAGAATGAAAAGAAAAGTTCCACGTCTATTATACTTTAAAAGGTATCTCCTAACTTTTAAATATCACACGTGCATATGAAAAAACATCCATTTTTAAGCCAATTTAACTGGTCAATGAACCAAACAGAAATATGAAACATGTACCTTTTAATATTCGCACATATTTACAATAATTCTCATATTTTCATTTTATTTTAAAGAAATCTCAAAAAGATATTAAGAAATTTGAGCTGGATACTTATTCAAAATTATCAAAATCAATGTTTTACTGCTCATTGAATTCTGAAATACAATACTGGTCAAAATTTACAAAAGTAATATTATTTAGCAGGAAAAATTTGAATTTTTAAGTTATCCATTTAACAGTTTTATTAAAAATATTATTTAGAAAATTATGGAATTTTAAGAAAAAACCATACTAAAATCTATATAAATTTTTTCTACTATTAATTTGCATAAAAATTGATGTATAAGTCAGACAGAAACTTATTCCCCACATGTGTATGATATTTCAAACAAATATGACGAATAGATTTTGAGAAATCCATCGTACTTGCTAAATTTTTTTGTTTTGAAAAAAAGGATGTTAAAGTGGAAAAATAAAATAACGAATTAAACGTTCTTTCTCGAACGCTCGTGTGGAAGTTTTGGAAGTATATTGTTAAGCTTTTGGCATCAAAATATTTAGAAAAATATGAAAAAAGATCTAACACTTTTTTTTTCCCCAAAAAAAAAACTTTGAAGATTAAGGGTTCTGTGACCCTTTAAAAGCAAATATTTTAACATTATATATTGCTGTGATAAATTGTTTCCCATGCGACTGAAGTATTTTTAAGTCTAATAGTATAATAAAATAAACAGATGTATGTGCAACTGCCATACAAGAGTAAATAAAAATTGGTATATATCCGAAATCTATGCAGCAATTCGAAAACGCATTTTGAATTGAGGTATATTATTTAATAGAAAATTAATTTAACTTCGAATAACAATTAATCTTACACCCCGAAAATTGTATATTTTTTTAACACTGTAGTAATAAGAGGTACTACTGTACAACCCTCAATAAGAAGGGGTGTCCCATACAAGAAGTACTACTGTATTTTTAAATTTAAAATTTTGGTTTGATAAACACATTTATGAATGTTATAGACACAGACAGGGAATTCAATATTGGTAAACATGTCTAAAACGTATTATGCAATCTAAAAATATATTCTAACTATAGAGCGTCGTGAAATCATAAGATGAAGTTACCCTTAATCAGCATGTGTTTTCAAATTCCAATAACCTAAATTCGTTTTAAATTCAATGATATAATTAGGGAAATATTCCACAAATTCAAATATTTTTATAATCAATAAAACCGCATTCCAGAAAAAATATTTTAGTCAAATTTATCTGAACTCGGTTTGCGAAATAGTGGTTCGCGACCCAGTTTCGGATCACGAAACGGATTGCCAGTTCGCCGAGTATTAGCTTCAGAAATCGCAACTGGTAATACAAGGTGAAATATCTTTGCAATATTTTCGTTTTTCTGAATAATTTAAATTTGACTTAATGAAGAAACAATGTTAATGTTTCAAAGGGCAATAACAATTGTATCTATTTTTGAAAAAATAACTCAATTTGTGATTATGTCGTACGGAAGCTCGCAATTACAAAGCTTTTATAAAGTTAACAGAATTGTAGAATAAGAATGATGTGGATTCCTTGCCGGATGAGAGTTTAATTGCTATCAAGCAAAATTTACTAAGCCTAGAGACTAATCTTAAGAAAAGCTTTCCCTCAGTCTACAGTGACCCAGAATGAATAAAGATCCTATTTACATCTAACATAAAATTCGAGAGAGAATTGTCTAATTCCGATATTGAATCTGTAACTGAACTGGCAACAACACTTAAAGGCAGGTGCAGGAATACCGTGAAGGAATTTTTTGCTTTCGTGTTGTCAAGAGTATTTAGTTCGACAGAACAAACAACAAAAATTATGATGCCTTTTATCACGATCTATAACTGAGAAGCTGGTTTTTCAATACTTATTTGCTAGAAAAATAAATATAAAAATAGATTGAAAGTCTAACCGGATTTGAGAATTATGTCATCGTCTTTTCCTTCAAACATGAAGTTTTTAATTATCAAGAAACAACACTTCACACTTCTCAGTAATAATTTGATCTTATTAAAATTTATTTTTTGCATTTAATTTTGTAATAACTTCATATAAGTAAAATAAATGAGAATTACATATTGACTTCTAAATAATGTTTTAATTTAACTACAATTCTCAAAATGGGCAATAAGATTTTAGTGGGTAATTATGTTAAAAACGACGGGGTCACAGACTAAAAAGTTTGGAAAACTCTTCTAGAAAAAATAAAAGAAATGACCTGTAGAGCTATCGTGCATTTAGAATTGTCATTGGGAATAATATATGAATAGAAACACACATTTAAATGCTAAATATTCCTTTTAGCAATGTCTAGCAAGGGAAACACGGCATTTAATATGCCTATATATCACTGAAACCCAAAACGCGTTGCTAGACAGCGACAATAAATCTTTTACACGAACCTATTAAAGGTATAGTTCTAAGTCCCATTTATGGTGTCTCAGATGTTTTCATTCCGAATGACACTAAGCACCCCGATACATGGAAAAGAAGAAAGAAGTTTCTTTTGTAAAAGTTTTATAAAAAAAAGTACATTCGTATTCAGTATGATTAAAAGTGATGATCTGTGATCCAGTGTGATTATAAGCTATGCTCTGTGATTCAGTATGTTAAACGATATTCGACATACATTTTAGATTTTAATATTTTCATTAATGATTAACTGGAAGTTTCGTGAGTGAGACGACTTAATGTTTCATTTTAGAAAAATCAGTTGCTTTATTTCCTATCAGACTAACGAATGAAATGAAAATTTGATATTTCTATACTTCTAAGATTATATCATAATGTAACCAATAGGAAGATAGCCCTCTAGCGGCTCTGGACAAAAACAAGCCGTCTCCCTCCAGTCGTCAGAGATGTAACGTTAACGTAATTTTCTCTTGTTAATTATTTTACGTGTTAATTGTTTTGTTCCTAAATGTTTGTTTTGTGGCTCTGTAGATTCTTCTTTTAAACATAATTTTATTTGAGCTAGCCCATATTAAGTTTATTTGGGCTAGTGTTGTATTAAGTTTAGTATTAGTTTCTCATTATTGAATCTCGTTGCCACAATAATCAATATGCCCTTTGCTAGTGTCGCTCGAATCCAGTTTGGGCAACATTTGTGATGCCCGAACTGAGTTCCGGACGGAGAAATATTAACGTTTCGATTTCGTTACGGCGGAATTGAGTTCCTTTTTGTTTCGAAAGTAGTTGATGACTATAACAACACTTTGGGAAATGTTAACAAAAGACTATTATCTTACTGACTATCCCATTGTAAAAAAAACTTGGTAAAAAGTACTAAGTGAAGATATTTTTCTATCTCTTAGATCAAGCTCTATAGAATTATTTAATAATACATAAATCGACAAGAGGTGAAAAAATAACATGCACTACAGAATTTCGATAGTAGAGCAAACTCTTAAAAAGTATAAGCCACATGTTCAGTTACCAGGACTCGGTCATCCTAGTGTAAGCTTACCGATCCTTACAGGTCGTCATTTTCCTCTGCACATTCGAACAACGAAGAAAAATACTACTCCAACAAGATTATGTTTTGTGTGATATCGAAAAACTGACAAAAAAGGAAAGATGATATGAGGTGAGACGCGAGTTTATAGTGAATGTGATGTGTAGATGTGTGCAGTATCATGTTTTGGTATATATCATACAGTATAGAACTTGTGAAAAACCGTATATTCCGACTCATAGTGATATAACTTATTATTTATCCCTCAAGTATATTATATATATAAACACATTATAAAATTAACTACTTCTATTTTTTCCTGTAAAATGATAATTTTCTAACTTTATTATTGTTACAATAAAAAATAAAGCGGTAAAAAGTTTCTATATTTAATGCATTTTCTGAAATAAATGTCATATTTAAGAGGTTAAAGAACAACTTCGAGGTCTTTCTTGTAATATTTCAACTCTACCCTTCAATTCGCTTCGATAATAAAATAAAGAGATGATACATTGATTTAAGTGAATTTTTAATAAAAAAAATGATAAATAATAAAAAAAAAAAAAACTTTCGGAACATACTTGACTTTTTATGTGAGAAATTGTATATTGTACAATAAAATGTAGCGACGAAGCTTATTTATGTATGACGCTAACATTTATAAGAAAATCCTTTTCATATAATTTCTACTTTATTGGATGTATATTTTAATAATATAAAGAAAAGAGATCTATTGACTTAAGTTAATTTTTTTTATTAAAAATGATAAATTAAAAACAGTATTTAGAATGGTTTTTCTGCTTGAGAAATTTACTTTTTTATATTAAAATACAACAAAGAAGCTTATTTATGTACAGTTCTCACATTTTCAAAAAAAATCGTGTAATTTAAAATACCAGCATTATGAAATCTGAATTATTTCTTTTCCCAGCAGAGCCGTAACACAACATTTTTAAAGTTAGTTTCTTTTCGCCTTTTAACATATTTTATTAAGCATCTAAAAAAATTATTTTAACAGCAAAATCCTATATGTATTATTTTTGAGGCGTAAATAATTTTTTCAAATAAATTTTTTTTTTATGCTTCGCATTTTCACAAATTTGTTTTATCCACGTTTCATAAATATTGGAACTACATATGTGTCATATGGTGAAACATTTAATTAAAACAATTACTTGATTTGTATATAACAGAAAAAAAATTAAATACAACTAAATATTCTAACATTTTATTGTATGAATCTCTTTTCCAGAAAGAGGAAGACAATACACACACACTTTTTTTCAGTTAGATCTATCTCGCGTGCCCTCTCTATAATACATATTTATAGCATGACCAGTTACAAAAATAAAATTTAGAAGAGAATTGATTATAAAAAGTAATAATTAATGTAAGAAAGATATAATGCAAAAAAATATATGGGTTATTTCTTTAGCATGCTAAATGATAATTAATAGGATAATACATTTGATTTATAAAGGACCTGGAGTAAATTATTATGTATTGAAATATATAACATATGATATCTGCAGATGTTTATCTTAAATAAGAACTTTAAACTGCACAACTGCTATAATTGTAAATTAACAATCTTGTTGAAGTAGTTATATTTAAAGATAATTAATGAAATAAAACTATAATACAGAAAATATATAGACAAATAAATTATTAAATTTTACTAAATGTAAATTATTATTAATTATATAAATTATAAAATTTTATTAAATTTTAATAATTTTTTAAAATTTTAATTAACATGAAAATGTTGCTGTTGTTCATATTGAATAAAAACAATAAGCTACAATGCTGCATTTTATAACAGATGTAGTTTTAATTTATTACAAACATGTTTTAGTGAAGCTTAAGATTTTCAAAGTAATCACAGAAAATAAACTGAAGTTAATTGGCTTTTATTTCCTCCAAATCTCTCATTCTTTGATATCGTTCCATTTATTCTTAAAGGTTCGAAGATAAGAATTCTTTATACTGCAGATAAACATATTTTATTTTCACTTAACACGTTACTCTTTCAGGAAGATTATTCAAAAAATATATTACAGTTTAAAAATATTTTACTCATAGAAATAACGGCTCAAGGATTATTATTACTTATTATAACTTTAAATTTCACATATTCTACTGTTTTACATATATATATATATTCATGTTAAGGCTGTCTACTCTAATGTCAAAGAGCCCGATCGATACATTTCCAGAGTGAAAAATGTTCAAATTTTCATGAAAGTTTGTACATTCGTTTCGTACATACGTACATTCGTTTGTGCCACAGTACTCTTAAAATTTAAGAGCATTCTAAATACATGAAATTTTTTCTCTTGAACAGGTAAATTTCAAAATTCATTCAGCATTACAGTATAAGAGACAAAATATAGAACACACCAGAAATAATTCGAATTAAAAACCAACGTTTTTAAAAACAACGTTTTTAAATGCGGCGAAGTTTATTAAAAAAATTATTGAAATATTAGTTAAAACTGGTCGCAAATATCTAAATATTGCATTGTTAGGCAAGTAAGAACAGTTCCCAAAATTTCAGAGCTCTAGCTTGATGGGAAGTTGGTTAAATTAACGATAGAAAACTTGATGACACAGTGATACACACACAGACAGATACACACTAAGTGAAATACATAAAAACGTTAAAACTAACTAAAATTAATTAATTCATCCGGTAAATTAAATGGATGGAATGCATTTTTACCCAACCACCCTTGGCGACAAGAATTACTTGGCGATATTTTGCTAAATGTGGCTACCCTGTTCCGTTTTACGGACTTCACGTTGAACAAAAAAAAAACCAGCCAAGTTTGGTGCAAATTTTTGAAATCGCGCCAAGTGATTGGGCTAAACTGCATTATTAAAGAAAAAAAATTAAAACTTATCGCAAATGTCTAAATATTGCATTGTTGGGCGAGTACGAACGATTCCCAAAATTTCAAAGCTCTAGCTTGATGGGAAATTGGTTAAATTAACGATCGAAAATTTTATGACACACACACACACCAAGTTAAATTCAGAAAAACGATGTAAAAAGGGATCGATTCAGACAGAAATTAGTATTATTACAAAATACGCTCCAAGAAATAGCAAAGTCAGTATATAAAATTAATGTTCGTTTTTTTTTTATCGGGAAAAGAGTTCAAAAAAGAGAAAAGAGAACCAATTTTGGGTACTGTCATTTAACATAATTAAATGAGAACGTTAAATTACAATATCGCATTCTTTATAATCGATACAACTATAGTAATTGTAATTTAAAATAAACGAGTTTAAAAGAGGAAGAAAAAAACAAAGATCTGATAAGTAATCTCATTAAATCTCACATTCTTTTAGCTCTTCACCTCTACTCTTAATCAGGAGTCATGGCTGGCGTTGTTTCTGTCGAGCCTTAGGTTTGAATCCTGATTTCACTAAAGATCTGTCCTGTAGGGGCTGATTCACGCTAAATATGTGGAGGTTCGAAGTCATTTTGTTCATGTTGTGTGTAAGTTTGGAGAATAGAGTATCCCTTGACCGAGGTTGTCAATGGTTCTCGAATTTCTTCTATGAGTAACGTTAATTAACAATCAATAAATCCACCCTAACAAACTCTAAGAATCAATTTCCATAATATCTTTCAATAAGATTATTAAAAAAACTTATAACATTAAAGAGACTTTAAAAATTATTTTTTCTCACAAATATCTGTTCAAAGAATATTATTATTTATTACAGCTTTAAACTACATATATTCTGGTATTTTTACAGGACTCACATTAATCCTGATTTCTTTCAAGCAATAAAGAAACGCAAAATAAAGTACTAAATAATAATAATAAAAAAAACTAACGTCATCTTGAAAAACAAGGTAATGCGTAGCACATCTGGCAAAAGTCATGAAAATGGGCGAAACACATTTCTACAAAACACATATTTCACCGAAAAAAGTTCCCAATTCCATTTATAAATTTATTCCAAAACTTCGGCGAAATTTCAACTCGTATTCATTCGTAAGAAAAAGACATCAAATGCTTAATTTTACTTACTCTCCACGAAATGCAAACGTGAAAAGGAACGGAAGAAAAAAGAACATAAACCATCTACAAGAGTTCTCATAAAGAAAATCGATGAGTATGTATGTCAATGGGGCGAGAATAAATAAAATCCAACCATCTGAAATAACGTTGAAAGGCCCCATGAAAAGAGCGAATTTATTTTTCGTCCTTTTTTTTTAGCAACATAAAAACTTTCAGCCACCTAATAACTTATTTAAGACGCGACAGCTACAAAATATCGTGAAAGGTACACGATAACAGATGTACGTCCACTTTTTATGATTACTTTATGTGGCTGCATTTTTCTCCAACAAGAAAATGTATTCCCTGGGACGTGTCATAAATCGTCTGCATTTCCGACTTACCCCTAACACGGCCCTTCAGGTGGCTAAGTCGTTGCCACCTGCGGGGAAGCTATCTTTCGAATTTAATTTACGGAGATAAAAGCAGGGAAAAAGAGATTTATCTGCTTCTTTCTGCTGACGTAAGGTAATTTTTCCACCACGGTATTTTTCTTTGGGGGGTTGACGGATTTTTTTTTCTCCCCTACCCCACGCTTAAAAGATAAATTCGAAAACGAAACTTTCTCACCCCTGAGAATCTGGAAAACTGCAGTACTATCTACAAAATTTCCGGAAATTGTGACCTTTTTTCCAAACACGCAATTTAAGTCGTAAATGGTAATAACTATTATACTGGAATGTGATTAAATATTTGTGTTTTTTTCGCAGACTCTTAAGATATTCAATTATTAAATGCAGAAATATTCAATTATATAGATATAATATCTTATAATGTTTTATTAATTCGTTGGGTTATATTTAGCCAGAAGAAAAGAACGTTTCTTTACATAATAAATAATTATAATACAATAAAGAAGTTTTATTGGAATTTCAGGATATGTTATTAAAATACTCTATTCAAAGCTTCGAATTTAATGTTAGAAAATATTAATTATATGCATAAGGAGATTACTTGAACGGTTGTATATTATATCGAACTAAATATCACAATTTAAATTCCCATTAGTGTTAATCTCCGTGTATCATAGATAAATTTCTTTCTATTGTTTCTTACGAATACATGAATGATATCATTATTTATGCATGTTTTATCTTAATTAGATTTTACAATATATATACGTTTAATACCTTAAGTATTAAACAATTTTCTAAATTTATTGAGCATTCATACTTATGAATAAACTGAATTACTTTCTGAAAATAATTTTATTTCAAAAGAATTTGTAATTATGTGTTTATTTATACAATGACTGATAATGAAAATCATTATGATGTAAATTATTCGCCTGAATTCATTAATAAAAAAAAGTTTCATTTTCGTAGATCGTTTATGAGAGGTTAATGGTTCTAAATGCTTTCACTTTACGTTTATCGTAAATTAACAACAAAAATAGTTTCAAAGTCATTATATTTAATATTAAACAATAAATAATTTGTAAGTTTTAGTTTATTGTGCATTATTCAAACAGATAAACAATTTATGTGAAATTAATATTCTGACAAAAGTTTGAATATTCATTCTTTTATTTTTACAAGAATCATTCTGAAAACAAAGTAACTACTCGTAGAAAAAGAAATTGTCAAAAATTGGAAAGAATTTATAAATTTTTATTCAATTTCAAAATCCTAATTCTTAGATTGCTGTAAAATATTCATATTTTGTTTATTTGTTTCTAAATGTTTGTTTATTGAATCAGAAAAATTAATATTTTTTCCTATTATATAAAATTTGTTTTTTTTTAAATGAACTTACATTAAAATCGTTTATCAGGGTGTTAAATCACAAATAATAAAATTTTTCTCTAAAAACAAATGTTCAAGTCAGTATTTAATCTCACTCCTCTAAATTCCACTTCCAAGAACAGGATGACTTGAGGCTTAGTTACATTTTATTTGCAACAGCAACCAGTATTTCTTACGACGAGTTTTGATTGAATCCGGACTGGAACCCATTACTCACCGTCAGCACGAATTATAACCAGATGAACAGCATATTGTATCCATCATTATGTGTTTGAATAAGTTTCAAGTTTGAAATAAGTGTCAAATATTACATTTTAAAAATTTATTTCACTTTTTTTTATCCGTAGTAGCCTAGTGGCCCTCGTCGAGGTCGAGGCTGGCGATTTTCTTCATGTCATGAGTTCGAACCTTGACTCCATAAAAGACCCAGCGTATATAGCAGAGGTTGATGCACTTCAATCCTTTCTAGGTCGCAAGTTTTCTCATTGCAGACGTTTTGTTGTTAGGAGAGGGACGTGACAGTTCAGGTGGCATCCTCGTCACTTGACCGAAGTTCAAAATTTCCAGGTCCGTTGCCAATAGTCCTCCTGTTGCTTCTCAAATCAATGAATGATTCAGATTTTTTTGAGTAGTTACATTTTTGTTCCTTTCAGTTTTATAAGAATAATATATATTCATTAATTATTTATTGTAAATCTGTTTGTTTTTTTCCTCACATATAATACATTTTCTTTAAAAAACGAACAAAAATGCAAATAAATAATCTAAAATTGAATCATATTTCAACTAAAATAAATATTTCTAAAATGATGGTTATATTTCAAAATAATTGAATATTGTTGTATAATACACAAACTTAGTTGCATTTTAAGCACGGTGATCATTAAAAGAAATTTTTCTAAGAATTTAAGAATTTTTATAAAAATTCCATAGTTATTTTTTCATATTTAAAAATACTGAATTTCATTTACATTTCTCTACATATTTCCTACTGGTCATATTTTATCAAAAAATTTTAATTTAATTAACAGTTATTTAGTTGTCACGTTTGTGAGTCCCTAAAATATTCTCCGAGTATGGAACTTTAACTCTATGATAATATTGACAATTTAATTTTATTATCATAAGGGAAATACATAATTATAGTCTGTCTCGAGTACAGCATCCTAACTTTTTTATTCCTGTGTGTATATAATCTACTAAAAGGGGCAACGTACCAGAATTGTCTGTGGCTCGATATCCAAATCTCATAGTACAATTAAATAAAGGGAGCGACTACTCATTTGAATTGGTATAAAAATATAATATTGTGAGGTAAAATTAATTTATAGATCTATATTGAGATAACTGCATTTAGTTTATTTTTTAATGTCGTCATTGCGACATGACCGAATACGTCTGAGAGTTCCCACTCGAGTCCTGGGTTTACATGTATATAATAAATATTACTATTGCTACGTCAGCCACTTTGGTCGGTTTGGTTTCTTTCTTTAGAATTTCCGGAATTGTGACACCTCTCGGGACGTAATATACCAAACACAAAGTAAAATATTAATATTAAAAAAGATAAAGCAGATTAAAACTTTGACAATAAATAATGAATAGTGAAAGGAGTACTTTTGATAAAATTAAATGTACGCAGTGAAACCAATGTCATATATGTAGGATTTTCCAGCTAATTATCAAACAATTAATTTTATTTTCCAATCTACTGTAAAATCAGTTCCTCCGATACTGGATAGATGGCAGCATGAATCAGAGTCATGTGATAAGCTCATGCAGCGCCACCTATTTCAGAACAAACTGAGTGACACTTCGTTCTCGCTCTCTTTCCCCCACTTTTCCGCTTCTCTTCTCCTTCGTATTACCCGCGTCGGAAGTAAACTTCAAACGCCCGAGCCCGTTCTAGTGCCCATCGCCGATATGGGATAAGACTAATTAGAGTGCCATCTATCCGTCTCGGAAGAACTGTTTACTCCTAATAGAGTTAACCTGTATATAGTTCAATGTGTAAATATCTTCATCTCTCAAAATATTAAACGAAGTAAAACAAATTGAGTCTCATCATTGAATTCCTACGAAATCATAAAAGAGTCAGGAAATCATAATGGAATTACCCCCCCTAGACAACCAGACCTTTGCGTAAGAGAAATCCTTCGTAGATTCGGGATGAACAATCTCATCACCCCACATTCTACATATATGAAGTCAAAAATATTTAATTGTGGAAACTTCCCAACGGTCCCACACTTTGTGGTGGTCCTCGCTCTATTGGCTTCCTGCTGTTGGTTTTTGGAAGCTTTAGGCGTTAATCTTTGACGTAGCTCTCAGATGATATTCCTTTTCAGAATAAGTATAATTTCTTTTGACTATTTAAAATTTCATATATGTTATATTTAAATTAATTTTTGAAACTGTTTTGAGGATTTATTGATATCTGAAAAACATTTTGTAGACTAAAGGTAGCTGAGACACTTTGATAAAGTAAACAAATATATTGTATGCCGGTTTAATAATTTTCCCTATTTTAAATTAAAAGCAATAGAAATCATATTTTAACTCTGATATATCTTTATATTTGTGTATCTGTATACATAAAAAACTCACATTTATGTATACAAGTAATCATATACATGTAATTAATAATCATTAGCTGTATTTACATTTGAAAGTCGTATTTTTACGGTTAGGTATATCTTGTGCAAAATCTACTGCATTTATAAATTTACAAATTTGCAAAATACTTATCAATGTGATATTTTATACATTGATCATGACTGTAATTTCAAAATTTAAATTAAGTAAAAAAAATTTACTTTTTTTTCTGATTTAAATATTTCCAAATTTTCATCAAAATATTTTCACTTAATATTTGTATATGTTTGTTAAAAGAAAAAATTATGTTCATTGCATTGGAAATAACCTCATTTCATAATGTGCAAATGTCAGCATTATGGATACTACTTTTGAGGAAAGTACGTATATTGGAATCTTCAAGTTTAGTTTAGTTTTTTTATTAATGTCGCTCTAGAAGCAACACAAGGGCTATTGGCGAAGGTCCTCGTAATTTTGAACCACGGTCAAGTGACGAGACGACACCTGAGCTGGCACCCCCTCTCTTAACATCCACACCACGCCAACGGGAGGACTTTGGGCCCAACAGATTTACCGAGCATCAGCCCCGGCTACACGGCGGGTCTTTGGCGGCCAAGGATCAAACGCGCGACTGAACGGAAAACCTCGGCCGCGAGTCCACAACCTTGACCACTAGGCTACCGCGGCCCATTTGGAATCCTCAAAGACCACATCTTAAGAAAAATGCAAAACCAGATATTTTTCTCTATGGTGGGGCACGTTTCTTCACAACTTTAAAATTCATTTTTCAAACGTTCCATTTATCTAATTTTCAGGAGTAATATATTTATAGAATCAGTAAAACGCCCTCTACTTTTTACCAGCAAAAAAAAATTCAAAGTTTGAAGCATCTTAGTGATTTCGTGGCATTAAACTGAATCCGTATCGAAAAGCATTCTAAAAGTCTAACCCTTATTGATAAAATTCAGTGAAAAAATACATAAGATCTATTTGAAGTAAATTTGGAAAAGTATTGAAAATTTTTAATTTCAGCATGACTTATAAGATCTTCAATTTCTCATGTATACTGAGAAAACTTAGAGAAATCTACGTTTCTTAAAAGGATGTATATTTTCAATTCCATTTGAAACTCAACCATATTTTTCAACTAGGTTTTTGTCCTGTTTCTAAATATAGAATTGCTTTGCATTTCGTAGTTTTCGAAGCAAATTTATCTTTTTTAAAAAGATTTTTTTAACTTTTTTTTTATTATTTACAGTGGCTTGTATGCACACTGAACTGGCTCTCTGCCATCTTGTAAATATTTCAACTACTTATTTGACAAAAAAACACATACAGAATTGCTTGAAGAAAATGAACTGGAACAAAAAAATAAATTGCATTATTTTAGTTCTGAAAATTTTGTCGTTTTGAGGTATGCTGACTTCCTATATTGGAATGTCGCTAAGTAAAAAGGAATAACGAAATAAAAAAATAATTCTTGTACAAGCAATATATTTTAAAAACTTTTGCAATTTTCTTCAAATAACAATCAAATATTTATAAGTAATTCAGTTGTAATCTGGGGGATAATTGAGTCTTAGAATTTAACGGTAACAAAATTAAGATAAAAAGAGTAGAGATATACCGCCTATAAAGAATAGATAATTTTAAGAAAATAAGATGAAACAAAACATTCTGCACCATTAAATTTAACTCAGAAACAAGTTATTTAAGAATATTTCTTGTGTAAGCAAAATTACATACTGCTCTTTAATAGAAAATCCTTAGTATTTATTCCTTCACTTAAGGTAAAAATAATGAAGATACTTTAATTTAGAATTCGGTATTTATGCATTTTTGTGAATTTTTAGCTTTTGTAACTTGCTATTATTTTACCTTATTTAAAAAAGAGCTATTGAGCTTTAAATTTTTGAATCTTTTCCTTCCTTGAAGTCGAATTCAATTTTTTTCTTCTTTATGAATTAAATCTAATTCTTTCATAAAAATAAATAAAAGTTACAGAATATTTCTAAAGAATTATTCTTATTATTATGGTTCTCGGCCAAATAATTTTTAAAACTTGAATAAAAAATTCAATATGATTTCCTTTTTAATATAGAAATAAATAGATAATAACACTTAATTGATATATGATAATGTTAAATGTATACATAATTTTTAACTCTGAAAGAGATGCGTAATGTGCTTATCTATATATTATTACAAATAAACTTTTTTTTTAAAAAAAAAGTCTCCTATAATTAATTTAGAACATGTACTTTTAAATCATATCTATGACACTTCCAATACACCAACTGCTACATATATACTCTCTCTAGTATCCTTAAATGATTAAACTAAGGAACTAATATCATGCATTAGATGTATTAAATTAGTCACAGTCCTGTGAGACTTGCAAAGGACACTTATATTTAATGGAAAATTCTGTTGTTCTCGGTCTTTTTGTGTGAATAGTATATGTACTTACCTTATATCAAAGAACATCTTTATTTAAGGGACAAAATGTATATTCCAGTTGGTGTCCATTGCATAGTGGTACTTCTGGATATAAAATGTAAAATTGTTTTCAGTGTTGCCATTTCAAATTATTTAATGTAGTATACGAATACGTTGTTATTGCAATTGTATATTTTATGGGACGTCTGATCGAATTTGAAATAAACAATGCTTGATATTCGTTAAACATTGCTTCAAATGCTGCATGTCTTATTCTTCAATAAAAGAATGTAATAATAAACATGGGCACTCCAGGAAATCACTCGGCATCTGGGCATTCCCTGGCTTTAGATCGATTTTCTGAGAGGTAGACATGATTCTGCCATTTGGCGATAGGCATTCGATTTTAGCGAATTTTTCTCCTGTCTTCTTTAAGAGGGAAATCAGATCCAATCGAGAATATGAGGAATACGTACTTGGGATGTCCCCCCTCGTAAGCGGATATTTCTTTCCTTTCCCGTAGAATGCATTTTCTTCAAAAGTTGCTGTCAATTCAGAAAAGGCAGTTCTTTTTGTTGGGAAAAAAACAAAGAGAATTTTCAGGAGAATTCGTGATATTTATTTATTTTTGTACTTTTAAAAATACTAATCGATTGCGTTTTTGTTCTAAATTAGCTTTATAATAGAATTTTTAAAGAGGTCTGCGTCTTGTTCATTTATTTGTGCATTTAAATGTACTAAATGATCGATTAATATTTCAAATAAGCTTTAAAAATAAAATTATTCTTTGGGATAATATGTTTATGCAATTGCATAGAATAGATCTTTGCCTATAATAACATAGAGTATAGTTAGAAATTTTCTGAGAAAGTAAATAGTTTCATTATTTATTTATTACATCACATCAATATATATATTATACAAGAGCAATAGCATTTAAAATGCGTATCATATTAATTGATTTTTTAATATGTACATTATGCGTTTTATATTAAAATATGTTAAGAATGATAGAGTTAGGTTTGTGAACAAATATGAAAAGTTTTTTTTTTTTTGTAATAAATAGACAACCCAGAATTCAAATTTCGGCTTGAATGTTTTTTAAAGAAATCTGCAATGTGCGCATTATCTAAACAAAAAGTTATAAAGAGAGTTTTCAAAAATTTTCATCCTTTTTTTTTTTAAATATATCATGAAAATTATTGAACTATTTGTTCTTATTAAAAAAATTTGATTCCTTAAGACATTTCATTTAAAATTTATCTCAAAAATATTTCTAGTTCTTCGCAACATATAGCAAAAAAGAAACTTTCGAAAACAAAATGCTGCATTAAAACATTCATAAAAATAGATCTAAGGGGAAAAAAAAACTAAGGAAATAAAAAAGAATTCCGTAAATTAAATTAAAGAGAAAACCTGACAAGGCATGGCAGTAGCCACAAAGCTATAATTTCGTTTCAGTGAAAAATGACTTTATCTACAACCGCAACTGAGTTTCAGGTTGGCAGACGATTCTTTCGAATCTTCATTTTTTCGCCTATGACCATTAGCAGTTGAAAATGAGACCCCTGGGAAACCTGGAAAAAGAATTGCGTGGTGGTAAAAGACACGAACTGAACTGCTGTTGCTGTACTTAGGTTTAAACATATCTTGTGTAACGGAAAGAAAAAAACTTTACTTACTGCACAAGTACTTGAGTTAGCTGACTACTTAACGACTTATTGCTATCCTAGAATTCAAGAAAAAAAAAAATTTTTTTTTTCTTAGTATCATGATTTTTCACCATAAATGACCCAACAAAAATTTTTCAAGAGTGATGACCCATGAATAACCCTCTTACAATCCCATGTTAACAAATACTTTTTTTTCTTTCTCTTTCCTGTAATTTTACAAGCATAAAAAGAGAAATTGAGGGGTTTTTTCGAATATGATTCCAGCATTTAACTCAGCATTGTTTATTTTACACTTTTGTGTTTAAGCAAGTATTTATCAAGCTGAAATGTTTTGTCAAAACAAGGCCTGGTTAAAAAACAAAATGGCTTCTTTGCCATATGCTAATTTTTCGTTATTTGGTCGTGAAGTGCTTCTTATTTGTTTGAAAGTAGTTTTATTTTTCAAATCTAATGTTCTCGTTGTATCTTTTTTTTTTTTTTCCTGCTTGTTTTCGCAAAGAAAAAAAGTACTTTTTCAAGAAATTTGATTCCCATCCAATGCTACTGTTCGAAATGCTTTTTTTTTCTTCTCATTGTAGTTATTATCTTGTTTATTCGAATTTATAACAATGTCAAGTATATAACTTATATATTTACGTCTATTTTATTATATATATATACTCTAGAATCACTTTTCCGTTATTACTTCCTAGGAATGAAGAGCGTTATTTAAACTTTATTATTAGACTAAATGATATTACTATCCACATTAATTAGTCGAAGAATCAAAAAAATTAAAACAATTGATTTAGTAATTTTTATATTTGATACTATTTTTCATTATTCTTTGCCTACTTTTTTCCAAAAACAATACAAGTAGTTTCTTGAGTAATGTTACATTATTTCAGTATTGCTTTCTGCGTCCACTACTTTCTGAACACAATTCCAAATTCTGTTCAAACTTATTTGTAATGGGATTTTTCTAATCGCATTGTAACTTTAACAGGGTCAAAACTTTAAAAGCTTTTTTCTCACACATTTAAGCGCTCAATTCAGCTAAAATTTTCTTTGCACAATTGTTTTGGATGACAATATGATAATTTTAAAAAAAAATTAATAAAAATTAATTGATTAAAATAATTATTCGAAGAATTAAATGTTACACCAAGTTTCTCGCCAAGTCGCCAAATGGTCACCAAATCCGTCGCCAAGGTGAAGGGGTCATTGCTTAAACTCTCTTTTGTTAATTATAGATGATAAATTTAATAAACGTCAAAGAAGAAGATAAATTATTAAAACTAATTATTGAATGCGGCGTTCGGGAAGCGGCAGCTTTGATTCGAACCCTAGACCAGTGGGTCCGAAAAAAAGTTGATAGCTTTTTGTCATGCCTTAACCAACTGGTCTAAAAAGACGTCAAAACGGGTTAGTTAGTAAGGCATTTTAACTTCTGACTCTGCCATAGGAGGGAATCGCTACATTGAATAAATTCATTTTGACTCAACTTTCCCTTTTACTCTTAAAATTTAAGGTATAAAAAATTATGTTTCGCAAAGTGTGAAGTTTGAAAGAAAACTCATGGTCAAAAAACTCGTTTTATACCGGTGTTATTAAAACACCATTATTACTATATTGACAGACCTTATTGAGTGAAAAACGTCTCTGAAAGAAATGCTTATTGAATTTTTATGTTATTCTGCAGATATTAGACTTTAATTTAAATAAATCAGTAAAAAATATTTGTGGTAACTTAAACCATATCTTAGCCCATCCTTGAATTGCTTTACGCAATGAGTTTTGAAGAACAGATTTCAACACCAAAAGTGCTAATTTTTTTAAAATATATATTGAATAATTCAATTAAACATTAGAATTAAAACAAATGATAAAATATTGAAGTGGGAAATAATATCCCTTTCAGAAATTAAAATTAATGTAAACGATAAATTATTAATTTGAATATATTTTAAGCTAAATGTAATTACTGCTGCTGTGGAATGAATTAATTTTATGTGCTTTATTCAAATCCAGTAAAAAAAAATTAGGAAGTACTTACTGTGAGCTATTTTTTAAAATTAAGTTCACTACTGATGTAAGCAGGCATTAAACATACATGCACATATTTTTACAATAAAATTTTGAAACATGATTGGGTTACCATTTTGTCGTTGACTAAAACAATAATTTCTTTGATGACTAATATGCCAATATCACTGTAGGAGTTAAAGAAACATATGGCTAATTCATGTTTATTACCTTATTTTAGAAATTAACTATGCTCAGTAAAAGAATTGATGCTATTTTCATGTTTTGAAAATAATCCCATATTTTATCGCAAAAAAATTCAAAAGATGCTTAGTTTGTTTAACGAGTAATTAATTCACTGAGTAAATACATTTCTAATTTCGTTTGTTTAAACAATGACGGAAATATAATTTTATTTCAGTATTGCTTGGAAAAATAAGACATTAAGGTATTTTTCCATCTAGCCAAGCAGATTTTATTGGCTACAACACATAATATACACATATTCCGCTTGGCGTCGGTTGTATCATTTTTGGCGACTTTATCACTTGGGCCGGTGAAATGGAAAAGTGTCGACTTTAATTCATATTACTTTTAATTTTAAATTCTTAAAATAGATAATTGTCAGATTTTGCCTCCTTTTTATTGAATAGTTTTCGACAGAATCCCGTGCCTATTTTACTCATTTTCCCTTTCTTATTCGAAATGGTAAATTTTTAAAAAAGTTAGGAATCCATACAACATGTAAACTTTTCCACATTTTATCCATCTATTCTTATAAACCTTCGAAAAGGGCTACACGGCCTTATCCATCGGGTCATTTTTAAAATTAATAAATAAGAAGAAACAAGAGTCTTCAGAGACCTCACAAGCTGCAACTTCTCTATTTCACCTAATTACTTCACCCGCCTTAACTCAAAATCTGATCGTGGCCGCGATAGCCTAGTCGTCATGGTCGCATGCTCGCACCCGGCGGTTTTCGGTGAGCCGTGATTTCGAGTCGTGATCCCACTAAAGACCACTGTGTAGCAGTGGCTGATGCAATTTAAATATTTCAAGGCTCAAAGTTCTCCCTTTGGCATAGTGCGTAAGTTAGGAAAGGGAGGTTCCAGGTCAGGTGTCGTGCTCGTCACTTGACCGAAGCTCAAAATTACGAGGTCTGTCACCAATAGCCCTCGTGTTGCTTCTAGCGTGAAGTTTATAAAGAAACTCAAACCTAACAAAATCAAAATGTGCCCAAAAGGCGATTCAAGATGTTTAAACTAACATCCCTCTCACCACATTTGATCTACTTAAATAATTTCATAATAAAGAAATTTCCTGTTATATTCAGTGGATCCCTGCAGATATCAACATAACACCAATGAATGTGCATACTTGTGGTTAAATAAGCACGAAATATGAAGCAGATTTCTCCTACCTTGATACTGGTTAATGCAAACGCCGTGGTTAAGTTACAACACGGACCAATAGCAAAACTTCCCATGACTAACATATAAGTTTTCTTTCTGACTTTATATTTAAGTTTCTAGCTTATTTTCTAACAAATAAAACGAGGTTATGCAAATTTAGTAAACTTTAAAAGTGGAGTGAATAAATATCAAGTCGCATAAAAGCGACATGGAATTGAATTGAGAAAAAATTACGGTACTAGGTTGAAGTCCGTGGGAGTTTCTTGCGTGTCTACATGATTTCTTAAGACTAGGTCGTGACGTGGTTTCTTGAACTACTATTTGGAGGTTTCACTCGCATCGTATTCCATTGTTAGTACTCGCGACTAGAGACTTGGAACTGGTAGAGAGCATTCCTATTATTATAAAATTAATAATTTCTATTTTGTACCATAAATAACTAAACTATTGGCTTGGGACTATTTTATTTATTCTGTCTGTTCTAGAACTAAAGTTGAAATTTAGATTCATGACTAGAAAATCTTTTTAGATGGTAGATGAGCCAGGTAATAGGATTTCGTTACGAAGTGCTGACTTTTCAAAAAACGCCTGACGAAACTTCTAATTTTAAACAAATAATTTCAATCAACAGCATTCACATTACTGTGACTCAGAGCAAATCACCATAAGGGCATGAAAATTCACCTAAAGAACATAAATTGTCCAGTTACTCCATTGACACTAGAGCACAACTCTAAATGTGCAACCATTTTACAGAGCCATTTTAAAATTGACATTGTCTCGCACATTTATTTATCCCCAAAAGAATTTCACCAAAGCCCTAAAGCACCTGAAATAGCAGCTGCTGTCATTCACACCTTCGAGACTATCTAAAGTATATTCAACGTTATATACCCATGGATACGACAAAAACAATAACTTCTCCTACCTGCTTCAACTATTTCAGTTGTCACTTATTTCAACTATTACCTTTTATTACTGAGTTGTTCCTAAGGCAGTAAGTTTTTCAATTTAACTTTATTCATTTTTTGCAGTCGATGTAAAACAAGTAATATAAAAATTTAAAGTCAATTCTTACTTAGGTCAACAAAGAAAATTTTTATTTTAGTTACTTTTTATTAAATAATTACAATTAATATAAATATGTATATACATATGACAGAAACACAATATTAAGTGTCAAAAGAAATTTTTCTTCAGCAATCGACACGCTACGTCACCGACGGTATTTATTCCTAAATTTATATCCTGCTAAATAGCTCATATAAGACAAATTTTTTTCTCCCATATAAAACTAAAATTAATTATTTGAAAATCAAATAAAAAAACGTTTTTAAGTTTCGACAAGATTCGATCCGAAGGCATGAAGATTCTACCCGACGCTCTACTAAATTTGCCATTGCACGACAAATGACACAGTTGAAGCATTGGCTTGTTTCTTAATTCATCCGGTAAATAAAATGATTGGAATGCAGCTTAGCCCAACCACCCTTGGCGATAGAAATTATTTGGCGGTATTTTTTCAAATGTGGCTCACTTGGTCCGCTTCGCTGACTTAACGTTCAGCCAAAAAAGAATCGTCAAGTTTGGCAATTTTTAAAATCGCTCCAAGTGGTTGGAATGAACTGCATTTTCACCAATTAAATTAAATTAATAAGTTAGTATTTGAAAAACAGTATTAACATCAAGTGTCATCTACTATAAGTTTAAAAAATGTATTTGAACTTGAGTGGATGAATAAAAAGTATTTTATTAACGATTGAAAATTTGAACAAGATATATATAGGGAGAGTATGAACTAATAATAGAAATTTAAAAATTGTTGTAGTTATTATTATTTATTAAGAATAAATAGTTTTCCTTGAGAATTAGTTGCACAAATTGTCTCTATGAAAAAATGGAAACAACATTACTTCACAGTTTCTACAGAAATAGAACAAAGTTGCAATGGATAAGGAACAAAAATACAGGCTTCGCGACGGGAGAATCTAAAGTTCAAATCTTAAATGTAGGGTATTCCCGTGATCCGTCATCCAAAATTACCAAAGACAGTAAACCTCGTGAAAGATCATTGGGATATTTGAAAACCATGATAACCATGCAAACCTCAATTGGGAAGTGTAAAAGAACTTCCTTCGCGATAGCCTAATAGGCATGGACACGGACTTGAAGTCGCGTTTCATGGAGTCGAGAGTTCGAGCCCTGATGCCAATGAAGAGCTGCCTTGTAACGGGGCTGATGCACTTTAAATCTGTTAAGCTCTCAAGTCCTCCCAATGGTGTGGTGTGGTAGTTTGAAGAGGGAGCTGGGAGCTCTAGTGTTATCCTCGTTTCGTGACCAAGATTTAAAATTACAAGGTCCGTCTCCAATAGCCCTCGTGTTGTTCTTCAGAGCGATGTTAATGAAACAATCATCATTTTCACTATGATATTAATTTGTTTATGATTAGGGATAGGAAGAGTTGTAATTATATAATAATAGTTTCAACCAATCAAACTTTTCATTTTCAACAAGCATGTTATAATAAAAGATATCTTCCATTTGAACCACTAATTTAATTTACACGAAATGTATAAGTAAGACATTAAACTCGTTTATTTTCCACAAATTTTGAACTATTTAAAACCTTTTAAAATATTCAGAAACAATGATGAAAAGAAAAGAAAAATAACTAAAGGATTTTGTGCAACGGAAAAAATGCATATTAGTACATATTAAATGACTTTTATGCAACATAAACACACACACTATTTACTCTTACAGTCAATAGTTTCATTAATGGGAAATACAAACAAACAGAACAGGCTTTCTTTCACCAAGTCACGTTTGAACCTCTAACAGTAAACAACTGAAAACATAATTAAACTCGCCTCAACAAGAATACGGTTAGTTAAGGCAGATATATATCCAAACACCACTGCATGTACTAATATTTACAATCAATGAGAATGAGTCTGTAGTGACTACCAAACAGTTAGTCTTCTGTAAACAATGAGGTCTCAGCCTAACTAAACAATAGACTATACATACGACCTAGTACTTCGGGGGGTGCAGCTATCCGTTAGATTCATCTCAACGCATGTATTAATGTAAATTAAACTGAGAGATTTATGTACTGTGATCCATTTAAATCAGCCTACCAATATATGTTCGCATGGCGCATGCAAATGCTTTCTAAGGTTAGAGTTATGAAGTAGTAATAATGAGATGAACGACGCATAGCAAAAATATCATCGCAATATAATTCATCTTTAGTTGGAGGAAAACTGATTATATTCTCTCTCTTCGTATTTCTATACATAGAGCTAACGTTGGATAATTTAAGCTTGTAAGCTCTAACGATGCGTTCGACACATTGTATGGGATAAAATTATTGTAGTGTCGAAATTACGTTTACGTGTAATGTAGTTAACGCGATTTCTGTAATAAAGATTGTAACATTGTCGCGTTTTAAGCAAACTAGGTAAAGACACGTAATTGCAGAAGAGAAAATGAAACTAATGCTTATGTATTAAATACATTTCATATGTGGCCTATATTAAAATATTCTAGTAAAATTTAATTCTCGTTGCATGATTATATAAAGGATCGTCCTTTGATTTAGCCAGTTTTGTAAGGTAAAATGATTGGATAAATTCAATATGTGTTAATTTCATTGTTAGATCTATTAATTGCCAGAAATAAAGCTTCGGGGTATCCCGGATAGCTTTCATCTAGAATGGATATCAACATTATTATATTGTCACTATAACTGAATCAGATGTGGAATTGGATCCCCTCTGTTTGATTACTTCACATTAAAATTTTTAATTACGCAAATAAATAATTGAATTGGTAGAAGGAATCTAAAATTAAATAACAACATATATTGATTTTTTTCTTGTTATATGTTCAATATTGTACAGCAAAAGAATCTTTTATATTACACCAATAATAAGAAAGTATGTCATAGTTTAAAATGTAAACTCAAATCAGTTTTTTAATGATGGAAAGGGGCCGTATAAAATTCACGAAAAAAAATATTCTGAGACTTCATAAATTGCAAAATATGTCGTTAGCAACACGTTTAAAGAAATTATGCAATAAATAGGAACTGCATTAAAAAAAGTCTCATATAGAAAATATGAGTCAAAGTCTCAATATGTACCTAGAAATTGGGTTTCCAAACAAGGCTAAAATTAGTATACACATAGGAATATTTTTAAATGTTTTATTTGTTAATACATTAAATATTAAAGAAACTAAATATTCAAAATTTGTATACGTTGTGAGACAAACAAATAATAATACTGACACTGCTGCAGAAGTACGCATGCGCCAAACGGAAGCGACTGACATCTGTTTACTGTGAAGCCTTTTCTTTCGAATGCAATGCCTCTCGTTTCTGTAAGCAAATCCGTATAGCATTAGCCTTCGTTCAAATTAGAGTTATTTTTTTTTTCCGCCAGAAAAATGATAAATGAGCAACGAATTCTTGTGAAATTTTACAAGAAATAATCACTACTGAAACGTATAATTTAATGAAAGAAGTGTGTGGCAATGAATGTTTATCGCGTGCAGGTGTTTTTGAGTGGTTCCAGGTGGCCGTTTTCTGGATCACCCCTCCACTTCAAAAAACGGATGGTAATATCGAAAGAATTGTTAATCGTGTTCGATCTGACCTTCGGTTAAGTATTCAATATATTCATATCATTAATGTAAAAATAGAGCTCCAATGTTGCTTGTAAACATGACATAAAAAGTAGAATATCAGATTTTATGAAAATACATATATAAATTACATTTTATTCTTCCAAAAATCTATTATAAAACCTTAACCATTATTTAAAATTAGAATATTTATTCCCATTTATTATAAAACTATAATTACTCTCATATAAAATACTATATGGTTGTACATTATTATATTATATCATATATATCTTTACTTTTGCTTTACATGTTTACTCTGCAAGTGGATCAATTTTTCTTTATGAAATGATAACTCATAATTTAAGAAAAAAATATTCTTACATTTGAAAAAGATATATGTTTAAATGAAAGACTATTTCAAATGAATTATTTCATCAGAAACGATTTGATATTTAATCAATTATCATTACTTAAATTATTAGTTTATTAAATACGCATTCTCAACACAAGAGTCGAATTTTGCACAACTAAGGGAAGCAGAATTTATTTTCAACGGAAATGTGGAATATAAACGAGTATCTTAATTACAAATGTAAAGGTTAACTTTCGCTTGTTTAACCTTAAAACAATAACGGTTAAACAAGGAAATATATTTTACTCACACAGAACGAAGCCATTATCTCTGTGAATACAACATTATTAATTTTAAGTAAATGCGAACAAAGGGCGCTACGCAAACACTCTTGTAGTTTAAATTGTAGAATGTGTGTTGGTCTTGCTAAGCATGCTTGCCTCAGAGATTTCGAAACAAAATGTCTGCTTCAAAATCTATGTTTGCACTTTTGAACACAAAAATTATGTCGGCTTTCAAATAAGAATTGTATTCAAGATTTATCAAATAAGTATTTTGTTTTATTTTCATGGAATCTTAAGTAGAAATCAGAATTATGTGTGTAAAATTTAATTAAGTGTGCTAAGTGTGTAGAAAAATAGGAAATTTTCTGAAGATGGAAGTAGGAACTTACGATGAAATTCTTATATAAAGATAAAATATTTTACGAACACAGTTAATTCACTTAAAAAATTCTTGTGGAAGAACTTATAAATATATAAATAAATTAACTACTTAAAATGGAAACAATAAAACCCTTTTTCATGTTATTGTTTTGAAATTAATCTAAATGTTAACTTTTTAATCATTCACATTAAAATTATTTAGTAATAAAATTATTTTAGTACTAAGTTAATATTATATGTAGCCCTCCATATATGATCTAATTTTTCCTTACCAGTAGAGGAAAAATGAATTTCTGCGTACTGAATTTTAGTGAAATTTGTTTAATATATGATAATAAATTCTATAAGAAAAAAACTCATACAACATGCGTTAAGATAAAGAAAGGTAACCTAGGTTTCCTAAAAACTTGTAAATAATTCTTTAATTCCCATGAAGTATTATTCAAAATACTTCCATATAATTCGACAGTTAATTTTTTGGTTTTAATAGTTTGAATACGAGAAAATGTCGATTTATTGACTGCTTGTTTGCTTACTAACATTAGCTTTTGGCGTCGGAGCTTGTAATTTAGAACCACGGTCAGTTGTAGCTGATTGATTCATGTCAAAGTATAATGTGAAGAAAAAATTTAAAGATAGACTAAAAGAGCTCGGAAATCTGTTTGAAAAATAAGCCTGGAAAGAATTGGAATTAATTAACACCATTCTAGAACAACTCAGAGGTATTGGTGACAGATATCGTAATTTGAGGGGCAAGGATGATAAACGAGTCAATATTTTCTTTTTCTAACTTTCACACCCCACTCGTGATGACTTTAATGACCAGTTGGATTTTACATGCAACAGTTTTTATTATTCCACGTAATGGACTTTGGTGTAACAACAATTCGAACATCGCTAATTAACTTTCGACCATGAGCACTTGGCTTCCCATTCTTTCGATCTGGAACAAAATTAAATTTCAGTTTGGCAAAGAGTTTCGAAAGTGCAACTCAATTTTTGAAGAAATTGTTCAGTGTGCGTGTATGGATAAAATTTTATTTCCAATGATGTATTATAAATGCAGATTTATTTTCATGTATTAGAAATAATATAAAAGGCCAGTTGCAAAAACAGCTTCAAAATATATTTTCAAGCGTTAAAGAATGAGAGAACCTCAATACATTAGACAATCAGTAATGTAAACACGTTCTGTTATGATACTTTGTTTAAATAAAAATAGTTTCAGAGATTTAGGAAAGTATTGTAGAAATTCTTTGATAATATTCTATTATATGAGGAGGTTTCATACTTCAGTGGGTGTATTCAAAATGGATAAAATATGGATTTCGAACAAGATTTATCAGAATTCGGAAGAATGGGAAGAAAAGAAGCTTAAACTAAATATACAGTCAAGGTGAAAAGAATATATTGTAGTGTTACTGAAATTGATTTTTTGGAGGAATAAACAATCTAGTAGAAATATATTTTAAGAAAATTTATTTATCTCAAAACCTGAATAATTTTTTTCGATGATGTAAATATAAATCATCGCTTGAGTAAACAAATAATGTTTTTTCTATCTTTTTGTGAAGAAGAGATTTTTTTCTTAAATTATACAGCGAATGGAAAATTTATATTCTTTATCGCAGAAATTTCGTATCTGAATATAAAGAGAAATTCAGTTATTAAAATAACGTGAACTAAAAATTACTCATATACGGTGGAAAATATATTAAGATACACTTCTTCCATCCAAACCGATATTGTTTTCAAAATTTTATTTTTTCTATACTTTTTAAAAAGTAAGGACACTGACTCGGTAGAAAAAGTCGAAATCTGTCCCATCTGTAAATTGAAGTTTTTTTTAACAGTTAGATTTTGAATGTGAAGGGAGAGAAAAACATGTAAGATTTGGACAATTAAATTAAGGTATCTGAGAATTCAGTTTTTTAGTAAAAAATTACTTTTATATTTTTAATATGTTTTTATTTTTTATTATTTAGGAAAAGTGTAAAAAAAAAAACTCAGGTATCATTCATGCTAAGTGATCATGATTCGCGGATTGTCGGTAACAGCTTTCGTACTGATCTAACAGGTCAATTGAAAAGTCCCCAGCCTACCATAGCAAAACACATTTTTTTTTGGCAAAATTAGTTTTTTTTTTATTCAACATAATTCCCTTCAAGGGTAATACACTGATTATAGCGACCCTCCAACTTTTCGATACCATTTTTGTAGTATGATTTGTCCTTTGCTTCAAAATAGGCCTCAGTTTCGGCGATCAACTCTTCATTCGACGAAAATTTCTTCCCAGCGAGCATTCTTTTGAGATCTGAGAACAGGAAATAGTCGCTGGGGACCAGATCAGGAGAATATGGTGGATGAGGAAGCAATTCGAAGCCCAATTCATGGATTTTTGCCATCGTTTTCACAGACTTGTGACACGGTGCATTGTCTTGGTGAAGTAGCACTTTCTTTTTCTTCAAATGCGGCCGTTTTTCGGCGATTTCGTCCTTCAAACGGTCCAATAACGCTATGTAATAGTCGCTGTTGATGGTCCTTCCTTTTTCAAGGTAGTCAATGAAAATTACTCCATGCGCTTCCCAAAATAGACTTCGGAGTGAAATGATGGAGCCATGTTTCATCCATTGTCACATATCGACGCAAAAACTCGGGTTTATTACGCTTGATCATCTTCAAACACTGCTCCGAATCATCAACTCGTCGTTGTTTTTGGTTAAAAGTGAGCTCGCGCGGCACCCACTTTGCACAGAGCTTTCTCATACCCAAATATTCGTGAATGATATGATGTACACGTTCAGTTGATATCTTTAGAGTGTCTGCTATTTCATTCAATTTCAATTGACGGTCATTCAAAATCATTTTGTGGATTTTTTTAATGTTTTCGTCGGTAACAACCTCTTTTGGGCGTTCACCGTTTTCGGTGCTCATTTCACCACGTCTAAACTTAGCATACCAATCCTTGATGGTTGATTTTCCTGGTGCAGAGTCCGGAAACTCGGCATCAAGCCAAGTGTTTGCTTCAACTGTATTTTTTCCCTTCAAAAAGCAATATTTTATCAACACGCGAAATTCCTTTTTATCCATTTTTTTCACAATAACAAAAGTTGCTTCACTCAAAGTGCTATAATTCACAAACTAATGATCCGACAGCTGTCAAATTTATACACGCATCTTTTGAGGGTTAGGGCTAACTAAAAAACATATGGATTTAATTCTAGTAGCGCCATCTATGTGTCAGGCCGGGGACTTTTAAATTGACCTGTTAATGAGGCATTAATAAAATCAAACTTGATTTATCGTCAAAATAATGACACTACACTGTAAGATGCACATGTAAATTAAGCTTGAACGTGCATCTTGATGCTGTATAAATAATTTTTGGTTTACGAAGTTCATAACTTCATTCTAACGAACTTTAGAGAATTCTAATTGAATTTAACTAAGTATTCTGTATTGTTATCAACCGGTCGTAGTGCGCACTTTTTAAGGGGTAAATATAGAGGATGTTTGCTTAGGAAAACCTCAGTGAGAGAAGAACACTCCAAAGAGGAGATCTTTAAAACTCTTCGAAAGTGACACACGTGCTAAAAGTAAACTGCACTGCTCACTCCAACGTAATACGATAAAGATATGAGCGAATAAAGTTGTTGTTACTGTTATATAACCGGGTCTGTGGGCTTTTAAGATAAAAGTTTAAGTTGCTAAAGGAAAGCTTAAAGTTAAGAAAAAAATAAAAGTGATTAAGTTATGAGATTGGAAGTGAGAGTTAAAGTAGAAGTAGAATAAGACAGAACAAACAAAGTTTACAATCAGAAGTAAGATAAAAATAGAAATTAAATAGATTTTATATTAATACTGCTTACCTCAAGAGCTAGAACCGAGTCTGATTATAATGTGGATAAGGAAGAAAAAGAATTTTGTACCATTTTATAGAAACCATATTTAATGGATGTATTTGTACAGGTAAATAATCAAAAATTTTGAAAAAAATGCTATTTGAATGTTTGTATAAGTATGAAATACGAACAAAAATATTTTAGATTTTTATATAAATTCTATCACAGAAAATGTGGGTTGGATCCTATTTTAGTCCCCACTCTTGACAATGAAACTGTAACTTGTTATCAGATCCTGCAACTGCTGTCTCTCTCTACAGTAGAGGTAAGAAGTCTATTACTCGAATGTGTTCGTCACAATTGGTGTGCCTACTTTCCGGACCATCGTGGCCGTAGCCTAGTGATCATAATCACGAACTTGCAACTTGCGCTGTTTCCGTCGAGTCTTGAGTTCGAGACCTGATGCCATGTAATGGGGTTGATACACGTTAAATGTGGTCGTGGTCCCAAGTCCAACTATTGGCATGGTGTGGAAGCTTGGAGCAGTATATGCCGGCTCAGATGCCTTCACTGTCACTTGACAGAGGCTCAGAATTGCGCAATCCATCGCTAATATCCCTCTGATTGCTTCTAAGTGTGACTTGTTGAAGTATCAATCAATAGTAATGGCAACTCTTTAGAATACATTAATGCTTTTCAAAACATCAGGAAAATACTCTGTTCCAACCATCTGGTGCAATTTTTTCCGTTGCCTAGGTGACGCTAAAATAAGATTTTTACTAAAATGTGAATGAATCTAAATCAAATTTAAAGGACCAATTTTGGATTTTAGATGATGATGTTTGGAAAGGATTAACAAAGAACATATTTAACCTTTCACAATTCCAATATCATGCAAAAACTATCACAAATATAAATATAGAAAAGCTCAATTACTTATAAATGAAATATAAAACTCAACTGTTGGCAAAATCATAGCAGATTTATTTCTCTTCTTCCCAAAAGTATGCCAATAAACAAAGTAAACTAAGAAAGAAATACATGATAGCCTAGGAATTATTTTACAAATATGTATAATTTAAGTAAATAATTATTTATAAAGGGTTGTATCTGTAAATAAATAGGTAAAAAAGTAAAATAAATAAATCGGTTAAAAATACTTTTTACTGTGATATAAGTTTATTTCAATCTCTCCAAGATTTAAAAAGAAATTTTATTTTAAGAAAAATCCATTTTATACCAGTGAATAGCTCTAAGTAAATTAAAATCACGCATTATTACACATTTTCTGGTTTGTCTCGAAATGAAGGTATTTAATATTTAAATTAAAGTGGTCCTTTTCACGTTAAAAATGTTTTCTATGTACAGCATATATTTTCCTTTCTATCAAAGAGTAGATATGTAACTAATGCGAGAGTTACTTTCTGAACATAATTATTGATGTAATGTTTAATTCCTTCAATGCAAATTATAATTTTTTTTCATAAAATACTCTTTCTATTTTTTAGAGTTGTAAGATATTACTGCAATGATGTAAAAATGGGAATATTTGGCCAAAGTGAAAAAAAAATGACTTATTTTTCAAAGAAATACTCTTTCTCAATATTTATTTTTATTAAAATCATTAAACGCTCCGGGAAAGAAGTTGAAAATTATTTTAGTTATGAAATCATTTGTTAAGAATCCATAATATTATTGGTTAAATTACCATATATGAGGAGTGGCTTTTAAATAACGAGACTTTTGCTGCTGCAAAAGAAGTACGCATTCTCCACACGCTAGAGACCGACAGCTGTTTTTCTCTTTTCAATACAGAACCTCTCGTTTCTATAAACAAATACGTATACCAGTAGCCATAGGTCGCATTAGAGTTGTTTTGTAGTTTCTCTGGAAAAATTGAAAGTCAGCAACGAATTGCTGTGCAATTTCACATGAAATTTGGAAAAAAAACGCTACTGAAACTTATACTGAATAATTATTGAAAGTGTATGAAACGCTACTGAATTAATATATTAAATATCTCTTAAAGAGTAAAGATTTATTTACTTTTACTACTAATGCGCTTAATGTTTACTTGAGCTACTTGCTTGTATCACTATTATTTTTCACTTTTCTGAAAAGCTTTATGTATCCATTGGGATATTTGTACCTCAGTATAAAGACTGTACTAATTTATTTAAATTACTATAAAACCACTCTAAAATGTACAGATGTGCTTAAAAATGCTTATTATTTTTAAAAATTCTTACTTCTATATAAGTGTATTAAACTCTTTCTCTCCCTCTCGCTTTCTCTCTAAAACAGCACACAGAAAACAAAAGAGAAAAAGAAAGATGTAAATGTTTTCTAATACCTAATTCACAATATGATGATCAAAGATTTTAACTTTACACTTTGTGCTATTGTTTTAAATCCACTTGACCAAAACTCTTCAAGAAATCAGAGACGAAATGAGGTTGTAACATAATATGAGCTATACGTGAAATTTCCCTTAACTAACAACTGGGGTTTCCTTCCGACTTTATGTTTAAGTTTCCAGCTTCTTTCCAACAAAATGAAGTGTGGTAATACAAATTAAGTGTACTGTAGAAGGGGAGTGAATAGTTTAATCAAGTTGTTTTAAAGCGACAGAGAATTTAATTGAGGGAAACAAGGTTACGGTGATAGGAAGAGTGTTAGTGTGAAGAGCGTTGTGGTTTTGTTACTTGTCAACGTAATTTGTTCAGACTAAGACTCAACGTTGTCTGGTTAATTGACTACGCGGAGAAGTTACTCGCATAATATTCCGGTAAGTGTATTCCATGCAATATTTTATAAGTTGTTTGCACTCGTGAAGAGGGAGTTGATACTGGTTGGCCTTATTAGAGATTCAATAAATTTTATTTTGAAGCATAATTTACTACTTTAATTACTTTATCTGTGCTCTTGAACTTAAGTTGTATAATAGATTTGGGATTCGAGGTGCATTTAAGATAACTGGCGGGACGGGTAAAAAGATTGCGTCACAAAATAGGTAGAATAGTTAAATTTTTTCTGTCAAACCCCATACAATTTATAAGAGAAAATTGAAATTGGTGTAGGTTGGATAGGCGTTTTGCTTTTTGTCTTTTGTAAGACTCCTGGTGTATCCACTTGCGAGTCTACAAATGGTGATTTTGATGTATCTTGTTCTTCTTCAAAGTAAAGGCACCACCAGTAGTTTGCCTTGTTTTACCCTGAGCGAGTTGTATGAGTCTTACATAATTGCTGGTTCGAAATTTTCATTTTTGAATAGGTGTCAAGGAAGGCGAGATTATATTATGTCCAGCAGATGAAGGAGCTAGATCCATCTTCTACCTTCGGGAGCTCTAGATCTTTCGCACTTCAGAAACTGTATTCTTTTTTCTTTTTCCACAAGCCCTTTTTTTTCTAACTTTACGTATGAGCTTTTTATCAAAATATATATTTATAACTTACTGCAGCTGATATTCCTATACTTTTTCTTAAAAAAATTAACAGTTTAAAAATTTACAAGTGTACGCATTAGAATGAACTTCAATACAATCAGAATATGTGCATGCAGTAATAATAATTGAGTAAATTAAATAAAAATGCGTAAACAGCAGCAAAAGGCTACGGATGGTGGACACGATGGTCACGTGATCAATGATTGTAAACGAGGAAAGTAGAAATAGCGTAGAAAGAGATGGCGAATGTGTGATATGTCTGAGCAGAAGAAGATGACGCTAAATCATTTTTGTGTTTCTTGAACGTATAAATTGTCTTAATTATAGATATGACTCACCAATTATCCTTCAAATAACTCCTGAACACCTGACTTATCATAATGTAAATAGGGCAAGCATTTTATATTCTATAGAAGATGAAAGATTCCCTGTCCTTGAATTTAATTTCTCAAACCTTAACATTAAGCACTCTGCTGTATATTTTCCATTGTCACTTAATAAATCCCTTAGCTTCGTATTATATATTTTCATATTTTACATTCCCAAAAAAAAAAAACATCTGTGCTGTTACTTCTATATTTAATGTTTATAAAAGCTTATCAGAATCTGCATTTCTGTAGTTATATCTCTAAATTTTGTGAGATTTTATATTTTCTTATTTTCCTCCCTTAGGAATCAGCTTGAATCGAAAGTTCTCATACCAGTGTATTTAGTTACTAATAAGATCACAGTTGACATTTTGCCAAAAATGTCTAATTCATGAAGAAAGCAAAGTATAAAATAATGATGCTCTTGGCAACGATATATTTTGGTCATACTTTTCATTTGCTTGTGTTTATTTCAACAAGAAAGAAAAACATTGTTATTTTTAGGTTATTTTTTGTGTAAATAAAACAAGTTCGCTAGAAAAGAGGATATTCATTTTAAGAGAAAAGCTTTTGAAGTGAAACAAATTTAATGAATGATGAAATTCTCATTAAATATTACCCATGCTTGAATATATGAAAAGTGTTTTCTCAGACTAAACTAACAATTGGTAATAATAAAAATGTTCTGCGGTATTACGCTTTTTAACACCTTCCTGTTATTAAGCTTTTATTATAAGCCTATGTTATTAAGCCATTATTAAGCTTATGCAAATAAATACACAATTATACAGTTAAATAAAGAGACATCTGCTAATTATTAGATCAGTTTATTAATGCTCTTCCAGTTATAAATGTTCACAAGCTCTATTATTGTCTCTCAAAGACTACTTATTCCCACAGAAATAAATTTTCGAATAATTATTAAAATTCACTCTAACAACCTCACCCGGGTTCGATTGAAAAACATCAATAGCATTGAGGGTTCAAGCGGTAAATTCAAGTCCATCCTATATGGATTTATTTCACAAAAATTCTTCATTCATAGTCAGTCTGCTACCGATATTTGCTTGCTTCACTAAAATCTTTATCATCCTCCATCTGCAGCGACGCTCTTCAACGTTAGAAGTTAAAAGGCCTTACTCAATTAGCCCGATGGGATATCTTTTCGGCCTGATTGGTAGGCTCGTCGCCTTCGGATCCCTTGGTCCAGGGTTCGAATCTACGCTGCCGTTTCGCGACCGCCACACATCTATCAACTATTAACTGTAATATTCAATTCTTTGTCGCTTATTTGAGGTGTGGCTATTAAATAACGAGACTAAAGCAGCCACAAAAGTATTAATGCGCCAAACGTCATCAACCGACAGCTGTTTAGGGTGAAGCCTTCTGTTTCGAATGCAGTGACTCTCGCTTCAGTAAACAAATCCGCAAGACCGTAGTCCTTGTTCGCATTATTATTATTATTTTGTTTAGCCGGAAAAAGGATAAGTGAGCAACAAATTGTTGTTAAATTTCACTTGAAACTTCGAAACCTACTACTGAAGCGTAATTATTGAAAGAAGTGTTCAGCAATGAATGTATAACACTTCCACGTGTTTTTGAATAGTTTAAGCGTTTCCTAGATGGCCGAGAAGACGTTGAAGATGATTCACATCTGGGTCTCCCATCCGCGTCAAAACCAGATGACAATATCGCAAAAATCGGTATCTAGTTCGATCCGACCGTCGGTTAAGAATTCGTACGATTGCTGAGACTGTAGAAATTCACAAGAATCCTACGGCATAATTGTTCCTACGGTGTCTCATTCCACATTATCCGTCAAGAGGTTTCTTACCAAGAACTGCATCCCAGTGTTATACCATCCGCTTTATTCTCCGGATCTTGTATCTTGGGATTTCTATCTGTTTCCTAAAGTGAAATCTGTATTAAAAGGAACAAGATTTGATTTGTTGGAGCTGTATAAGAGAAAGAGGCACGAGTCTTGGAGGAGCTGACAGAAGAAGACTCTCAGCGCTGTTTCGAACAATGGTAGATTCGCATGGAGCGCTTTAGGGATAGAGAACGGGTGTATATGTGCATGAATGCAATACCCCTTAACTACCACAACTAAATGTTCGCTCATCAATTTATGTATAAATGTAAATAGACATTAATTTGCATCCTTTTCATTTTATGTACCAATTTTGTGCCAACTTTTAGCAGAACAACAACTTTTCAGAAAATTAGAAAAGATTACATATTGAGAGTTTGGATCAATATTAGGATTATTTTAAAATTTTATTTCATCGCTAGCATGCTTACATAAAATTGTTCCGAGTTTCACTTCTATGAAAAATACCTAGCAACTTTAACTGAAATTCTGGATTTTCAAAAATATCTCTCTCTACTTACCTTTAACGCTTTGTGACCAAAACTCCTTTGCATACACTTAGCAAAGAAGCGGTAAGCCCAATAGAAACCGGAGGATTAACCGTTTCAATCCGTGTGGACACTTCTTAAGAGAAAACATTACAGATCTCCTTAAATGAAAGTAAATTTTTATAAACTCGACTTCTGGAACATTGCGAGTGCTCCCAAGAGGGCGAAAGGCAGGGGGTTCCATAGAAATAAGAGGGGGCGGCGAATGCTTTCGTTCCGAAATGGCCCATCCGCAGTCCCGCTATGAAACGGGCCAATAAATCTTAGCCCTCATTTTAAAAGGTGAAGCCGTTTTCTGAGCATGGAAGTTGTTCGGAAAGTTTTAATGGGGGAACAGAAATGTATCCTGGCTTAGGAACTCCTCTACACTGACGTCATTCAAAACAGATTGGTTCATAACTCCTCAGGTATGAAACGTCACGGGGAGGGCTGGGGAGGTTCTTATTTTTCTTACTTTTTTCAATCCCTTGCAAGGTTCTCTGATGTGGAAAAGTAAACTTTAATCGTGAGTACCGAGACGGAGGTGAATGGCGGGGCAGTATGAGGTGCTTCTGTCTTGATCAGGCAAAGGTAGGATACACATTAGGTGAGGCTTTCCTTTTCTGTTTCTTTTTCGACTTTTTGGAATTCGAAATGTTCTCTGGTTTTATTATTAAGGATGGAGTTCTCTTCTCCTGAAATGTTGGAATGAGTCGCAGCTTTACGAAGTTTGAAAGTTTGGAAGAGGTGGCATGTTTCAAGATATGTTTTCAGATGATGTTTGAAATGCCTTTTCTGATAGATTTTTTTTAAACTTTGAAACAAAGCGCAAGTGGGGGGAGTTTATTTTTTGGGGATGCAAGTTTATCTTGAATAATGAAATGAATAACTGTATGAAAGTTTACATGTATATCAACAAAGAATAAAAATGTTTTAAAGCCATTTTAAATGGATGGATAAATCTTCTCTAAATGTAAGCTGAGAAATAAACTAAAATAATTTTTGCAATGATTCCTGATTTGTTTTATCGTCATTCCTCAAAGGAAAATTTTTAGTATATTTTAAAAACATTTTTATGTTGATTCTTACAAATTTTTATTAAAACTGCAATATAATTTCAAATACTTTGTGAATCAAAGAAAATTAATAGTAGTAAGTCTAACTCATTTTATTTGTCAGTACATCATTTAATTAATTAATATGCAAATCTTGGATTAACAAATTAATCTTCTGTTTCATAACGAATTTTAATTATATTTAATCAAACTTTAAATACAACATATGTATACATTTGCAACCTACGCATATACTTAACCTAAATTAGTTTTTTCAGAAAAAAGGTAATAAATGTGTGAATAAATTCCACTTCCAATAAAACATTTGAATTAGGAATTAAATTCTAAACATTAATAAAACTTAAATTTGTGAAATAGATTGATTTTTAAAATTTAGGATCCAAAATACTCGTAGGTATTTATCTGAATTTATATACTGAATTAAGTTGTATGATGAAAAATAAATTCATCAAGATGAGAGAATTCTATACTAAATTCATGAAGCGACTTTAATTGAAATCATTTGCAACTTAGACATTTCATATTAAACAATTAAAATGTATCAAACATAATTAATGGAATTGTGATTTAAATTTGGCATAATTATTTAAATGATGAGGTATATAAGTAAAATTGAGAAATTTTAACTTTATTAAACAACAGGAAAATACGAAAATTAAAAATTAAAAGTTTTAATTCAAAAAGGCATGTTATCGGAAAAATTTCTTTAAATTTCTCATCAAAACTTTTTTTTTTCCTTCAATGTTTTCTAAATAAAATTGAAAATTTATTACTTAATTTTACGTGCATTAAAATATTATGATCAATTCTTCAATTCATTAATAAATTTTATTTAAAATACTTTTATTTTTGAAAAGAATTTTTAATATTGAAATTCGAAAGCGCAGTCAAAGTATTTAATATATGATAAATTATATGTTATATTTTTCATAGAAGAAATAGTTTATATAACAATTATTAGAAAAATATAAAAATATTTTTTCCTTTGGTTACAAAAATATGTAAGATACTGGTTTAACTTTTCTTTTTGTAATCTCATTCATATTTAGCATTCAATGTAAATCGACCCAAATATTTTAAAATTCCTAAAATACTTCTTAGTTTTATAGTTTCTTGTCATAATTTGATATGCTACCATGAATATTTTGAGATTGAATCACCTATAGTATATAATATTCTACTTTTTTTAAAAGAAAACAGTCTAGTTATTTCACAAAGTCATAAAATAAGCAAGAATTAAAACTAACTGCTCAATTGTTTTGAGTGAAAACCTAATATTTTCGTGACTAGCTACAAAATAACAGAGATGTCACGTTTAGTTTGAATAAAACATTTGATAAAAGAGATGACTACATAAAAATGATACGTTCCATTTTAAATCTTTTCTAGTGGTAAATGAAAGTTACGCTATTTTCTACACAATACAATTCAGTAAAAAACTAAATGATTTCCCATCAGGAGACCTATAATGTACTACGCATTTCGGTATCATAATGCCATTAAACACGGTTCGCCAAAGCCATTTGAAATGGTCTAGTAGTATCGAAATGACAGTCACCAATTTGTGCCAATAGTCACATATACATATAGAATGATGTGCCTTAACGAATCTATAGTTTCCCGTGGGGCAAGAATTCCCATTTAGAAACCCCTGGGGATGCAAACTGCTATAACAGTAATCGATAGGCTCATTTCACCTTTCAAACATCGATATTAATTACGAAAGCTATAAATGACCGCATTACGCATATTATGGAAGGGAGTTTCTGGGAGATAAAAACTCTAAACTGCGTACACGTAGAAGTGATCATAAACTTTACTATAAGTTTGGGTCTGTAAGCCCTAAAATTGCTTTGGGAACAAGTCGTTAAATTCGATTTTTTTTCTTTCTCTTTTTTTAGATTATTTGCTTCATTTATATTTTAGTTATGTGGGAGGTGTATCTCGGGCACTAAATGTTCGACGGGAAATGGTTCGGGATAATTTTAATTTTTGCTTATAATTTAGAAGAGAAGATTTTTGCAAAACACCATTTAAGCATACTTGATAATTTTTAATGCTACGTCTTTTACGGAACATCTATTTGGAATGCATCCGTTGCTAGATTATGCACACAGAAATAGATAATTTCATTAAATTTCTCTATTAAATTTATTACTATTAAAAGAATCTTTTAAAAGTCTAGTATATTTTATTTGTATTCAAAAATAATTTAAAAAGTCTTGGTTTTAGTCTCTCAAACGCTTCTAAATTTTATCTAACATTGTAGTTATTTATGGCGTTCTAGATAAATAAAATTAATTGCAATTGTTAAATCTTCGTATGCATTTAGTATAGTTATGTAACAGATTTTTGACTCAAAAATTATTAATCTTTTATTTCTAACAAAACAGTGCAGAAACAATTATATTATATAATAAGATTTATTGCATTTGGTTGTTACATCTTCTTCGTTATAAATACAATTTGATGTAATGTAAATTGTACATATCAAATCATTTTTTCTCTGGAACACGGTAATTTAATTAATCATTTAAATTTTCAAAAAAAAAATCTTTTATTTAAATAAATTTTCAAGAATGTATTACAAAACAAATTCCATCAAAGCTTCCATTTGTAAATATAGGCATTTTTTTTTCAAATAAAATGAAACGTTTGTTAATAAAAGTCTTGTCTTCCCCACACAATGTTCTTAATTTTTAAAATATATTTTTTATAATTTGTCTTTTTTGTATTTTAAAATAAACAATCAACTGAAATCTTTTCTCAAATGTTTTTTTTTTATTTATTCAATACTAAACGAACTATAAAAATTACTTGCTATGATTATAAAAATAACATTAATAAATATTATTAAATAAAGAATTAAACATGAATTAAGCGAAAAAAATAAAGTACCAAAAATACAATCCAAAGTATTAAATATTTTTTATATTTGTAAATGGTGATACGCAAATTATTATAGAAATGCTTTCAAGGATATTTAACCCATGAAGCTGTGCTGAAGTGTAAGATCTTACTGAATAGTAACGTCCTTCCTATTCCTGTTGCTGAAGTTTTACTTTAATTGCATTTTTATTCAATAATGAGGCAGTTGGTTAAAAATCTAATAGTTTTGAGACCGGTACTGCAGACTGATGGATCCTCAGGGAAACTGACCTGAATATCATAAAAAATCGTAATTAATATTCAAAATATTACTAAAATGTAGGTAAAGCTACGATTTCCTAGGAAAGCGGAGGTGTTATATGGCGACTGCAATATTGCGATGATGACGTCACTAAAATGTTGTATATGTAAACCAACTGGAGTTGTTTCCTAAAGAGCGTTGAATGCGAGAAAACCTCATGAATGGTATGTTTCACAGACAACGTTTTAGTGACGTCAATTATGTTCGGCCGTTTGTGCATAAAAAGTATTTAAAAAAGAGAGAGAGAGATAGAATGCAATTTTACAGAATCTTCATTGTTTTTTTTTTTTTTTTTTTTTCCTGTTTTAGATGAATTTTATTGTATTCAAATATTAATATTACGTTCACGAATTCAAAAAAATTGTTAATTGGAAGTATGAAGATTTTCAAATTTATAGCCTAGCACAAAGCTTACTATTTGATTCACAGGCTTGTTACGGGTCTCTCAATTAGTAAGTGCATACTGAATGGATCTCTGTTTCAAATTAATATCTTTTAAAAACAAATTTACAAATTCATTTTTTATATGAAAAAATAGTCGTAGCATATGATATGCTTACAAAGTTTGTCCTATAAGTACCGATATTGATTTATTTCCCTGCCAAAGGGAAAGAGTGAAGGATGATCTTTGTGAAGAAGATGAGTGACATTGGATGTAACGTTAGCTAAAAGAACCATTTCACCTGCATCTGAGCCTCTTGAGTGTGCAGATCTCACAAAATCCCTTTTCCCTTTCCAAAAGGAAAGTCTGTTTAGTATTGGGGTCCATTGGAAATGCAAAACATCAAGTAATGTTGCGCAATTTACTTCTGCGTTACTCTGAAAAATTCTACTTCGCAGACTTTAGATAAGATCTATGAAGTTTACACAGTCGGAGCCAAGTTCAAAATGCATGCTTCTGAGGCACACAAAAAGTTCAAATATATCAGGTAAGATAACGCGAACAAATAGTGTATTGAATGTCCGACATCGACCTAAGTCGTTGAACACATGACCAAAATTCAAGACCTTTTGAACTGTGATCGCCACTTAGGTGCTTGTGTGATATCGGAGGAATTTTAACGAATTCCACAGAGCATTCAATTTTGACCAATGATTTGCAAATGCGAAAATTATGTACGGAGTTTGTACCGAAGATCGATCAGAAGGAACACTGAGTGACGATTTGGTCGAGAACTGCTGGAATGTTTGGAGATCGAGCCAAATCTTTTGGACGTAGCGATAGCTGATCACGAAACGGGGATTTTTGGGAAAGATCCGATGTCCAAAAAGCAAAGTGATGAGTGACTCACAATTTACTCTCCTGGACCATACAAGATCTTTATGAGCAAATCTAGAGTGAAATCAATGCTCATAGTCTAATTTGACCCAAAAGGTATGGTCAACAAGGAATTAGAGCCTGCGAGACAAACAGATAATTGTAAATTGTACTCAGAAATGCCTGAACGCTTGAAGATTAGAGTCCACTTCATACGAAGAGAAATCTCGGATGCCTGGAGCATCATGACAATGCATTCACTGACCTGTCGACAATTATGAAGAAAGTATTGGCCAAACACTACATCCCAATGCTGCCCATTCACCCAACAGTCACGATTTGGCTCCGGCTGACTTATTTTTGTTCCGTCGGTTATAAAATGACTGAAAGGACATAGTTTCGGGACAGTTGATGTGGATTCAATGTTTCCAAACAAATGCCTAAGCATTCTTATGATATCTGACTTCCAAGGTACGTATGAGCACCGCAAAAACACTTTTAGAGGTGTATTGATGCAGGAAGGTCATTTTTTGGTAAAATTATTAACTCTCTGTATATATACTTTCGATAAATTTCTTTTAATGATTTCAGTCCCAACACTTTTCGAACAAACTCTGAATTGTGTTTTTCATGTCACTTACATATGTATTACTTATTTTCTCAAGAGATTATTGGTTCTTTTTAATTAAGATTCCATGTGGCAACCCAAATGCATTTTTGCTTAAAGTAGTTTTTTTAAGTACAATTAATTAAATAAAAACATTTTCCAGGTTACAAATTAAGTCATAAGCGTTCTGTTTTCTATTGCGTATATATTTTCGGATAACACTTATTGATGGTCTGTTGAATATTAAAATAACAGAGCAGTAAAAATTTCCAAATTCAAATATGACACAATCTCTCATTTGCACAGCTTAAAAATAAACATAGACAGAAAGACAAATATTAGGTGGAAATTATCTGTCAATAGAAATAATTTAGATTTCTCTAAAACAAAAATATATATTTTATGAGATGCCTTATATTAGTATAAATTAAAATAAAAATGATGTTTAGCTTACAAACTTAAGAAAAAATTTAATTCACGTAAAAGTGTCACAATGAAAGTTACCATTTGATATCTATAACATTTAAACTATAGATGTCATAGATTGAAACTTGTCTAACCTTAATACAAATAATCTTACTTACGTCTAAAAGATAATTCCTGTAATAACACCCACAAAGACAATGGGTTTTAAAATAAGTTCTGTTGGCACTGAATACGTATACTTTAAAGAAAATGGGAATATCTAAGTTAGCTTGATATCAAACATTTATAACTGTTTCTGTGAGAATATTCTGTAATGTTCAAGGGAAAGATAAATATATATTTAGAATGCTGCAGGATTATGATAAGAGAATATGAACGTCGAATCATAAAAATGTAAAAGTTATGGCACGACTTAACGTGCATTGTTTACTTACCTTTTAAAATTTCTATTCAAAAAAATTCAAAGCCAAAAATATGTGATTATAATATTAGACTTAAGTTGGATTCATGGAAGGAAAGAGAAGAATATTCATTTTTGCTCAGATATTCTAACTTCCGTTGTTTCACTTAGATATAAGTTGCACTTACGTTTCAATAAAAAAATAAAAGTAACATTTCACTTAGAAATAAGTTAATAATATGTAATAAATAATTTTAATACATAATAAATGGATATTATTAAATTAAATGAATACTCAAAATTTGCATTGTGATGTATGTAAAAATAAGAAAACGCGAGTTAATTATAAGTCGATTGCTCAATAATATAATAAAAGTTTACTAGAAAAATTTATATACATCTCGAAGTAATGTTATTATTAAACAAAACATAAGTCAAATAAGAAATTAGCTAAGAAATTTCAAAAAATATTATTTAGAAAAAATTTATTTTGTTTTAATTTGAAAAGTTTTAATTTTTAATTAACTCTATATTTCAACGAGCTATTTTAAAGCTCTATTTTAAGCTTTATTTAACACCACATCACGAATATTTCGTTCTTAAATTATCATTTTACAGTTAATAAAATAAAAACAGCGCTTTAATCATAAAGATAATTATTAAATAGATATTTTTTTGTTGTAGGATGAACTTTTAATTCTAGTTATGATTTTTAAGGTTATAATAATCAAACATCAAAATTCAAAAATCTGTTTAAAATGTTTTATCATTATCAATTTTCTCAACCCGTGGAAAACTTTTATACCGAAATTATATAAGTGTAAATCTACGTTAATTGCTGTAGGACTTAAAAAACTTTAATAACATCTAAATTTTTTCTTTGTATTATTTAAAGTTAATGTATTTGGTTGATGTAGATCGTTATCTTTAGTGGACATACAGAATTAAATATTCTCCATGAAATCGACTTTTGAAGGAGGAAATCGTAGTAACATATAGCTCAAGTAAGCATGTGAAAAGAGATCTGGTTAAAGTTATAAGATTCGTTGAAGATTTTATAACTTTTGTGGTCTAATTGAACTAATTAAGCTTATTCATATACCTATCTTATCCCATATTGCAAATATACTTCGTATTTCCTTTCAAATGCAAAATTAATTTACAATATTCGATTTCAGATAGCTAATTATAAGACTTTCAAACTGCACGTGCAGAGTCTTCTTATTTAAAATTACAAAATATTATAATTGAAAAAAATAATAGTTAATAATTTAAAAGCCCTAGATATTATTTCATAGAGCTGGAAATAATTACATTTAAGAATTCTCCTCGGCAAGTAGTTCTAATCTGTAATTACCGCTACCCAGTCGAATTCCTCATCTCAATTAAAAAAATACATCTTTTTCATTAAAATTTTTTCATTCATTTTTTTTTCAATAAAACTATTTTTAGGACTACACAAAATCCACATCATTTTAAGTATTATCTAAATAAATTGCCTATTGTGGTTTCTACATAATCACACCACACACTCAGATCAATAGTTAATACTGCATTTAAGCTATGCGGAAAATTATTGTAAACTGGTTAATATATTTGACTCGAGACCAGTAATTCACAACACAAATCGTTATCAATAATTATATATAGTTAACAATATTTTTAAAATGATTCATGGTTTTTTTCTGCTAATCGTCTGACGACAATTGTTTTTAAAATGATGCAGGAATGAAAAATGATAAGAAGTCTTCGTATATTAGTAGTCAGTCTTTATAGTCTCGAAATATCGGGATTATGATTCTATATTCATGAAAAGCAGATTTATGTGTTGTTTTTGACATCAATATTATCATATAAAATACTATCATAAGAAGATTTTCAACATTAAGGCTTGATGTTTAGAAGATTTCAGAGAAAAGATAACATTTTTTTTTACATTGGATTTTTATGAGCAAAGAAAAAACTCAAAAATGCTTTGATCATTATATATATTGCTTTGATCATTATCCACAAAAGAATCAAAGAGACATTTATATAACAGAGTAAAGAGTAGCATATGTAAATATGGAACGTATTTTTATTATATAACAGAAACTAAAAAAGAAATTATAATGTACTATAATAAAGTACTTCTTTTTGTTCTTTTGACAAGAATATCTTATAATTTAGCTTATTAGTACCAAAACGAATTTTATATCAATTTCCACACACTATTTAATGTTTTAATATCATTTTAATAATGCATTTTACTTATTATTCAACACTTATTTAGAATCAGTTCTACATAATTTATCACATGAAACCTTTTTGGAAACCTTTAAGAAAGAATACTTAGCTATACAAATTGATGGAACATTTATCTTGCATTATTAATTAAACATTACTCCCAATTAATGTACGTTATTAATGTAACTATACATAGCGTAATATTTAATCTTAACCATTAATAATAATAAAGGAATTTTTTTTTTTACTTCTAAGTTGTGTAATGTGTGTAGGCACTAAAAAAACTTACTTTTACGTCCTCTTAAGCAATGATAGCAAATGACTATCATATACTCAAGGATAAAAGTGTAGAAAAGGTGACCAGGACTTTATAGACCTCTGAAAAATTAATAAGATTAATGGACATAATGGTGGAATTCATGCTGTTGCAGTCTATAAAAACCAACCCAGACGACACTCTCTTTCAAAAGACCCTAAAAGAATCAAAAGGAAAATTTTCCCTCTTCCAAAAATCCCTACTCGGCTATTAACATGAGCGATAGGCCCAACATCTGTTCTTAATAGCGAGGCCTCGCAATGTCCCAAAAATTAATCATAAAACGTGGGTAATTACGCGCTTAAAATGCGAGGCAGGGGATTTATTAAAGACACCTCAAATTCTGAATTATAAAACGATCGTATTTTCTGGAAGCTGCGCACGTTGACCTGACACCCTGCCAAGGCGCCGGCCGCTCAAGATTTCAGGATATTGAGCCATAAAGTAACTGACAAAGGTGAAGAGGATGAGAGACTGGACACACCCTTTGTATAAGGATAAAAATTTTAAGAGCTTTAATGCTGGGAAGGGAAATGTAAAACAAGGCTATTAGAGAGATTGTGTGAATATTTATAGAAAATAACATCAATGAATTATTTATACTAAGTTTAAGGAGAAAGTCCAAATAAATAGCGTTGTTTGTATCAATATATATTAAATCTTTAGATAATTTCATTTTAAACTTTGAGATCGTCATCTTCAAATCGATGCATCACTGATTTTTGTAAATAAATTATACTTAAATTATAATCATAACTAGCAAATAAAAATCAATGAATTATTTATATTAAATTTAAAGGAAAGATCCAAATAAATGGAGCTGGTTGTATCGCTATGTATTAAATATTTAGACAATTTTATTTTAAATTTTGATATCGTCATCTTCAAATGGAGGCGTCACTGACTTTACTACATAAATTTTACTTAAATTCCAATCATTACTGCCAAATAAAAATCGATTAATTATTTATACTAACTTTAAGGAGGAGATCGAAAAAATGGTATGTTTGTATCAATATGTTTTAAATCTTTAGATAGTTTTATTTTAAATTTTGAGATTGTCATCTTCAAAATAATGCCTCATTGACTTTTCTATATAAATTGTAATCATTGCTACCGAATAAAGTAACAAAGTATCCGGTGATTAAATTTTTAATTAGATATTTGTAATAAAAAGTTTTTATTCACTCTATTTGAAAACTCATTAAATTTGTATTTTAGGGGGGAACTTCATTTCCAAAAATACAATTATTTAATTTTTTTAATATTTCAATACTTAAATTTTTCTTCAACTACTACATATTTTAACATGTTTAAGCAATCTTTTATCACCATTTCCTATAAATGTTTCTCATAATTATGTGCAGTTATTAT
>BMAW01105893.1:222727-252900 GCA_019974015.1 Nephila pilipes | reverse complement strand
AAAATAAGAGGGAAAAAATCCGGGAAAAAGGCCTAACGGGGTTGGTAATCTCTTTAGGCCTCTTCTACTGAGCGTTAAAAGGCAGGCAACTCTAAAAACTTCGTTAGGGTTGGTGGCGAATCACTTTTTGGGCACTGATTGCACTTCCCATTTCAATATGCGTCTCACGTCCTCCACTTCCGAAAGCAGATCTCTACGCGGATGTAACTTCCGAATTTATTTTGCTTTTGCCCTTCTTTTTTTTTTTTTCTTCCTCACTCTCTCACTCTTACACAACTTATTTTATTTTTAGGGTGGAATTACCTGTAGAGTTTTTTTATTTATTTTTTCTTCGCGAAGAGACTTTGGTGATCAAGTGATAGCGGGCTGTTACAAAGTTTGAAAAGCTCTCAGTGATATTAGAAGAGATTAGAATTCAATCCATGGTTCCCTCGCTTGCATTTTGGATGGGGAAGGGAGAGAGAGAAGATGAAGGATAGTTAGAGAAAGAGGCGATTCCACGCGCGGAAGTTTTTCCCTTATATATTTTTTTTTTGTTCAGTTTACGAGATGAAGGCTTGTTGATTAATCGAGGGAGATAGGATAAAGTTTTGGTGATAAAACTGCAGAAGTGGCGCTTTTTTCCCCTGTACATATAAAATTACTCTTCCAGATGAAGATTGAATGAATTGCTCTTTGAAATGCTCATGATAGCTATTGGCTGCAATAAATTACTTCAAAATAATATTGGAATAAAAGTAATATTAGAAAAAAGGAATTCATACACCTTGATGCTTTGAATATTTTCGATTTTGGGAATTTTCCACACAAAAACAACATAGAAAGAATTGAAACTACTTCCAGAATTAATATTTTTGTACTACAAATTATATGAGTATGGTTCGAAAAATATACGCATGTTAGGAATGAAAATGGAGCCACTTACTGTAATATCGCCCTTTGGTCCTTCTTTTATTTCCTGTTTCTAAGAATTCCATAAATATCACACCCTTCTCATCACAAACAGTCAATCACCGTCGGTTTCTAGCAGAGGAAACCATTTTCATCTTCTGTGAAGCAGATTTATCAAGAGCATTTCATCATTTTGATTGCTGCTTGGTTTTGGGTGTATAATGATAAATCCAGTTTTCACGGGTGGCAAGTCGACGAGACAGTAAAATGCTTCCAAATCAAAACTAACCTTCGATTTAGATTAATAAAAACTAAGTCATATTTGTCTTGATGCCATTTTAGATCGTTGCACATCATTGTCACACAAATTTGCCTTAGCAACGCCATCTGTTGTCAAACACAGGTACTTTATGAACCACTCTCTTACATTAAAAATATTAAATTTTAAATTGATCAAATCTTTCTCAGAGTTACCTTGATTAACGACTGTCTTATTAACTATCTACTTAGTTAACGACAAGTTGCTGCAAGCAACGCAGACATTTCATTTACATCTCGTCGATCGTGGTCGGTCGATTGGTGTCATAAGAATAAATCGATTACCATTATAATACTTGTGAAAAATCGTGCCTTGGATTATGTCGATTTTGATTAACAATGATAATCTTGGAAGAGATTACCGTTGTTAACCAAGGTGCCATTGTATATTGTTTTTCTTTATCATCATATAAGGGCTATATAAATATTTTACTGTGATAAATACAAAATTTCTCATTATGATGATTAATGACAAGGTAATCAAATGAAATAGTTGAGCTTTTCATCCTCAAATTGTTAAAATTAACCCTAAAAATATTTAAATTATCAATTATTTTTAATCCAGTATTCACTTAATATTGTGTGTGTTTCTGCTTTCCCAAATTTCAAAAACAAATGTGTGTGTGTGATCAAATACTGTTAAAATATTAGTTAAATCAATACCGAAATACTTGTAAATTATATGTATAGATGACATTGAGGTATCACAGATATACATTCACATTGAATGAATATTTAAACTTCTCTTACATTGGCAAATAAATATCTTCCTTGATGGGATGTGAACAAATACATCTTGAAATGAGTCTCAAATTAAAAAGAACTAAAATCAAACGTTAAAAAAATATTTGGAAAAATGGAAAAAAAAATAATTTAAAATTAAACTTGCAACTTATTTCTCGTGTAGTTTTATGTTTCAAAATATGCTGTCATTTTTCACTTTAAATTTGTATTTTCTGTCGATTTCTAAATACATTTACAGTAATGTATTTCATCTTTGCAAGTGACTCTAATACTTTTAAGTGCATCTTACACATATATTATTTAATGATTTTCTCCTACATATTTCCATTAATTAGAACTCTCGGGATATCACTGATGACGGACGATATTAACACTGTCACTTCGCCACGAGACTAATATCCTAAATTTATTATGAATCACATTTATCTAATGGACGCTCTACTCCCCAATTAGCTTGATAATTTAAATATTTACTCCAATGTAATGAATCATTAATTCAAAGAGTAAATAACACGTTGATATATTGTATGTTCTGTAGCAAGGATATCATTTAAATTGTGTCTCTGGTGTTGACAATTATAACAGCTTACCACATCTTTGCTTACAATTTAAATTCATATTAAATTACATTTTACTTACAGCAAGTGTTGCTGTGTTTTGAAATGTTAATGTGATTACTTTTAATATGCAGTTTAATTAATTCAAATGCAAAGTAATCACAATTATAATGAAGAATTTCGATGGTGAATTTAAATGACGTTACGTACAAGAGAATTCAAAAATTGATATGAATGCGTTTTATTTTAAAATTCACGAAAGTAGATGATAATAAAATAAAAATACATAGAAATTCTCTTAGCACCCTCTACATTATTCTGCATAAACCAGAATTTGGAATAGATAACGAGTTAAACTTGAATTAAAGAATACAACAAACATCTCGTAAAGAGAGAAACTTAAGAATAATACTGTATATGTATTATGTATATTTGCACAATGTATGTAAAATTTATGCGTAATATATGTATGGAAGAATGCTCTCTGATTTCATACATTTTTAAACTAACAACTGTTGTCAAAGTCTTCAACAATAATTCTTCTGAGAGTGGTGCAAAATGCACGTGGTATTAACGACAGAAGTCGTCAGATGAAGATGGGGTTACCATTGTAGGTAGCCATCTATTAAACGTCGATGAAACAAATTTTTCACTGATTCATATATTGATTTTTTATTTATCAGCCTTTTACTGCCGTATAAAACTTCGATTGCTGTCTAGTCGAATTGTCACCCTCGATGTGACTTGATATTGTTATTGTTATCAAGGAAACAAAAGATTGGTTTGCTTCCAATGAATTTGCTCCAAAGAATGTGAAGATAGTCTCATTAACAGAAAAAATAAGAGACCATACTCTTGGCCGCTTATAAAAAAGAAAAACGATCAATAAACACGAAATATTGAATTAATTTTTTTCCCATTTCCCATTCCTAATACCCCATTCCGAATACGGGTACTTTTAAACCGCCCTTTTTTGTAACATAAGAAAATATTCGGTAGAATAAAAAATCAAAAGATTAAAATGAATATATTTTTCACCTCAAAAGATAGTTCAACCAAATATCAGTAAAGGGATGATGCAGTTAGTATTTATTTAGTTATTATTACTATTATTATTCATATTATTGTGAAGTTATCTAATGACTAGGCGTTGCCACATTTCTAAAAGAATAATTGTTTTATATTACTTTAAGTTATATTGGGAATAAGTTATTAATGGCAAATAGAGTTTAAAGGCGCTGATATAATATTTTAGTGATTCTAGAAATTATTTTTTATCTAAATATATCATCCAATCTTAATCAGTTAGAATTTTTTCGACATTGTTCGATAAATGTTTTTCGAAATAAGACTACAGCTTTCCAAAATGAATCATGATTTATATTTATTAATAATGATATAAAAACGATTATAAGAACTATTATGATTATAAAAAAGTAATATTATCATAAAAAATTTAATAGTTCTATTTTTAACAAATATATTTCTTCGGGATTGAAAACTTTCATTCTATTTAGAAAAATAACAATTTCACAATCGCATTCCAGTTTTCTGCCTTTTTATTCTTATTTCTTATCAACTGCTCTTTATTTTATTTCAATATATATCTCAATTTTAAAATGGTTATTATTAACTGCATTAAAAAGGATTATTTGCAAATATTACGCAAGCAAAACAATTTAAACATTTTCTTACATTCATGGAATATTCCCTTCGTAATTCATTCTACTTTATCTTGCTAAATATTTTTAAATAATGATGACTTGGAGATGGAAAAATATTTTTAATTGGTTTTTCGATTCCAATAAGAATGTTTCGATATGTTTTTTGCAGCCATTAATGTTTTATTTTTGTTATACTACATTATATATTCGTTCATTCGAAGTCATTATACTGAATACTGGACATTTGTTAAATAGTAAGAATATAAATTTCAGTAATGTATCTCATGAAATCTTAAATAAAGTTACATTTATACTAATAGTACAATATAAAACTCATACAAATAATATGTATTATTTTTCAAACATTACTTTGTATATAAATGCAAAAATAATTAATTTTTCCTTTACTTCGTTTTTATTTCTGATAAAAAAAATGTATGCAGTTTTGTAATACATTTGCATTTAAAAAGTAAAGAAATATTTACGATCATTTAAATTCACTAGAATTTTATATATTTCTACGAAAAAATATACTGTACATTATTCAATAGAAATAATTACGTACGAAATATTTAAAAATTAAACACAACATTCAAAATAATTCAATTTACTTCTATTTTTCAATTATTAATTTTTTTTCTTCATAAAAAATGTTTTCATATGTCATAAATTTATTTTCCATACAAATCACTTTATGACCATGGAGATCGTTTGACAAATTCTATCATTTTCTTCTTATTGTATGACACTTTTTATAGGTTTCTCTCTTCTTGTAAATACTTCTATTTCTCTAAATTTATTTATTTCAATGGATATATTTATTTTCTTGAAATATTTTTCTATAAAATATTTATCTATTAAATACGTAAAAGGTTCCTACTTTTCTCTAAAATAAACATATTGTAATAATAGGCATCAAACTCATAAATTTATACTAAGGTGTTTCATGGTAATTTAATGCCATTTGGTGTTTTTCGAAATGTTGGATATTAATATCCGAGTGTTCTTTTAAATTTCAGGCGAGCAACAGTGTCGTAAATGTTTTCATTTTCAAGTATATGCACTATATTTTTAAGATTTCATTTTAGAAATAAATATCTTCAATTGATTGTAATGTTTCGTTCAAAAGAGAAGTGAAAGATTGCAATGTTAAGTTCTTAAATGAAGTCTTAAAAATTGTGTCTGTTAAGCTTCGAATATCTTCAGCATAGTGATTTAAACTTCTGAAAGAATCGTATGAACACTGTGATTAGCAGCATCTTGTAATTGATGACCCAAAAGTGGTTTAAATTAGAATAAATTATTTAATTAGTATAGCCAGGTATACCAGCAAAAAACTTCCTCGTAACCCTATATCGATGTTGAATTACTTCACTCTCAGTGGCTGTACTATTTGTTGCAGTAAAATATGTCCCCGGTATGTCTTAAAAGGGACGTATGGTGCTGCGGGAAAGAACTAATCGCTTGACCACTATCAACCAAGTACCCTGATACCAAGAAACCATATTCATAATAAACATTTTTGCCTCTGGCAACTGTTACATTTACAGCAGACTTGCAACGGCATTTCCCGCCAATTGACCACAAAAAGGAATACATTTGATAGGTTTAAAAAAACATCTGCTTGAATGTAATGTTTTGAAACAATGGCGTCAAAAAAATGCGTGGGCATAAATAAAATCATACGTGGTGTTAGGTTCAAAAGATTGACATCATGATACATTATAATTATAATAATTACATTTAATAATTATAATTATAATGTATTATTATTATAATAATAATTACATTTAATTATCAGTTTGCTCAAGGTATATTTACATTGCTGATATATATTTAATTTAATATTTTATCGTTTGCTTTTATTTTAATTCCGAACAAAATATTATTATCTACTTTAATAATTTATCGTTTGCTCTTATTTTATTATTTCATTTAATAACTGATTTTTATGGAGTTATTGTATATTTCTATTCTTTTTGTTGTTAACATTGGCAATGTTTTTGTATTTTCGAATGTTTCGCTTGTGAAAATAAAAATACATTAGAGAAATTTGAAGAAGGTATTTTTTTATTTTCTTGTTAGCAACTGCTCCTATAGAGCCTGAGGCTCGAAAGTAAGCTTATTTTACTTTAATTCATATTCGTTTTGACTAATTCTACTTTTTGAGAAACTAACCGAAAAAAGGGAAGAACGTTAGAATATGTTGAAATGAAATTAGCAAAGCCTTTTTCCTGCAACTTTAAAATTGTACCAACATTGCCACTCATCTCGAGATAAATTTTATCATAATTTCCAATATTTCAACTAAGACATCTTTGTTGTAGAGATCTACTGCCTGCCGACAACAAAGGTTGATTTCACTGTTTATCACGAAAACTTTATATTTCCGACTTACTTCCACCATTAGCTGAAACCTCCACAACAACAAATACACTTAACATAAAATCTTGTCTTCTATGACTGCTAAACTGCTGAGAGAACCATTGCAAACTCCAAATACTTGTTGAAAAATATCATAGAGACTGTGTAACCAGAAGATAAACAGCATGTCTCGAAAACCATCACATTGTTAAAAGTTTTTCTCCTTTTCAGTAAAATTAAATTACCTTCAGAAATATTTTTGATCGTGTTTTTTCTACTAAATTTAACTCTAAACGCTTTCTTAAACTGCATGATGGAAATTTTAGTGTAAGTTCGCAGGTCAGATCAAGTGCTCAAGAAATGATTTACTAAGAAACATATGATACGAAACTCTTATCTCTGGATGAATTAATTATTTTAAAACTGCGAATTTAGAGATTAAACACATTTATTAATTATTAAGAGGCTAAATGGGAGATTGTGTAATAGAAGAGAAGAAGCTCCGGTTATATAGATCAGAATTAAATAACAAATTACTCAATGAGAAGACTATAATTTGGTACATTCCTCAAATTTATTAAAACAAATATATTTAAAGTTAAAGGTTACATAATTGATACTGACATATCTGAGAGATGCGATACTTGGCGCCCCGATGCAAATACTAATTATTTGAGTAACGCTACATATTGTGAGTTAAATAAGTAATATGCCTATGGGGGTGTATGTTTGTTTCGCGAGTGTGTAGTGTGCGCTTTGAATGCCCAATGAAATCGTGTGAGTGAGTGTCTATGCTAAATTTGGTGGAATCCATAATCAAATGAGTTACCGGGAGTTGTACAGAGTCACCACAAAGAGGAAGAAAGTGCCCTTTCCTCCAAAATGAATTGGTAACATTCTTGAGCATGAAGTGTACAATGACTCTTTTCAGTCTTTCAACTATTAATTTAAGAGAGACCCTCCCAAATCAATACCCTCTATCACATGATAGTGGGGACCACTAAAAACATTACAAATGAGGGCATGGTTTGTTGAGACTTGAAAAAAAATTACTGTGTCTCAGTATGATAATATTTTTCTTTCCGTAATGAAGGAAGCCTTTACGTAAGAGTTTCGAAAAATATGTTTCAATTTGCTAATTGAATTTATTTATATTGTTTAGGTAGAAGTAACCTTATTATGTAAAGCAATATAAGAAACTTAAACTGAAACAATGTTGAAGTCTTAAGCCCCAACCTCTAATACAAATCTACATCTGCAATGTTTTTCGATGACTTCATTTTGAAAAACTTTCCTCCGTCTAAGTAATGCTATCGCGGTTGCTGAAGGGTCATGGTGCCGCGAGTTCATGACCAGCAAAGTTTCAGTCGAGACGTGGGTTCGAATTCTAATTGCACTAAAAGACCCACTGGGCAGCTAGGTTGGTTGATGCTGCACAGTGGGTCTTTTATCTAATAAATCTTTTGAAGCTTGAAATACATGTTAATTTTTTGGAGCTCGAAATTCTCAAGACGAGATGGTGAGGAAGTTGAGAAAGTGGGTGCTAATTAAGGTGTCATCTTCGTCATTTAACAGGGGCTTAAAATAGCGAGGTTCACCTCATTAGCATTCATGTCACTTCTACGTAAGTCGTCAGAAACAATCGATCAAGTTGAAATTCGTCCCGAATTCTCAAAAGGCGATGTTAAAAAAAACTGTGAATCATTGCTAAAGAATAGGGCATACACTGAATATAACGTAGAACAATCAAACAAATTTTCATGTATAGCAGACTCCATCATTCTAAAAGATGGTCCGAAACAAAATCCGTCTCCAACAGTTTTCTAAATACTTATAAGTACAACATTAATAAACAATTATGCTTAAGAACTAATGTGAAACAATGAAGCAAATTTTTATATGAAGGAAACTGTATTATTCTTGAATGCTGTTCGAAATTAGGTTCTTGGCCAAAATCTAAATCTTCTAATTGCGACATTAATAAATTATCACTATGAATTACGTTAAGGAATAGGACTCATTCTTTGAAAATAATGTTTAAATAAGAAATACACCAATATTAATATCATATTTTGATAAATGAGTAACGAAAACGAGTAATATAATTTAGCATACTCGTGTTTTTCACATAAGTTTCCTATTTTTCTTGCTTTGTTTTAATGCTAAATGGACATTTAATTTTAATGTACTGTAACCAAAAAAATACATTTTTAGTTTATTTTTTTCAGATTCTTAAGAATCTGTGAGATAAATAAATAATCGAGTCATAATCATTCAAACGCTTAGTAATATTAAAATATTTCTCAGCCTGGAAGAACATTCTACATTTAAGGAATGTTCTTTAAGTTAATACAAAAAAACTATTCTCTGTTTAAAATTTTCGTGTTTAAGTTCAATGTTAACTTAAATTTACTGATGGCTTCTTTCTTCATGGTGTACCTTCTAACCAAAGCAAAAGTTGAAACAAGAGACTTGGTGATATCCCTCTTTACTCCTTTCTTCCACCCTCTCCGATCTAATTCAAGCGATCACTCACGCAGGGGCTGGGGGTGGCAGTAGAGATCTTCCAGCACAAAATCGTTTGCAGAAAAAGTTTCTACCCTAATGAGTCACGTCTGCGGTAATAACTTCGTTTCTCTAAAATTTAGGATAGATTCCGTTGGGAGAACTTTGTCCATTACCTCAGTGTAGGGTCATGCATTTTAGAACTTGTAACAGAAACCCGGGTTCATTCTTAAAATTACATGTCACAGGTTTACACTATAAGAATATACCGGATTTTTTTTTTTTTTTTTTTGCTTTTAAATTAAAGAATTAGTGAAACTCTTTTTAGAAGGGGAGAATGTGAGAATGTTGTAATGCAAGTAACACATCTTTCATTGCATTTATACGAGACTTAAATAGTGGCGAACATTGTTAAACTTAACACAGAGACAGACAAATAGAAATAATAAAAATAAAAGTTTCATAGAAAAGTTGTAATCTTTCTGTACAAGACACCACATGAATTCTTAGAGGATATTTCTCGTAGTTTTCATATGCTTTTTGAGACTTCATAACTATCTGTTATTAAGTTTTTCTGTATAACTCTTATTAGTGCTGTTTACTAAAATAATTAAACTAACTTCTATTTGCATCGTTTTATTCAACTTTTAAAACAAACTGAAACTAGCATTCCATTCTTGTTGTTGTTGTTTTTTTTTACCTTTCTACTAAAGAGTAAATTTAAAAATAATGTAATTCTTTATTCATTTTCAATAATTATGAATTACATCATTCTCAAATAATTACAAAAAAAGACACGATAACTGCTCCATCTGTCGTGAATTCTTTTGGCAGAAATTTAAAAATATTTAACTAAATAAAATAATGAACTTTAATCACAAGGAATTTTGTGGCACAGAATTCGTTTTGCATAATAAATTGAATCATTTTTTGATCACAACTGTGACCTGTATATTGAAGTGATTAAGATGTGGATCTTTATTTCACCATTATTTTACATCATTTTCTTAAATTAATGATTAAATATTTATCTATCCATTAAAACTAATTTATACGAAATTCATTTCTTAATCAAGTGGAATACTTTTATTTAAAATGCCATTTTTTAAAAATAAATTTGGAATTTATTTGAAGTTTTATGATGATTAAAGTTTAATAGTTCAGAAACAGTGTTTAGAATTCTAGAAATATAGACATAAAATGAATATATATAAAAGATTTATTGTACTTTTTGTGCAGTATCTCAAAATATTATTATTTAAAATTGTCAAATATTTCTTAAGAAATTTAATAAAATAGATACGCATTTAATAAAATAGTTTTCAGTTTTAAAGAAATGATAAAATTGCTTTTGGTTTGCTACTAAAATATATAAGATAGAAGTTCTATTTTTGAAGTTTTCGTACTGTGTTGGTACCAAATTTCATCTGTATTTAATTCTGCTGAAAATATTTGATGTATTAATTATAAAATAAAAAAATATGTAATAAGATAAAAAAGTATTTACTTAAAATAAAACGAATTTCCCAATTCAGAACAAATCAATGCTTAATTTATATTGGTGCGAAAACTTTTATTTTAAACCTTTATTATTTTATTTGTTATAATCAAAATAAGGTAATTTAGTATTGTTACGAAAAAGTCTGGACTTTATTCTCTTCCCAACTGAAGATATATTGTGACTGGAAATATGGTTACAGGTAAGATGATTATACTCCAGACAGTAAAGCTGAATAAGTTGAGTGACCTTGGTGACGCGTAATCGCCAAATGTCTCTAGATGCTCCAAGACACATCTAGAAATGTTCAGAATTATTATTGAGACTATTTATATGAAAGAGATTGTGTGCTTTTCATACAATATTGTTAAAGGATTTGTCTCTCTCTCTCTCTCTCTCTCTCTGTGTGTATGTGTGTATAAGTTGTGTTCGGTGTTTGTGTGAATTTAGTACTAGAGTGGTTTCATATTTACGTGTGTTAATTTTTTGTACTAAAAAGATTATGTATTGTATTTGCTAGAGTGTTTCGGAATAAATTTTCGACTTACTCCGAAAAATCCTGCTTGTTGATTGTGTCAGCCTTTCAACATTTGAAAGCCGTTTAATCGCGTAACAATATCCTTAAATAAATTAATATTAAATAAACAGTCATATATAGCAAAACATTGTCATTAAATCAATGTACAACTTTCGTCTCTCGTAGTGTCAATGTTATGCTATATATAGAATTAGTTTTCAATTTTGAGAAAAGAAATATAATTTAAAGAGTAGTGATATTATTATAATTATTTTATTGTATTGTTATAAATTGACGTATAAGGGACTCATGGAAAATTCAATTAGATAATAGCATTCGACTGCATAAATGGTTACGTTAAAAGTGTTATACTTAAAACTTAATGAATTGAAGTTGGAAAGATGTTTTAAGACTTCGTTTACATGTAAATGTTTTTTCTTTACAGACTACACACAGCAACTGGTGTTTCTGGGTGATTGGATTGTCGGCCTTTGTTTGTTACCTGAATAGTCTCACCTGTGGATTAGTATTTGATGATCAACCTGCTATCCGTGATAACATGGACTTGAGACCAACGACTCCTCTATCTAACTTAATCTATAATGATTTCTGGGGCACCCCCATGCATAGGGTAAGAAGATATATTCTTGCTTTAGACTTTATTTCAGCTCATGGGAAAGGAACTGGTCACTTATGTGTCATTGAATGGGATTGTCAAAAATGAACTAAATTTCGCAGTCAAAATTATTTCTTTTTTAATCATTTACTTTACCATGCCTGTCACTGTAGCCCACAAATTTATACAATCTAGTTGTCAAAAACAATTAAAACTTAAGTACATCTTAAGTATTTGTTTTTGTAAGTTTGCTATATTCTCTCTATTTATTCTATAAACATCTAACAACTATAAAACGTAACATTTAGTTAGTTTTTTTTTTTCATTTATTAATACTATTTAGTTTTTGGATCAAACATTGCTTGATAGTATCGAAATTTGCCTCAATTTGTTGTCTTAATCTTGAAAAGCTTTTTTAATTATTAATTTTGTTACTAAAAATACTAAAGAAAAATTTTAAGAACTAAATTATTTTATTGCTGCCTTTCTTAAACTTTAGCCGGTAAAATTATCTATTGGATAATAATTATTCTATTTACGATTGAAAAAAATTAATAATGTTTGAATTTAATAAACAATATACTCAAGATTATTTAGTGTAAAGTTTTAAATAGCACATTTAAGTTTCTTTATTGATATTTTATTAAATTACAAATAATTTAATACTACTTTTATCTCCCAAAACTTGCTTACTCTTCTTTCATATTTTATCATAAAAATAAAGACAAAAACTCACGAAAATTCTTAGAAGATATAAAAACACACTTGAGGATCTCTCATATTTAGGTGTATTGCAATTCTGTGTGACCCGTTTTGTTACTGTGCCGACATCCAGGGATAAAATATATTATATATTTAATGTATATATATATACAAGAGATTACTTAAACACAACTTGCTATTTTCAAGAACTCTTGCGGAAGCAAGTAATGATTTCATATTTGATATGCAACCCCTTTAAATCAAGGAGAAACCTTTTAATAGGAAAAAAGTATTCATGGTTAGTTTAAGAGGACAATTTGAATGATATTGTTACGAAAATTCTCAAGGTATGTGGGAGGGAAATCAAGTCCAACTCGGAGGATAATGACAAATGTCGCTTAATTCACAAATCTTCAAAATGACACAAAGTTAACAGAGCTTGGACAATAACAACACTAACAAAAATCACAGGATTCTTACAAATTAGTGACACAGATACAGGAACAAATACAGCACTAGGGCAGATGAAGAATACCAACACATACTAGGCAGAGCTTATAATAATGTTCAGCTCACCCTTTAATAGTTCTCACTTCTCGCAAATCTCCAAAGTATTAATTAGTACTCGAAAGACATTCTCCGAAAACAGACTGACTCTTTTTAGGCTCTCTGCGCATTTATACCACACCCGTCCAGGTATGATGTAACATAGGAAAATTCTGTAACCTTCTTCCCCATATCGACTCGATTCCAGCATCTTCGATAACTTTCCATTTGTCAACAAAGTCACCAAGTTTCCCGTCAAGTCACCAAAATCGTCGCCAAATCTATCACCGAGGTTAAGAGGTCATTGCTTAAACTTCTCTTGGCTGACTCATGGCATCTCTGTCAATGTTTCTTTTCCATCATATGAGAACCACTGCAGGGAAGCGCAATCTCATACTCGTAACAATATTATTCACAATGTCACTATCGCATCATCATAAATTGGATTTTAAGGGGTCACAATACAAGCACATGATATGCATATTTTTGACTGTTTTGTACTCACTTTATGGGAGAGATTTATATATCCCACCCGATTTTTACATGCATGGATCCAATGTGGTGCAATGATTAGTGTGTCGAACCAGGTTCGATTCCCGGTGGTTTCGGTTTGTTTTACTGGTAATGATTCAACTTAACCCTTCATCTCTCTGGGAATGATAAATGAGTACCAAGTTCATTTGAAAAGTTACCTTGGGTCTAGAGTCTGGTTATCCATTCGATAAGGACATTAGCTCCCTTAGCTCAAAGGCTTTAGAAAAGGAGATTGGCACTGCCTGATGAGACTTTACTTGGGCCGACATTAACTTTTAAATAAATATTTATATATAAGGTGTTCAAAATTAACTAACCCAATTTCGAATGTGGCTACAGGAGGAACCAGTTTTCGAAAACTTTTGAAATTTTGTGGAGAACCTAAGAAATGGATGGAAATTTCTTTCACTATAAAACTGTGCTAGTTAAAGCTACAAATATTCTTGATAGAAAATGTTGAATTAATAAATAACACATTTAGCCTCACCTTTAGACTAGTTTTATAATTTTTGAGCAATTTTATAAATTTTGTAAGTTTTCTTACCAAAACATGTTCCCTTGATGGTCATTATTTTCAGTTACCATTTGAAATCATACGGTTACATATTTCACTGATGAACGAAATGTGTTCTAAGAAATGTTGAGAACAATGTTGGGCGTGATATGAAATGTTACCTTTAAGACTGTCTCGACGAATCAGATGCTTCTAATGCCCACAAAGTAAAAGTCACATGGATTAAGGTCTGGGGATATCTGTGTAATTGTATATAATGTACTGGTTGTTGGGTCACGTTGAATCCGTCGCGGGTGACATCCTCGCCTGAGTTTGGATATAGAATTCCCATATCTTCAGTAAGTCTTCCACAAGTTTCTAATGACTGATTTCGTCCCTTGGCAGCGTTGAAATTGTATTTTGTGATTCTTATCACCTTGCATTAAGCTGGATTGCGTCTTATAATCCCATGATAATACTGCAGATCTCAAAAAATATAGTAGTTAGCTACTTGTTTTATAATTATTTCCTTCATTACTTTGTGACGCCCGCCCGCCCCGGGCTTCATCTTGTGCCATCACCAGATTCAATTATTAATCACTACGACACAAATAATTAAAGAGACACTAGAACAATCTATACTTAATTTATTAACTTATATTTACTATGACAATGAATGGCTATGCTCTCCAGGGTAAGCTTTCTAATACCTTAGTTCAACCCACCAATAGTAATCTAACAGACTCTTACCACTAATCCTTCCTCGACTGCAACTCAGACTCTGGATCAACTGTTGAAAACACTAAGAAATATCCTTCTAGCAGCAATCTTCACTCGAACCCTCTATTGCAATCTCTAATTCCTCCTTCCTCTTATCTATCACTTCAGTTTCACCTCTCCTACAGCCTCTCTCTTTCAACCTCTCTACCCTTTCAGCCTCTCTTTCAGATACCCTTGCTACTTTCAGTCAGAGTTTATATATTTCCTAACTCAACCACTTCACTTCATTTCTAACTGCTTTACATAATAACTTTACGTATCACGTTTCATCTTTGGTTGGGCAAAGGTTGTTTAGCCAAAGCAATCAATCTCAATTAAAAGTCCCCAAGGTTAGTGAAGAGAAAAAACGAATAGCCCAATGTCACAACTTTACAAGCATCTTAAAGTCTAATTAAATAGTCAATTAGTTCAAAACTCTAATTGAAGATACGTGAGAAAAAGACAACACAGTTTATCAACTATCAAAAAATATGCTAGATCTCTCCCTCTCGAACCATCTTAACTCGGCTAATCCTAGATTATATTAAAATAATAAGGTTTTAGTTTACTAAATTATGAATTCCTAAACTGCTGTTTGTAGAAAATGCAACACCATGAAGGAATCATCAGAATCAAATGAAATTCGCAGCAAATGTCAATTATAGGATATTATGCAAATTAATAAAGTTTCAGAGCCATCGCGCGTGCGCGGCGCGCGCAGCGCCCTCTGAATTGATGCTGAAAGCGTATAAATAAAGTGCTGTAGCGGGACGTTGAAAAAAGTCTATGATTATTTGTTAGTGGCAAACGTTTAGTGAGACCTGAGTATGCCTCCACGACGGAAGAATAAGAAATTCAAGCAACTTACGGAGTTTGAACGAGGGAGGATAATCGGCCTTCGAGAAGGAGGATTTTCCTATCGCGCAATAGCAGCTCGTATGCAGCGGAACAGTTCCACAGTGATGCGAGTTTGGAAGCAGTGGACCGACGAGCACCGAACAACTCGAAAAACAGGCACTGGACGACAGAAGGTGACGTCAGAGCGCGATGATCGACACCTGCTCCGCATGGCGGTGAATGATCGCACAGCTTCCTCCAGGCAGCTGGCAGCACGTTGGTCTACTGCTACAGGTGTACAATTGTCGGCTTCGTCAATTCGTCGTCGTCTGCTGCGCCGTGGATTGCGTGCAAGGGTGCCTTTATACAGGATTCCCCTCACGGCGAATCATCGACGGCTGCGTCGGCAGTGGGCTCTTGAGCACAGAGACAGGCGAGCTGATTGGCACCAAGTTGTCTTTTCAGATGAATCACGCTTCAATTTGTGGACCCATGATGGCCGTGTTCGTGTTAGACGTTATGCCGGTCAACGCTGCCTTCCTGAGTGTATTATTGAACGACATAGTGGTCGAACACCCGGAGTTATGGTCTGGGGTGCGAATTCGTATCATGGACGATCCAATTTGATACGAATTGAGGGTAATCTCAATAGCAACAGGTACGTCCGTGAAGTGCTACAGCCCGAAGTCGTTCCTTTCCTTCAAGGCATCCCTGGAGCTATCTTTCAGCAGGATAATGCACGCCCACATGTTGCGCGGACTGTTCGAGACTTCTGTTCAGCACAACGCATGCAACTTCTTCCTTGGCCTGCTTATTCACCGGATATGTCGCCTATTGAGCACGTGTGGGATATGGTTGGTCGGCGTCTCGCTCGTGATCCGCGTCCTGCAGTTTCCAAAGACGAACTTTGGTTGCGCATACAAGCGATATGGAATTCTCTTCCTCAAGCAGATATTCAACATCTGCTTGACTCCATGTCACGTCGTATAGCAGCACTTATTGCAGCGCATGGTGGCTGCACCAAATACTGATTTCGGACGCTTAATTTGTTTCTTTTGTTTTGAAAATTTCATCATTTATTTGTATCAGTACAAGTCGTTTCTGCATTAAATTTCATTTGATTCTGATGATTCTTTCATGGTGTTGCATTTTCTACAAACAGCAGTATATTTACACATTTTTTTTGTTTATCACAGATTCAACTCTTTTTGTCTAATTAGGAATCACTTCAATCCAAACCATTAATTACGATGATTTAATCCAAACCACAATTAACTATCAGCTTGTCATTATCCTGTATCTCCCTTCACTTCCTTTTCAGTTTTGGTATATCACTTCTAATTTAATTCACTACACTTCTTAAATTCATCTAATTTACCTAATCACGTTTCATTTGTCTTATTAGTAGTTGTAATTGTATGCAATTCAAATTACCAAACAATCTCCAAGGTTGGTGAAGTGAAAATCGCAACTATCCCAAAATTTCTACTAATATGACCACCGCGTTCGTTAGATCTTAATCCATTAAATGTTTTGCTCTTTTTTTACTTAAATACCAAGATAAGTTATACTGTTATAATTTGAATGATCTGTGAAACAGCAGTAGTTTTGTAAATTATAATTTATTGGATGATTTTTACCTTTATTATTACCCGCCTTTAAAGCGATTGAATAAAGATTAATGTCATTCATATTCTCCATGAAAGTAGGAAACAATTTGAATATTTTAGTCATAGTAACTATATTCACTTTGATGCAACCATTGGTGCCAATGTTAATCCCATAAATGTTTCCTCTATCAGTCGATGTGTCAGCTTAATATATTAAAAGAAATCTAAAGGTGCTGAATATTCAATTTTATTTGAATATCTCTATGTATGTGAAAATAATTACTATAATAATGTGACATGTTAAAATATAAAATCAACATGAGTGATAAGATTCTTAGCGGAAGTAAAATTCTAATTGAATGAAAATATTCAATTTACATTAATGCAAGACATCAACCTAGACAGAATTATTTTCATTCATTTCAATAGGAATTTTCATTTCCGCAAGGAATCTTGTTCAAGTTGATTTTATATTTTAACACGTCACATTATTATAATAATTATTTTATTAGTGGGATAATTATTTATAATTCTGACCACATATAATGTCTGTCACATATTTTGCAAAGATTCTAACATATCCTGGTATTGAATTATTCGTGTTCATTGAATGAGTGATAAAACAACAATTATTTGCTTAAACATTTCCCCCTTTTTCCAATTTTCCATTAAGCATTCTAGGGTCTTCCAACAACAACTGAACAAACTAATTAGTATGATATTCAAAACATCACGCGCCGAATAATTTTTCTCATCTTCGAAAATGGAACATGATAGAAAGATGTTTACTGTCTCTTGAATTAGACTTAATTAATTTACATTGGTCCCCTGGGAGTGTGTGCGCTAGGATTTTATATGTATTTTATTATAATAATAATAAACTTAAAATGCAGTTTGGTCTAGTAGTCTGTTTATCCCCTTAACTTTGATACTTTTCGCGTTTTTAATAATATTAAAATGAAAATCAGACAAAATTTAGATAAACCAAAACAAAATTTTAACAGACATGAATATAATTATATTTAAGAAAAATACGTGACAAGTGAAAGTGTTAATATTTTAATTAATGCAGAATTAGCTTGCAAAACAATGCTCTTAAAAGCTTGTGTTGGATAAGTACTTTTCTCTTTACAGAGATTAAACACTTTCTAGTTTCTAAGTGCTTAAATTAAGAATTCTATTGACAAGAATTAAATCCAAATAGAGTCATATTTGCATAAATTAAATAAAATGCAATTCTTTGTTTTTATTTACAAAAAACAGAATTTATATAACACTAAAAAAATTTAAATTTTAACGTGTCACTTAAAGAAATTATCATGACGTTCATGAACTGTTTAATTATAACATGTTTTTCTTATCATATATTTTTAAGTTATTTGTTTAATTTACTTTCAAATTTTGTAAGTGAAATTAAATATAAATTTCTAACCTATATATAAAAAAAATAACAATTTCCTTATCGATATGCGGATTGCAATTAAAATGAATTCGAAATCGTATTTGCAGTGTTTCAAAAACCATTTACAAAATAATTTATTATAATTTTACATAAAATTATAAAAATAATTGTCTGGCTGATATCTAAGAAAATAAAACTTAATTATAAAAATCAAGCGACTATGTAAAAAAAATAACATATTCACTTGATTTTGATTATTAAATTTTAATCACTAACAACATTTTGATTTCGTCAGGTTAATATTAATCCTATGGAATTCCGACTTTCGTTCGCAAATTTTTACTTTTCAGTTTATCTGAATGCAATAAAGTGCATCTAAAGGAATAAAAAATAATGAAGGCTTTTTTGGAATTACTTTATCTTCCGATTTTTAAAAATAATTTACAATATTTTTTACAAAACCGGGAAAAAACTCACAAGCGAATCAATTAAAATAGGCGTAAAAATATTTTTAAAAATCGGAAGAAAAAGTAATTCCACAAAAGCCTTCATTATTTTTTGTTCTTTCAGATGCATTTTATATCATTCAAATAGATCAAATAGTAAAAATTTCAGAACGAAAGTCGAAATTCAATAGGATTAACATTAACCTGACGAAATCAAAATGGCGGGTAGACGGGAGCTTTAAATTCAAATACATGGCAAACAATTATTAACAAAATGAAAATTAGTTGTAAATGTTTGCTTAAAGAACTCAATTGTTATTTAATAAAAATGTTACTTTAGAATTATATGAACTTATGATCTAAACATATTCAAATAAATAATACACAAAGCCATTCACAGGAAAGAAAATTTTGATCAAACTGAAAATAAACAGTGCTTTAGTTAGCTTCATATCGAGCATTCTGTAATACATATTATTCCTTTTCTAATAAATGTTTAAGCATGTCAAAATGAAAATACAAATCTTTTCCACCGAAAGAGATAAGCAAATAAGTATTCTGAAATGGAGAAATATCAATTGTAATGGGAGAAATATGTGCATCCTTCCGAATCACGAATAATTATACTTGTTTTGGATTATATCGATTTAACTCTTTTCTTGAATCAATATGAGCAATCTGACAAACAAACTCCTTTGAATTAATCATTCTGAAATGCAATGCACACAATCGTATTTCATGTTTTAATACAATAACATCGAAAAGAATTTTTTTTTTTTTTTAGATTTTAATTAATATTATTCAGTCTCATCCCAACAGCACATGTAAACATAGTTAATATTAAACAACAAAATGTAAAACACTATGTTTCAGGAGCCTTTTACGAAGCATATCACTCTTCACTGTTTACTATTTTATGAATAAATTTTATTAATTGAAAAGCTTTATATCTGTTCCGAAAGTGCAAGAGATAAGATATTGGTGAATGCTACGATTGCGATTACCAAAAGGAATAATTTAATTGAATCTTACGAGAGTATACGAGATTAATTTTTAAATTTAATTTAATAATGTATCAGCAATCCCTGTAAAACAAAGTACTGAGAATATTTTGCGTATAATTTCCAATAACCTCGCGCAGCTTCGCTAAATATTCATTATTTTCAAACTAAACTTGCATCAATCAGATTTTAATTGGATGCACGTGTATTTTCAGACATGAAATGTAACATAATTCAATTTACGTATGTGATTAATTACCGCTAGCTAATCTCTATAATCTTAATCATAGAGAAATATTGTTTATTAAATATACAAAAGTTGTGTCGTGAAATAATTTAATACTACCTTAACAGAATATCGCCGCCATTTATAAAGATTAGTGAATCGCTGTAGTATATAGCTATTTTTTTTTAATTGAGTTTTTTCTTGGAGAAAAGAAAGTATTGAAAAAGGAATTATGAGCTATAAAAAATTACAGATTAGTAAATAAATCACTAAATTTTACACCTATCTTAACTTCTTAGTTAACATATTTAACAATTATATATGTTTTTAGAATGAGTATGAATCATAATTAAACAATTTTGCTTATGAAAAACTATTTTAAGGTATCCGTACTTGTCAAAATTTTCAATTTGCTAATTTTAATGCCAGTTTAAAATTTAAACTTTTTTTCTTTCAAATAGTGTTTGAATTTTGTTAACGCTTTATTTAGAATTTAAGTTATAAGGATTTTAATTTTACTCGGTAGCTCATTTTTAATTGCATTTGAAAGTTTGTTTTTGTTTTTTCTCAAAATTAGTTTTCTCGACATATTTACTTATGGCAACGTGGATATCAGAAACAGTTGTGAACCAAATTAATGTAATTTATAAGTATCTTCCTTATATAGTTTATAAGAACCCCTAATACTTTCATGGTTGTAAAAATGATATAGTTTTAGTAACAAAGGTGTAAATCATGTATTGCTATGATTTTTTTTTATTTGTCATTGTTATTTAACTCGAAACACAATATAAATTGTAGTAATATGATTTTTATCATGAAATTAATACCACCCCCAAACGATGTTATGATTAATAAGATAAAATTTACAGAATAATGATATTTTTGTTTACTTTAGAGTTATGAGCGTTATTCTGCTAATCAATTTATGTACTATTTTCACCCTGTTTTCCACTCCAAAGTTTTTTTTTTTTATTTATTTAAAAACGGATTATTAAATGTGTTTTTCATCGTTTTTGGTTATATTTTAGCATTAAAAATATTTTATTAGCAAATATCCATGTATTTCAAAAAAATGTCTCCGAAGGTGTACGGATACTTAAGAGAGTAAAATTAGATTCCTACTAATGCATGGAGGTGTGATAAAAAATATATTTTATACAATGAAATATAATACTCTTATAAATTTTGGAAATAATATTAACACTTTATTTGAAATACTTAGTTTAGAACAGGAGTCTTCAAACTGGGTTTCGAGGAACCCCCCCCCCTCCTGAAACCGCGAGTCAAAAAAAAAAATTGAAAGGAAAATTATACCACACTCACTCTTTTTGAAATGTGCTTATTAGCGAAGGAATATTAATATACCTTTCGCAACAAATATTTGAAAATTAATCAGAAGCTTCAAGTGTGGGCTGCCGTCGTCCGTGAAGTCCGTAAACCGATATCAGCTGTATCGTGTGTGTAAAAGTATATCCAGATATTCAGTTGTTCAATCAATGCATATGCAAAATAGATTCAACTTCTTTGTGGAGTTTGTATGACCGCAATTATCTAAAGTCGATCCATCGTTGTTTGTTGTGCGAAAAATCTTTTTTAACATACGTGACGACAAAAGCAAAATGTATTAAAATTAAAATGAAGATTATAAAAAGCGTTTATAGATTATATCAATAGAACTAGACTCCAACAGTTTGTATAAATTCATGCAAGTTCATCTTAGTCATTAAATATAATGCAATATTAAGTAACATGAGTACGAATTAATGTTATTAATGAAAAAATACATTAATTTTATGTTAATTTTTTTAAATAAAAATCCAGTATATCCCTTAATTTCTTACACAAAGTACCTATAACGTATTAATCTATTTTAAATATTATTTCTTGATGCATTTTTCTAAAAGTTCGATAAGGTTCTTTGAAAATTCTTAATACTTTCTAAGGGTTCCGTGAGTCGACTAAGTTTCAAGGCCACTGGTTTAGAAAGATCACAGTAATCTCAAGCTACGATTTTAAACTTCACATTACATTTAAGATTGTTTTTTACCTGGGATTTGATTTAAACAAAAAAATATATTGAAAGGTGAATTATTAGCTAATTTATTAAATTAGTAAATTGCACAAATTTTTATCCCTATATTTTCTCCTGTGTTAACAAATTTAATAAATGTGTTTTAGAATTAATATGTATTTTTAGAAAAATATATATGCTTAAGATAGTGTTTAGTTAGTTAAGAATAGTGTTAATAGTTAGTTTAGAATACTGTTAATAGTTAGTTTAGAAAAGTGTTAAATATGTGTTTAGAAATATGAATTTTTAATAAAATATTCATAGAATTAATCATATTAGTACAATTTTTCTTACGAGATACTTTTCTAAGGAAGTGAACTTAAAATTCTTCTAGCGCATTGAAGTTTGATAAAAATTAATTTTAGATTTTATAAAATGTAATACCCTTATAAATTCTGGAAAGATTATTAACTCTAACATTTCGTAGTATAATTTCTAACGATCAAAATAATCTCAAACGTATATGTAAGAATTTTAAACTTTCTATTCTGTAGAAAACAAGATAAAAAGAAAAGTTTTCACTGTTTACGATTTAACTCTTTTAAAGATTTAAATAATGAAAAAAAAAATTCTATGGAAATTGTCATAGTGTATTTTAAACTATCTTGTCAATAGACAATTTTTGAATTATATGGTCAAAGTTTTTCGTAATCAAAATTAAATAATGTATAATTTCCTTTTATTAAATTCAACAACGCAAAAGATATAGTTATATTCTAATATCCAAGATAAATTTCTTATTAAATGGAAATGAAACTGAAATTTTTTGAATAGGACTAAAACATATATAAATCATTTTAAAAATTAGTAATTAATATTAATGTTATTTGTTACCGATAACTCAGGTTAATTCTATTCGACTGCAGTGTACAATTTTTCTTTAACTGTTTAAGTCATACAACACAAGATTGAAGTTTTAAAGAAAAATCTGTTTTCATCCTTGTCGTATGACTCAAGAAGTTCAAGAAAAATTGAACAACGCAGATAAATAACAATAACTTGAGAAATCAGTGACAATTAATATTGATATTAATTTTCAATCAAACAAAAAAAACTTTATTAATGATTAAATCAAATCGGAAAGAAAGAAGTTCTAAAGAAAATCTCTTTTCATTCTTGTGTTGTATTTCTTTAAGACTTAATTCTTTCTATTTTGATTTAGTTATTAATAAGACTTTCCTTTGTTGAAAATTAATATTAATGGTAATTGGCACCGATATCTCAGGTTATTCCCATTTGACTGCTTTGGACAATTTTTCACTGATTTTTTTAGTCATACGACACAAGAATGAAACGAAGGTTATCTTTAAAACTTCTTTCATTCTATTTCGATGTAGTCACTAATAAAGTGTTTTTGTTTGATTGAAAATTAATATCGATTTAAATTGTCTCCTAAATCTCGGATTATTAGTATTTGACTGCAATGTGCAATTTTTCTTAAATTTTTGAACTCATGCGATACAAGAATGAAAAAGGATTTTCTTCATAACTTCTTACTTTCCATATTAATGTTAATTGTCACCAATATCTAAGATTATAGCTAGTTGAATACATTGTGCATTTTATTTTCAATTCAATCAACGCAAAATGAAAAGACACTTTCTTTAAAACTTCTTCCTTTCCATTTCTGTATAAAATCGATGATGTACTTGTGTTAGTTAGCGATATGACAAAATTTCGAGCCGCTAATTTATGTGCTTATCACATAGCATATATTCCTTTTTTTATTCTAAATATTATTAAATTAAAATGTAAAACTAAAACTTTGTTCTAAAATTAAAGTGATAATAAGCAGCATTCTCTAGAGAACAAGAAACTTCTGCCATTTTTTTTTTCTTTTAAAGAAAAAGCAATTTTGATAAGTAAAAGAAATTATTTTTTGATTAATGGCACATTTGGGAGCTCCTCGTACTTAAACGCATTTGTTCCGTTTTAAATTAATCTTCAAAGTAGTGAAAAAATATTTAAGCTATTGTGATTCATATCATTTGAGCATTTTCGTGTTTCTTCTTAAATTCTTACAATTAGCATGCTTGTAATTTTTTTTCAAATTTTCTATGGTATATTTAATTATATTACACAAAAGATTAAGTACTTAAAATTTTTTTGCTACTTTTAATATATCTTGAGTTTTAAGCAGCATTTTATTTGCAAACAATTCTGAAAGTTATATAAAAATATCCATAAAGTCTATTTTGTGTTATGTTGAATTGAAATATCCGTTTTTCAAATTTCATTATTTGATAAAACAATATTTTTAAGACTGTTAAATATTAAAATTTTAGTCTCTAGAACATGCATGCACACAAATTTAGTATCATTCATTCTCTAAATTCAAAATCATTCGTCGTGCAAGCATTTTATTTAATACCTAACAGCTTTTGTAACGATCTATCTAAAAAATTATATGAACTTGTAATTTCTCCAAAAGTTTAAAATAAATTTTTGAAAGTATGTATTTATGCACAAAGTGTTATTTTACTGATATTAGAGTCAGAAATATATGGTTTGAATAACTTTGTTTAAATCTACCTGAGTCTTACACAAATTAACGATACAAATCTTGTGCAATCTCTAGCCCTTAATAAATTCTACGTTAGAGTTTTTTTTAATTTGAAAATAATAAAATATCAATTTTTTTTACTTAGTTAACGTCGCTCATTTACATTTCATTTAATTAATATTTATATGGATTCTCAACTTTTTTTTTTCTTTCGTGAATCATTTTTCTGTCAGTAATGCGAAAGCCCTCAGACTTCCAGAGGACCCCTTCTATACACAATCGTCTTACATAAGTGTATAAAAGTAAAGTATGCATTAAACTATTTAATTTATTTAAAAACCGTTAATATTATAAAAAATGCAACACAATAACATACCTTGCTCCTTTCATAAAGTATTAAATAATAATATACATAAAATTATACATATATCTAATAGTTTTAATAGTTAAATGATACATATATAGTTTATAATACATATATAATAAATAATAAAGGTGTAATAAATAATGCATATAATTATTCATAATACGTATAAATAAATAATACATGTGTATTTCATATTACATACATGTAATAATCAACTTGATGCTTTAATATATTAAAAGCGTACGAAATTTAGACCATCTTTATTTCATCAAGACATTTATACGAAAAAATTGTTTTTCTGTATCTCAAATAAGATTAATAAATTGTGATGTTTTTTTTTCTTGTTAGCAGTTATACGAATAACTTAAGTTATTTTTATTTACTGCTAACATATAAAAGAGAAGATAATGCAAGGAGTAATTATTTGCCTCTAAAAATAAATGTAATCAATATCTTATTTTTCCTCTTCCAAGGCCGCTGAAATCATTTCACGAACTCTTGTTTTAGAGAATTCTTACTCTAGAATTACTCGGTGGACAAGTGGTAACGGACCTTGTAATTTTATCCTCGTTTAGATGAATAGGTGATAAAAATACCTGAGTTGGCATTTTATCTCTTGACTTCCACACCATATTGAATGAGCACATTTGAACGTAATTGTATTTTATTAGTAGCGGAATCCTTTATGATGCAACACCAATTTTAGCAGAAACGTGATACGAACCCATGGTCTATTAACCATGAATCTCCTTCCGGCTCCAAATAATGTCACAAATAAATAGAAAGGAATTTTCCGAATTTGTTACAAACTATATCACTCAGCAGAAATATATTCCTCAAATGCAAAACGAGGCTCGAAATAAAAAAAAATGATTGAAGTCAGCAAGAAAATATCCGAAGAAAATCTAACGAGCTTGTTTCGATCATTTTCCGTAGATCTTCTTACAAGCAATTCCATCCAAATCGCCCAATTGCTCTTTTTATGTAAAAGACGTAGTAAAAAACGGGAGAGAAAAATGTATCAGGTCTTAGTGGAGTTAAGTTTTTCAATGTGTAGAACATTTTATTCAAATGTATTACTTTCCTCTCGGCATTTTAGTATTCAGGCTATTCAAATATTCTACATTAAATATTGTAATTACTTTTTACTTCAAAACATTTGTAAATATCACTTAGAAAGCGAGAAGTAATATTTTTATTTTATTCGTCATAATTATATATTTTATCAAAAATATTTCATTTTCAATCCAGCTTATAAATCACCAATTGCACACACGCCAAGAAAATATGACTAAAAATAAAGTTCGTATTCACATTTTATTTTACAAATTACTCGGATAATTTTTATTTCTTTTCTTTTCACGCACAAAAACTTACTGCTTGCGTCATTAATTTTGTATTTCCTGAAATGAAATAATTTTTACTTCGTTTTTAAAAAAAAAATTCTAAAAGTAATTCGATACGGCTAATAATTATTCTTTTTTAAGAAATGTAACTGAAAGAAGTTTTCATAAGAAAAATTATGTCAAAGGAGATGATAGATGAAGTTGGTAATGAAGGTTTATTGCCAGTTTCATATAAATCAATACTTTGTAACCATCAATTCTAAAGAAAATAAATGAATGTTGATACACTGTATGGTACTATTAATTTTTAGCTGTCACTTATGATGAATAGGAAGAAACTGTATGTTTAAGTTTTCTTCAAATCCTATTGATTTTAATTAAAATTTTATACATTCTGCACCAACTTTAATTAGGGATTTGATTATATAAATATCATAAGGCCCTACTTTTTTATGCTCTTTAACAATATAAAACAAATTTTAAAGTTCTTTTTTAGATTGTAATGAAATCCAAGCTTCCTGGCTTCTTTCCCTCAGTATGATGTTCTCTATATTCTAGCATATTGTGTTAATAAATTGCAAATTTCAAATACTGAGAGAAAAAAGGGATTTGATGAATCAACAGTTTTAAGGCATCCGTACACCTGTAAAACGTCATTTTTGTCAAATTTTTCGATTTTCTAATTTTAATGTCAGTTTAAAAAATTTTTTTTCTTTCTAATAGTGTTTGAATTTTGCTTATTCCTTATTTATAACTTAAGTTACAAGAATTTGAATGTTACTCAGTTGCTAATTTTTAATTGCATTTGAAAGTTAATTTCCGATTTTTCTCAAAATGAGTTTTCTTGAATATATTTACATATGGCAACGTACATATCAGATACAGTTATGAACCAAATTAATTTAAATTTTGCATGTATCTTCCTATATAGTTTTTAAGAACCCCTACTGAATTCATAGTTGTAAAATTGATATGTTTTAGTGACAAAGGTGTAAATCATGTATCGTTATAACTTTTTTTTATTACTTTTTCATTGTTATTTGACTCGAAACACAATACAAACTGTATTAATATGATTTTTATCATGAAAGTAATACCAGCCCCAAAACATGTTATCATGAATAAGATAAAATTTACAGAATAATGATATTTTTGTTAACTTTTAAGTTATGAGCGTTATTCTGATAATCAATTTATGTACTATTTTCACCATGTTTTCCACTCCAAAAAAAAATTTGAATTAAAAGCAGATTATTAAATGTGTTTTTCATAGTTTTAGGTTATATTTTAGCATTAAAAAATATTTTGATAACAAATATCAATGTATTTCAATAAAGTTTCTCCAAAGATGTACGGATACCTTAATAAACATTTATATGTGTGATTGTTTATTAACTTCGCAATGAGAATCAACACGAGGGTAAGGATGTCATTATTTTGAGCCTCGATCAAGTAAAGAGGACGAAACCTGAGCTAGCACCTCCTTCTCCAAACTTCCCCACTACACTAACGAGAGGAATTGGGACTTTGACCATATTTAACGAGCATTTATTAATCAAGTATGCTTCTAAAATTCTCAATTTCAGGTTAAAGTTTAGTAAGTTTTTGTAAAAATTTCAGTGTAAATTACTAATTTATTAATTGTATTTACCTTCATTTGAGAAGTTTTCTGATAGTCATGGTTATGAGCCATGTGATCGTGAACAAAACCCCCTCATGTTTTATAATAGGCATTGCTAAAAGTTAAATGGGACTACATTCCAACAAATAAGTTCTATTTCGAACAGTTTTGCAGGACTCTTTTCCCAGAAAAAAATATATCTGTTGTCTCTATCTCTCTCTAGCATATATCAATTATCAATAGGTGTCTTTTATTATAATTTCTTAATGAGTATCCATAATAAACGAGTTCTAATAATAATCCTTAATAATCTCAGCCTCAATACTGCTTCGAACAGTTTTGCAAAACTCTGATTCCAGAAATACCTCCAAGTGTCTTTCTGCCTGTTTCTCCTTCTCCTTCTAACAAGTATCCTTAAAAACCGATTGCTAAAACATGTCTTTTATGATGGTTTCCCAATGAATATTTTTAATAATCAATATCTAATAATTATCCGTAATCACTTCTGCCTTAATATTACTTCTAACGGGTTTTGCGGGACTCTTAAATCCAGAAATATCTCTCCGATTACTGAATATTACTGAAGTTTCGACAAATCTAATCAGTTCCCTTAATAATGAATTTCCATAATGGTGCAAAGAGATAAATACTCGTACTCTCTATATAAATCTTAGGGTGAGTGAGACAAAAATTTCCCAATGTAATTTTGTAAGAGCTTTACGCCATTACGTCTCTCCAATAAAACGAGACATAGGAACCATTACAACAGCTGTTAAACTAAGTGTTCGTCTCATTACTAAAATTTTACTAACGAGGAAAGGGACCCTAGTACGTCTCGATTATAGAATCGAAATACAAATCTATTTATAGCTCTCATAAGCAGATATCCAGCATACATGCGTCATTTCTATTGGTGGATTTTATTAATGTAGAGAAATTTCTGCAAAGGATTTTACCATTGGTTTTTGCAATCAATTCAAAGTGCTTCTCTTAATGGCAGCGCATTAAGATTGGTTAAGTTTCTGGCTCAGTTGTTTATGAATTTGAATGAGAATTTTTCATATTTCTCGGGATTTTTCTTACTCCAGAACTTCGGGAGAAGATTCGTTTTCTTTCGTATAATTCTGTAACGTATTTAATACCGGTTAAAATATATAGTAAACTGAATCATCACAGAAGAAAAATTGCTTATCTTTTTAATGAAATGCTCAGATTTTAAAAATATATATTTATCTTTACCTTAAAAAGGATGCTAATGTCTAAATACAATCGATAACCCTTTTCATGTAATTGATTACCTTTTTTCAAAAAAAAAAAATACGTGGATTTTATTAAATTGCTCTTATCTATTTTTAGCATTGCTTTTCTTTTTTAATGAATATATTTTACTAAACTGTTTATATTTTAAATGCATTTGATTACCTTTTTTTAAAAAAACAAAGGCGTGCATTTTATTAAATTATATATCTTTTTATTCCAATTTCTTACTTTTCCTCTAAAAAATGTAAATATTTTTTTAAACTGCTTATCTTTTTAATAAAAAATTTTTTCTAAAACAAAATGCATACATTTCATTGAATTGTTTATCTTTTTAAGGATATTATTTTTTAAAAACAAAATTCATATATTTTATGAAATTACTCATCTTGTTAATGAAATTTATTACCTTCTTATTAAAAAAAATTGCTCACATTTTGTTAAATTACTTAAAATTTCTATATGATTGACATTTATTAAAAAGCAGTTTTAATATCTGATGAATTGTTTTGCAAACGAAATGTATTTCTTTTGATTAAAAATTTTAAGGAATAGAATAAAAGCATTTTAACCTCAAATGAATTTCAATTACTAGGGGATAGAATTTTTTCAGAATAGGCTCGCTGTTACAAAAGCAACACATACTTCTCATAACCAATGCACCACTCAAAGTGCATTAGACGTCTGTTGCAATTCTTATGTATGGTAATGTATGTATGTGAATGTATGTATAATGTATAGGAAAATATGTATGGTATAATGTATAGGAAAATAT
>BMAW01105893.1:189381-222717 GCA_019974015.1 Nephila pilipes | reverse complement strand
GAAAATATGTATGGTATAATGTATATGTATGGTATAATGTAAAGGAATATGTATGGTAAGTATGTAGTGGGATGAATAGTGCATTTTCATCATTTTGCATCATTTCACATTAAGAATTCTAAATACACTTTAGGAGAATTTCTAAGAATGACTATTAATTTTCTGCTTGTTTTAAACTAGAAAACATACGAAACGTTATTTATGTATAATATATATATGAATTATATATAACTTAATAATAATATTTGAATTATATTGGAATAGAAATTCTTCTAAGAATTCTGAGAAATCCTTCTAAAATGCATTTAGAACTCATTATGTGGAATTATGCAAAATGGCGAAAATACACTATTCATCCGACCACATATTTTCCATGGATATTCATGACTGTTACAAGAATAATAAATTACAATATATTTCCAGTTGTATGAATAAATTGAAAAGAGATAGAATTTGAAAACTATAATTTGCTTTTACTTATGTTATAATTCAAGGGAAAATATTAATTTTAAAATTGAAAGTTTTAAGTTCCGTGTATCTTAAAAGCATTTCTATGGTTTTCTATCTATAGTTCATCATGAAATAAAGCTTCTGCCATAAGGCTGTAAGGCAGTTTATAGAGAATAATAAAATATAAAACCTTAAGTGGGAAGAAGTACATTCCTTCTTGGTTTAATTTTTTTTTTTTCACGTACGATAAAAACTAAGGTTAGTTAAGGAACATTTTTAACGAATTATTGAAACAAAGTTGAACGAGTACACAGAACTTACTGCACGATAAAAAAAAAATAAACCTGACTGAGAAATAAATTGTTTCTAACTTCTTCGATAAAAACACGTGAAAAAGTTCTATTTTTGGAGCACTTTAAGAAAGAAAGTCTAAAAGGATATATTTTACTTAAAGGAAAAAAATATATATGAATTTCTCATTTAATTCTATTCTGAAAATTCAGATCCAATAACGATCATTGGACCAAAATTCAATCTTAAAATCTATGAAACAATACAAAGAAAAGATCTACATCACGGTAAAAAAATCTCACTTTTATTTTTCCATGACTGGGACAGAGTAAAGGATAAGGCCATAAAAATTCACCATCTCTGAAGATAAAAGCGGTTTTTCCCAGAAAAGACAAATGTGGAAGGAAAGAAAAGAGAAAAAAAATGCAACCATATGCTCCAGAAGGCATCTACACACACCGTGAACGTGAATCGAAAGCTAGATCTAATGAAAGACCCAACCACGCGTGATGAATTAAATTTTGCAATGGCGCGTGTACCCCATCATCCTCCAATGAGCATTCAGAGTGGGAAGGACATTTTTATTGGCAGATGTTTAAGACGGTAGATATACCCCCCTTGGGGTGAAGGGGGAGAGAGCAGACCCCTTCTCCTTTGCTAGTGCTCTTAGTCTTTAAGATTTCACAAAGTTAGCTGATAAGGCTATGGTAAAACCACTTTCCAAGTTCGGCATAATAAAGTCAAGAAAAAAAAAGAAGCTACAGACTTCATAGTTTTATAAAGATGATCGGTTAATCTAGGAGCTTGATAAAATTTTTAGACATTTTATACTTAAAGTTGTAACATTAAGTAGCAGTGTTTCATGGCTTCAGGAAAAGAGTTTGTAAGATACACGCTGAAACTTCTCCCACGATATTTGAAATTTGATTTTGAGAACCTTTTTTGGGATTGTTCCAGACAGCTTGTATCGTTGCTCGCTGTTGCATGAAACAAAAGAAGCGTTTGTTTAAAATGACTTTGAAAAGCAGTTTGATTTTACACGGCATTTATTTTGCAGTGGCTGAATATTTTCTTTAAAAATTGTTTTGAGAACTTTTTTCTTAGTCTGAAAAACAGTACAAACAAATGCGTGTTGAAGAATATAGTCTTACTTATTTTACAACATATATTTACGTTTGTAAGTAACTGAAGAAGCACTGAATAATCAATTAGACTTTTTTTATTATTATTTACAAACTTTGTCTTTCAGGGATTGATTAACTGATTATAAGCACCGCAATTGATAGCAACACGGAAAGAACATCGCACTTAGGAGCTATTGAGAATCTCGTAATTCTGCTCCAAGGTCAAGTGTTGAGGATGACGTTCTCGTAATCAACTCTCACCTCATTCCGAATTTCCACACCATTCCAGTTTGGTGACATTGAGTTCCGATAGATTTAACATTTATCAACTCCGCTAATCGGCGGGTCTTTAATGTCATCAGGATTGTAAATAACGACTCGAAGGAATTATCAAGGCCGCGGTAGATAAGTGGTCATGATCGCATATTCTTTGTGTCGAGTCGAGAGTTCAAGTCCTGATGCCACTAAAGATCCACCGTTTAGCAGGGCTAATACTAAATCCTTCTAGGCTTTAAATCCTTTAATTCTTTAAGTCCTTCTTTAAATCCTTCTAGGCTCCAAGTCATTGCAAATCAACTTGTCAAGCGATGAAGATATAGAATCTTCTATATAAAACTGTATGTCCCTCACTCCCCTTACCTCTAAAATTCAAACTATCGTTAATGTTTATAATTATTATTTCACTCCCCTTATCTCTAAAATTCCCACTATTGTTAATGTTTATAATTATTATTTCACTCCCCTTATTTCTAAAATTCTCACTATTGTGAATGTTTATAATTATTATTTATTATAAAATAATAATCACAAAATTTATTCATTTAATTATTTTTATTATAAAAGTAATTATTATATTATTTTTATAATGCTATTATTAATAACCACCCCTTATTTTTTTTAAATATTAATGCGTCACCTAGAGAGTGTCATAAACTATTTTTACAGTAGTGATCTAAGTGGAGAAACAACCGCAAGACTCAAATAATCCGAAGTAAAATTTGAATTATTCATATTTTTTTCAGTGTTTGAAATGCAAAATTTTAGGGATTTGGTCAAAAATTCAAATCATACAAAATAAAATTTAAATTACCTACATTTTTTCCAATGCCTTAAGGTAGAATTCTTAGTATCTGGTAAAAAAATTTGAATTATCAAGAATTTTAAATTTTATAAGACCAACTAACACATGGATCAATACGTCCCGAGACTAACATTGAAAACAACATTTTTTTTGCAAAATTTTTTTTTTATTCATCAACATAACACCTTTTGTTAATCACCTTTTAGTTTGATACAATCGTTCCAACGCTTTTCCAAATCTTTTTTTTTTTTTTTTTTAAAAAAAATTTTTTTTTTTCCCGCAAGAAATCTTTTTTGTTGCGAGTAAATAGCGATAAACAGCTTTCTGAATCATCGACTCGTTGCTGTTTTTGTTCCATCGAAAGCAATCGCGGCACCCACTTGAAAAAAACCTTTTTCATGCTCAATTTTTCATGAAGGATAGTAAATACACTTCCATATGATATCTGTGTCATCTCAGCAATCTCACGGAGCTTCACTTTACGATCTTTCATCATAATTTTTGTCACTTCACTCACATTTTCCGGTGTAACGGCTTCCACAGGTCTACCCGAGCGTTCCGCGTCATTTGTGTCGGTACGACCACGTTTAAACTCGGCAAACCACCGACAAATCGTTGCTTTTGATGAACAAGAGTCCGGGTAACATTTTTCAATCCATTGTTTCGCTTGCACGGTGTTTTTACCCATTAAAAAACAATGTTTTATCAGAACACGAAACTCGGTTTTTTCCATTTTTTAAACTAACTACAAAACGACTTTACTCCAACCTCGATAACTCAGCTGATTCTGGTCCGATCGACTTAAAATTTTGACACGTTTCAAGCAAAGGTTAGTACTCTAGAAAGACCTGGTTACTGGTTTACTACGAGCGCCATCTCTGGGTTAGTCTCGGAACATATTGATTGATGTGTTATATAAAAATTTCTCTCAATAGCAATGTAAAATTAGAACAAAATATAAATCGTGGAACATTTTTCTATCCAAAAACCTGAAGCAGGAAAAAAATGTCGAGACTCCAATTCTTCTCGATGGCGTGGTATGGAAATTAAGAGAGGTGGTTCTAGTTCATGTGTCGTCCTCGTCACTTGAAAAAGATTCAAAAGTATAAAGTCAGTACCTACTAACTCTCAAGTTTATTTTAAGTGTGACGTTAACAAACAATAAATCCAGGGAAATAACTCCTGCCTTGAGATTGCGACCATCACCTCTCAGCTGCCTTGGTCTACTATTCCTTTATCAGAAAATGTTATATATTTTTGGCACATAATCAATCAGTGTTTAATATCAAGGTCATTTCTGTTTAAATATAGAATTATTTTATCTGAACTTGCACGTATATATAGGGAATTACACTAGCAACAAAGTCATCTACATATATCCCTTAACACTATAAGGTTGAAATTTTTAAAACACTCAATTAAAACCAAGTAATATAAAAAAAAAAAATTAAAGTCAATTCCTATTTAGGTCAACGAAGAAAATTTTTATTTTAGTTACTTTTTATTAAATAATTGCAATTAATATAAATATGTATATACATATGACAGAATCACAATGTTAAGAAACAAAAAAAAATTCTCCCATATAAAACTAAAATTAATTAATTCATCCAGTAAATTAAATGGTTGGAATGCAGTTTAGCCCAACCACCCTTGGCGACAGGAATTATTTGCGGTATTTTACCAAATGTGGCTATCCTGTTCCGATTCGAGGACTTAACGTTCAGCCAAAAAAAAAAATCGCCAAGTTTGACAATTTTTGAAGTCACGCCAAGTGGTTGGGCCAAACTGCATTTTCACCAATTAAATTCAATTAATGAATTAATATTTGAAAAAACTGTATTAACATCAAGTGCCATTCACTACAAGTCTTAAAAAAAAGTATTTGAACTTGAGTGGATGAATAAAAAGTATTTTATTAACGATTGAAAATTTGCACAAGATATATATAGAGAGAGTGTGAATTAATAGTAGGAATTTAATAAATTTCCATATAATATTTTCAATTACAAAGTCCTTTAAAGCTTTCTTTTATTCCAAATTTCATAAAGTATAGTTTGAAAGTCAATAAATGTTTTATTTATTTATCGCTACTGTTGTAAATTATTTGACTATTAAAATAACATATCCATATTCAATACATAAATGAGAAAATCTAACAGTTTGGAATCTAAACTAAAGTAATGACTTCTTTCGTAAAGACAACACATATTGAATTGACACACATTGCTTTTGTCACAAAATGAAACAATTCATTATTAACAAATTACCAGCCTCTTTCAGCTCTAAATGAAACACTTATTAAATTATTTTCAACTCAAAATAACAATACTTCCATGAAATTATTATTATTTCTGACAGGAAACACTTTCAAAACATTAATTATGACAGCAAAGAAGCAATTTTCTACCTGTTTAATCACGCGACATTATTCAAAAATAAAAGAAAAGATATGTGACATACACACAGCAAGATAGAATTTGTATGATAATAGAATTGGCATTAAAAACACGGAATACCAAAATGGTTTTTTTTTTTTTTTTGTTGGATCATCATACATTTTTTATCAAATACTCATTTTTAACGTGTTTGTATCAGACAAAATATCTTTAAAATATTAATCGTTTTGCGGGGTTATTAAAATTGTTCGTTATATTTCCCAGTAATTAAAGCTTTAAAATGATACTTTCGGGTAATTTAAAACTTATAAATGTTTTTATAAGATTTCGTTTTCGTTTTTAGATATAAAATAAAGAATTCCACTCATATTTTTTTTAATTATATCAGAAAGAGTTAAGAGTAAAAAAAATTCTTTCGCCAATGAATTTTTTTTTTCTGAAATAGCACATTAAATACATTTTCTCCAATGTGAAATAATTTAATAAACTTTCTACTATATTATTTTTTTTTACATTGATATATTATTTACAAGTAAGAATTTTTTTTAATGACATGCTAAAATATTTTTCAAAGATAGGTAATTATTCTTTCTATGGAATGCAGTTTTTAAATTGTTATTCTTCTCAGTCTGTATAAAATTTCTCAAAACAATTCTAACAATTTTTGAAAAGAGATTTTTACTATAAATTGAAACTTGATAATATTACATATATATATATATATATATACAGAGAGAAAGAGAATAGAATCCTTCGATACATATACAAAAAAGTAGATTACATAGATTAAACGTAAAGCAGAAAAATTAATTTTTTTCCTTCTAATTTTTAGACGTTTTCTGTAATATTAAATATTAATAATCATTTTTATGAAAAATTTATATTATACTAAAGATTAAGAAATTTTATAACATATTTTTATTGTCGTCTTCCTTTATTCATCTTTAACTTTTTTTACAGCTATATGTTATTAAATGAGATTATAAAATATAAGAAAAGAAACTAATATAATACAAAATTCTTTACTTCATGAACAAAATTTTATTTATTTTAAGATCTTTCTGTTATTTAAAATATGCATATGTGTGTTTCACATTCAGTTCAAAGATAATAAATTACATAATAAATAGCGGTGACTTTTAAATATGTCGTAATAAAACTTTTCAACTGAATCGCATTTAAATACTTTTATCCACAAATTATTATTTTAAAAGTATTTAAAATCAAAAACACCCCAAATATTAAAAAGGAAATGCATCAAATAATTTTAAGAACTTCACAAGCCTTACTCATTGTTTTCTCACCAAAACATCAAAAACTCTTTGTAGATTTTAACTGCTTCCATGAAAATTTACAAGAAAAATTTTTTAGTGATTACGGAGTTTTCAAGAAAGAATTTTTAAGCTCAAGACAAAATTTTCATAACAAAACTGTAATTTAAGTACTGTTGGTTGAAATAAAATAAAAATACCTTTTCATAATGCAGTCTAACCACGTTAACACGCGGTAGTCAGGGTTCATAGTTACTAAACTGCGCGTTAAATGAACCGCGAGTTACAGTATTAATATAAATCGAACGAAAAATCAAATAGAGATTTATCAAGATAGGTGTTTTCTGCTGTTCTAACGTTTTCTGGTTATTCCCTTATAATTATAAACCAATTAACAAATTGTCTCGAATTTTATCTTCATTTTTTCCTTTCAGACTGCATAGATTTAGGTAGATTAAGTTATTTGGCAATTTCTGCTTGTCTTGCCCCTTTGCTAATGCTTTCGATAACACTTTTCTTTGATCGCATATGCCTTTTCTTTTATCTTTTACACTCTTTCTACACTATTTTTAATTATTACGGAAATAACTTATACAAGAAAAAATCTTTATAACTCTTAAAATTTTGATGTATATAAAATGGTTGAATGTACAGCTAATCTCACTGACAACGAGATTTTGTAAATAATATCTTAATAAATTATCCAAACTAGAACATTTCACTTTCTGAGAAGTAGTGATTCAAAGATATGAAATAGAAAGAGAAAAAAAAGTATTAGTGTCTGCTTTTAACATAAAATCCTGTCATCATTCGAACCAAAGACTTATTTGTATGTATTAAAAGATAAATAAGAATTATAACAACACAATATGTAAAAGTTATATAACAGACAACTGTTTATCGAGAGAGTAAAACCGCGCGTAAAGCAAACTCGCGGTTCACTGAACCGCATGTTAATGGGATTCGCGAACTATAGTTAAAAAGCAGTTTCAACAAATTCAGGCTTACTAACTGTTTAAGGACATTAGCAAAAGCTAAATAAAATTGTTGTAATGAAAAAAATAATCTGGAACATAGTACAGTTGCATTTATTAAGTATCGGTAGATTTTATTTATAATGTGTTAGTTAATTTATTAAATTACAGAAACCCTTATGAGAAATATTATTTTGTTTACTAATTTCAAAATACGGAATTCTGTAATTTATGTGTCACATTGTAACGTTTTAAGTATGTATTTATGTACACTTTGGCCATCAGTAACTTAATCTAGAGAACACATCCATCATGCTGTAGTTTAATTTCTTGAAAGAGATATCGTCTTTTAAAAAATTGCGCATGTATAATCCAGACAGTAAATCATTCGAAAATGAAGAAGATATTCCCTTTTAGGTAAAGGCGAAAAAATAAAACAAATTACTAACGGTACAAAGAACTTAAACACTTTAAAGTGAAAGGGGGAAATGCGAAATCAAATCGAATTCTATTACGAATTGGGTGTAAAAATATATTTTTCCACGACGAAAAAATGCTTTGTAAATGCATATATAATCTAATCAAAACACCGAAGTGCTTTTTACGCAGTAGATAAATAACAAAAATAATTCGGTCGAAATAAAATTCACTAATGGCATTTTCAGGGAAAAGGCAGCCCGATTCCGCGACGGATGAAAAGCTTGCAGAGAAACGAGATTGTGCGAGATTGTTTAGGGGGAGGGGGATGGAAAAAAAGGAAATGCCAGTATGCATCGCTTCAGAGTATTATAAATCACTTTCCCTGCGTCGATTTTGGACGGTCGTTGCGAAAAATGCATTAGGAGCAAAACTCTTTAAGTCAAAGAAGCATTTCACTTTTCTCCCTCTCTTTACCCCTTTTTTCCCTGCTTTTCCCTATCTACGAGGAGGGAGGGGAAAAAATGTAATTCTCGCAGATTTCAACTAAAATAAACAAAAGGAATTCCGAGGACAATTTTTAAAAGAGATGAGCAATTTATATTTCGTGTTCTCCTCAGAACAAGACGAAAAATTGAAAGTAAGGAGAAGAAAAAAAATCGAGAAAGAGAGAGAAGTCAAAGAAACGTTTTACTGCATTTCACTCCTTTCTCCTTGAATAATATTTCTAGAGCTAGAAGTTGAAAAATGCAATTATGAAAAGTGTCGTCATCTTTTATGTCTGATAGTTTATCTTCCGGAATATGAACCAATGTGTGCTTCTTAAAAATGAAAAAAAAAAATGTACATATATTTATAAAAACGAAAAAAAAAGATTCTTTCTCTTTCCCTTCTTTCTGAGAATGGAGCACAATTACTGCACTTCATCAAACTGTCATTTCCAAATTTAGAAATATGTTTTTCTAACTGCGAAGTTGTAAGGAATTCACGGGGACAGAAATGAAAAATATTGTCTAAAACAATTATAGAGTCGAGTATTCTTTAATCTCGTTATTTATGTGTTATTCTTTCAGATTCTCTTCCTTTACACATACGTTTGTACATAGCTCTGATTGTTCATGACACATAAATATTTAAAGCTCTTAAAAGCTGTCAGAGCTCATTAAGAACTTGCTCACTGCTTTATGTAACTAAAAGCTTTCCACAAATGCAACATTTATTTTCTGTTTTATTTATATAAGTGAAATAAAATTTAACTTTCTTTTTTTTCTTTTCAGGAAATATCATTCAAAAAATTTAATTAAGAGAATTTATGATGTTTTTAAATTTTATTGCTTAATAGATAAATAAATCCCCAGCTGGAAATACTATATAGAAAAATATCAATAAAACTCTTTTTCTTCTGAAAATTTAATTAAAAGAATAAAGATTTATACATTATGATATCCAAATAATTTATCTAAATTATAAATTATTATAGAACTAATGTATTTAAACTATAAATAATAATTGCAGTAGTGCATCTAAATTGTGTATTATTATAGTAAAGTTCCATACATTCTTAAATTACGTTATTCTTATATGTATTTATTTATTAAAGATTCCTCCATAATTATTCAATTTAATAGCAGAAAAAAATTATTTAAAAATTCTGTAAATTACTTAGATTCTTTCTCCCAGAAATACATTTTTATTATTTTTATTAAAAATCGTAAGCAATTACTATAACTGTAAAAATATAATAAAATGTTTCATTTTGTTGAATTTATTGCTTGAAAGAAAATATATTACGATAACGATAATTAAATATAAGCTTATAAAAGAAATTTTTAAATATCGGGAGCTTTTCAAGTGCTATGAATATGTTTTTCAGTTATACTTATATTTCTAGACGTTTCATTCATTAATGTTATATATATATATATTGTAAAAATAATGAAAAAACACATTATACTTTCAAAATATGTTTTATTTTATAACGAAGTAATCAAATAAAATAACAATGTTATTAATTTTCTCATTATTGAAAAATAAATATTTAAATCTAAGACATCACTTAATTAAAATTTAATAGCAACTCTTCTAAAATTTCCGAAATTTTTTTAGCTTCATTCGTTGTTTGATTTATCATTATTAGAGAGTTATAATAACTATTATTTTATTACATTAATATTAGAAGAATAAAAAAGTCGCAATGTAAAATAAATTAATTCCAAAACAAAATTACTGTTTTTTATGGTAATGAAGAAAAAACTTCAGAATTAATTAAAATTCTTTATTCTTTACTTTTAGTACATATTTAAAGTGTTACATTATTAAATAAAAAAAATATTGTTAGGGTCTTGTTCATTGTTTCTTGATTAATAAAATGCTACAATCCAAATACCTTTTTTTATATTTAAGTGATTTATATGTCTTCACTTCAAAAACGCATTTTATAAAAGAATTTTAACAACTATATTTTGATATGATTCTACATAACTGCAAATCCATTTGCTTGTTCTTGTCTTTATCTACGGATAAACAGATAATCGGGTAATCAAATCAACTTCAAAGTGCTTAAGTATTCTTACTTCCAACATTTATCTTCTTCATTGTTTTATATTGCCAGTCAGTCACACACAATGAAGAAGAGAAAAAAAAATAAACATTTTCTCTCAAGAATTTTCCGCAGTGCTCAATTCGCCAGAGTATTAAATTTGTTGAAGATACCTCCTATAATAAAAAGTGCTTAGCAGGATATTTCATTATTAAATTTTTCCGAAAATTCTATTTGTACCCTCCTACCGTCTCTTTCTTACTGAAAACGAGATTTTATTTTCTTGGGAATAAAATTTCTTTTGTTTCGAAAGAGTTCAAGAGGAAACTTTTGGTTGATTATCTCCGTACGGCGTTTTTAAAGCTCTTACGTTTCTTTTTCCTATTTAATCCAATGGAATAGCTGTTTCTTAAGTCAGTGTTCATTGGTAGAGATGGTTAAGTTTTGATTTTATGATACTGGAGTAAAACCTGGTTGCTTGAGAAAGGTACGTGAATGAGTTTTTTTTTCGACAAATAATTTATTATATACTATTTTTTTAATTCTTAACAATTTTTCTCACCATTATTTTTTATTCGGATGACAATAGCCTTGAACTGAATATCGCAAGCTTCATAGCCGGTGAAGTTCGAGTCTTGATTCCTCCAAAATTCGCCGCGTTAAATAATAATGGTTACTGTATTGTAAATCTAATTGGACCTTACAGGCATCCAATGATGTGGTGAAGGGGGGGAAAGTCTCTCATAGGTAACATGGCTCAATTAAACTGGATTTTATTGCCAATGACCTGTTGTGTAGATAGATGCTATTGCAATGTTAATTGAACAGATCCTTTTTTTTTTTTTTACTTTAAAATAAATCCTTTTTTTCGCATCAAAAAATAGTGTTCATAAACAAAATAACAACACAGAAAAAGTTATCGTTAACTCAGTAACGTTGGGCTAATAGCGATTTTCTCTTCACTAACCTTGGGGAATTGAGATTGATTGCATAAATTAAGCAATTTCTTCCCAACAAAAAAGAAACGTGATTATGCAAATCAGAGGCAAGTAGAAATAAAATGAAATGAGCTAGATAGAACGTGATAGATAAGCAGAAGTAAATTTAGACGATAGATGCCGAGTGGGACTAGCGTTGAGAGTATGCCTTACAAGCGGTAGGTGATATCAAGAGTTGTTACGGGCCATAGAAGCCGCAGAAGATTCGAGAAGGCAAGATAACCTCTACTGGAGAAATTTTGGTTAGAGAGTATCAGTTCTTTATAGACGAATAGGCGAATCAATCCATGAGGTCATCAAGGAGAGAAAATATTCCCTAAACATTATATTACAAAGTGACTAATAAACAGTTGTGTGAGACTTGAGTAGAGTAGGTTATTGACTTTTAGGGTTAGTTGTATTTGACTGAGTTATGGCATAAGTGTCGGGTAGAGGAAGTGCAGCGTCACAACTCTTGATAATAGTCTCTCTTTCTGTAGTGGCTGTGGTAGTCGAGTCTTAATGGTCACGAGTTTCGTAACTAGTGTTGCTTCCATAGAGCCATGGGTTTGAGTCCTGATGCTCCTAAAGACCCGCCGTATAGCGGGAATGATGTGCGTTAAATTTGTTGAGATTTCCAAATTATCGTGTTGTGAAGAGATGTGAAGAGATGGTGCCAGTTCCGATATCTTCCTCCTCCCTTGACTCTGGTTCATAATTTCGAGGTTCATCGCCAATAGCTATTGTGTTGCTTCTAAGTGAGGTCACCGCCATTCATTAAATAATAATATATAATATATACAGTAGTACACCTCTTGTGAAAGACACCTCCAAATTAGGGACAATTCTGCTGGTCCAGATCCCTTTTAATTCCCTTTGAGTTCCTTTTGAATTTTCTCTATGTATTTATTTCTTATTAAGAGACACCTCTATTTAAGGAACAAAATGTATGTCGGGTTGGTGTTACTTATCGGGAGGTACAACTGTATATATAATAATGAATACCCTCTTTACATAACTGGAAGTCTTGTTAAATTTAGAAATGACTCCATAATCAAGAGATTGAAGGGAAATTTCTTCTTGGAAAATTATTCGATGAAATGTGGAAAATACATCCCCACACCTCCTGTGCATCTAAAAAAATTTATTAGAAAGATATAAAAAGAAGCTTGAAACTGAATTTGAAGTCCATTTGAGTGAGAGAATTTTAAACAAAGAGAAAATTATGAGATACAATTTATCAATAAGAATCAATGTATTACAGATGCGGAAGTATATGATATAGGCATAAAAATCTGTCTAAAATGGTTTTGAATACACACTGCATTAAATTAGTTTTAAAGTTTAATGGAATAAGTAATCATTAATTGAAAAATATGAACAAACCTTTTTTATAGGGAAAATGTTTTGGGAGCAAAGGGGAATTTTATGTGAGAAGAAATGAATCAATGGGACTTTATAGTAATTTTATGCATGGAATTTAAGCTCATTTTATTCATAGAATTTAAAGAAGCATGCTTTTGGAAATGGGGATATTGTTTCTGAGAAAGACTCCTTAAATATTAGCCACCCAAGGGACTATTCTTTTAGTTAACGCAAAAAATGTCGTATATGACCACTTTTCAAATTTTTTTTTCTTCTTTTTGCGTATATTTTTGATGTGTGCTTTGACCAGTATTGAACTTAATTCTCAAAAATACGGCATAATAAAAAAAAATATGTAAAATATATTTATGAAATAAAATACATGTAATACATGTCTGATACCTGCTTTCTCCATTAATGAACTCAATTTTCAAAAATATGTCATAACAAAATTCCCTCAATTTTTTTATTGGATTGAAGCGAAACAAATATAAAAAATTAAGTCGATTATACTTATCGATTTAGGTATTACCTTAAATCATATGTAAATTGGAATAAAGATATGACTGAAAAAAATAACATTATTCAGAATTTTAAGACAGCTGTGAGGCGGCCATTGTTATAGCCACCTAAGGGGCTGTTGTTTTAGGTGGATCACTTTTGGTGTATCAGATCACTTTTTAATTTTTTATCGTTTACTTCACTTTTAATTATATTTTGTATAAATGTATACAATCGTTTGCTTTAATTTTAATTGCATGTATCTGATATAATATTCAATTTAATAAATTAATGTTTTCTTTAATTTTAATAACGGAAAAGTTAACTATAATTCATTTATCGATGTTTCATTTTTTTTACTTTAATTCGTATATTTAATCGAGTAATTTATTAATAATTATAAAAAAAAGCGCACCTTGGGTGGATAAATCTGTTCTTTGCAAAACTTTGCATAGAAGTTTTTTAATTATATTTTTGTTTTGTTTTTTTTTTTTAAATTTTACTACGAGAAATAAAAGATCACTGTTTTTTAAAACATTCTAAAAATTTCAAATAAATTATGAACACAGGATATGATATAAACCATTAACACAGAGGATAAATAATGTTATAAAATGTATAGTATGCTATGAGATTTTAAAAGGTTATTGTTCATTGTGACTAATAGGTTGAATACCTAAATTTGTATTTAAGTAGCATTTAATATAATCGCCTAACTCAAATATTAATAAATCTAACCCAGCACAATTCAAAAACTGATCAAGAAAAAATTGATAGTCTTAATACAGAAATTAATATTTAATTATTGTTAGATGTTTATTAATTTCATTATTAAGAATAGCATTTCTTTGTAAACACTTATAAATGCTTAAAATGAACTACTTTCTAAAAAATATACTATCCTTATCTTTCTATCTGATAATTAATTTAGATATTTGTCATAAATAATTGGATAGTTTTTAAAAACATTTTTGAAAGTTAAATTCTCCATCTTAAGAGAAATAAAAGTAAACTCCTTATTCAAAGAAAAATATTTTTCCTTCCTTAAGATAAAAAAAACTATATATGATTTTTTTTTTATATTAATAAGATATTGATTAAAAACTACATCAATATTTAAAAGCAGTTAAACTTCTTAATGTTTATCTCTACAAAAATAGCATGTTATTTTTTTTGGTCGAGAAATTTTAAAATTACCATATATTGAAAAACTCCGTACAAAAAAAAAGTTTTCAGTCATATAAGATTATTTTTAGAACACGTATAGATTTTTAAGGGCCTGAATTAAAATTTTAATGAAATTTAGAGTGTTTGTATAGACACTGCAAAATTGAAATACCAACTTTAGAATTTTTTCGTTAAAATTTTTCGTTTTCATGTTAACTTTAATAATTCAGCCCATTATTGAATACATTGAGATTTGAGCGAATTATGCTTTAAAAAGAAATTATCTTAATAAGTTGACAGACTTCGGGAATTCTTAGATACAATATCTATAAACATCGTAATTATGGTGGTTTCTTGAGCTAATATTGAAAATTAATTAAGGTTTAATAGTAAATTTGATATATACGTATTGCTTCGTGTTATATATTTCATTGCATTATATTAATATTATATTACAGTTGGAACTATTCCCTTTTTATTAATTATATATTATATCTTACATACAGGAAGAAAGTCATAAATCCTATCGTCCTCTGTGTGTACTCACTTTCCGCATCAATTACTGGTTTCATGAATTGAATCCTTTTGGTTATCATCTGGTCAACACCATTCTTCACACTGCAGTTTGTCTTCTTTATCACAGGTGAGTTTAATCTTCCTTTTATTTCATTTTGTTATTTAAGAATTTTAAGCGAACAAATGTTAATGTTATTTCTCATCGGTATATTACAGCTCTTACTATTACTATAGGGCTCAAAAATTTGGAATTCAACTATTACAACAGTAACAGTTTTTGTAGATCGGACTGTATTTATATTTTTTATCTCTCAATGACAAGCATTAATTTAACATCAATGAGTTACATGATTACTTTTAAGAAATACATAAAATTTAACGAAAAGTAGATTTTTCGAAAAACAGCATGATACAAATGATAAAAAACAAATTCTTTAAAAAGAGCAAGATGGAAATAAAACTATGTAATTCTCCCACCAGTTTAGGATAGTGATAATCTGCTTAAACATGATTTAATGACCGAATCTTCGGAATCAGTCAGAGCTCCATGAGACAAAAGACACAATCAAATTCAACAACAAAAAATGAGGAAATTAAGAAAAAACATCAGAAAATCTCTAATTCAGATCTAAATTCGATGAAAACTTCAATTTATAAACTAACCAGCTTAAATACAAAAAAAATTATTATTAAAATTACTAAATAATATTATAATAAAACTCCCTATCTTTGAACAACATTAATTTCGCCGTTTTAGTCTACTAGTTATTTACCCTTGCCGCGAAAAACTCAAATCATTAAAAAAAAAGTAGTATATGAATTAGAATTAGAATTGAGAAAAACATTTATTAATAAAATTTGAAACAATTATTAACAAAAGTTATAAAAAATAGAAGATAGAAATTTAAAATCAAAAACATATAGGTATTAAATGCAAAACCAAACAAAAAAGAAGATTATTCTATTTTATAATTTTAAAAATTACTCTTACTTATAATTATAGATCGTTAATCAATAATAAACTTTTCTCTGCAAAATATAAACTTTTTCTCTATATTTAATGATTCAAAAAATGCAATATTTTATTTACGCCTAAATTATATCAAATTTTATACAATTGTACGTCCTTGAATGTTTCACTAAATCAAAAAGTTTTAATCAAAAGTTTAGACAAAAATAATAACATTCATGCATGATACATAACACAACATGTCATCTTGATGACGATGACAGATGCAGCGGTCGATTTGTTTTGGAACAAAAGCTAGAAAGTATCAACAACTGATATTTTTTTTTGAAAATTATTACAGGGATGTTATCTAAGAATTTGCAAAATAAAGAGTTGTTCTCATCAGCAATTTACTTTGCTTCTCTAAATGAAAATTTTTTGTGTCTTTTTATCACACTCTTGAATCAACCCTGTGACGCCTGCCCGATCTGGGCTGCCTCTTTTGCCATAACTAGATTCAATTATTAAACACTAATACACAATAATCAATCAAAGAGACAATAGAACAATATTTACGGAATTTATTAACTTCTACTTACTATAACAACAATAATTTGTGCTCTCCCGGGGAAGAATTCTGTTAACCTAATTCAACTTACCAATAGTAATCTAACAGACTCTTACCACTAATCCTTCCTCGACTGCAACTCAGACTCTGGATCAACTGTTGAAAGCAGTAATAACTAAACTTCTTGACTCACGCCACTTTTAATCTAATCATCCACTTCAACCTCTCTTTCCACCTCTTTCAACTCCTCCTTCAACCTCTCTTTTCACTTCTCCTTCAGCCTCTCTATATCTTCTCCCTCAGCTTCTCTATCGCGACTTTCAGTCGGCGTTTGTATATTTCCTAACTCTCTCGCTTCATTTCATTTCTACCTCTTTCTATCTGCATATTCACGTTTCATTTCTGGTTGGGAAAAGGTTGTTTAGCAAAAGCAATCAATCTCAATTAAAAGTCCCCAAGGTTAGTGAAGAGAAACCGCGAATAGCCCAATGTCACAACCCTTATTTGATTGGGATTTGATTTGATATTCGTTTAATATTTTAGGGCAAAGTAATGTATTGAAGGTAGCCTTTTGACGCCCAAGATTCGCTAATCATTCAAATTGGGATTGATGCAAGGATTCGAGGAACTGACTCGTAATTTGACTCATAAATTTCACAAAGTAATTTATCACGAAAAGAATCGGACAGTCAAATCTTTAAGCAATACTTATCATTAGCTAAGAATAATCACGAATCAATATTGGTATTGCGAAAGGCAGAGTGAAACTTTTTCGCGTGCTCAAATAAAACATGAATTGAAAATTCTACTTAATTTAATAAATTCAAACGTAGATACGAGTCATAAACAGTTATACTGGATCTGATTCCTATCGCAGCAATACGACTTCCAAATAATCTCCTGAGACCCAATCCCGTGTTCACAAATTGCTCTTCCTCCTTAACTTTAAACTCTTCGCTGTTTATAAACACTTTCAATTTCGCTAACGCATCTCTCTTATTCATTAAAATCTTATACAATAATACTAATTTATGTCACAGTATATTCACAATAAAAAGTTTACAAATCAAATAACTTCCAATAGAGTTCTATAATGTTAGTTGAAAGAAAACACGCATGATGACTCCATTTCAGGCTTCAAAATAAAGAACAATGGTCAAATAACAAAGGCTTTGTGCTCAAATTGACACCTTACTTCAAAACTTCCACACCAAGTCAGTCTGAAGCGATTTCCTTTTCCTTCGTTATTCCCACTGTCCCCTATGACAGCAGAAAGTCTGAGATATTTTTTCTCTCTGATGTAAGTCTCAGATCAACATCAATTATTTAATGAGGAAATCTGGAGGATCATTAGCCCTAGAATTCCCATCCGGATCAATGAGTATAAGTCTCATTAAAGGTAAATAGGCACATAGAAAACAAAGCCTTATCTTTTTGGAATGATATTGTCATCACGATTACTTAACCACCAGAATCGTAATCAACCAGACATCCAAAACCTCAATAACTCTTTACTAATAGATGACAATATAGTCCTGCCACTTTATTTTTATGAGTGAATTTATGTTCTGACACAAACGTTCCTCCATTGTCAATAATTTCAATTTTGAAATTATTACCAAATTTTATGCAAACAATTTAATTTTTAATTCAATATGATTATGAAAAAAGATGTGGAATTTTCTGTCCGAAGAACGTTATTTAAACGACTTTCCTTTGATGACTCTTCGAGGGATATTTTCCGCAATAACGAAAAGAAGTAATTTTCGATCAATTTACCTTAATATGTGAAAATTTCTGTTGTTGTCAGCAAATTTCATTTGTATTATTTAAGTGCTCATGTACAACAACATATATTATAAAAAGACTATTCTAAAAAATATCTTTTGTTTATTCGTAATATCTTGATGACATAAATGCAAGTTTTATACCAAGTAAATTACGAATTCGGGACCCATTTCGCCCTAAATGCTAAATGGGAACAAGAAATTACAAAAGAGGCTGCATTTTACTGTAAATTTAATTTTCCTTCAAATATATCCCGTTACATGAGATAAAAATTTTGATAGTGAAATTCAGTTGTAGTTTCGAGCCATTTGACTATAGCGCATATTTAAGAGGTCTTTCAATGACACTAAATAAAACCTGTTAAAATTATTGATTCTACATAAAGTATATTTTTATATACAAGTCTAGAACTTTAGAAACTTTTTTCTGAGCTAAATTATGGCTTAAATACCGTTCAGCTAATTCACACAAAAAAAATCGGTATTTTTTTTCGTCAGTCTCCCGGAAACAATAAATCACAGAACAAGGCACGTTTTATTTCTTTAGTTTTATATATATATATATATATATATATATTCTATTCATATGACTTGATTATTATTGTACAGATTTTCGCCATTGGGATTCGATCATTGTTCTTCATTAGGAAATCTGTACTGGGTTCTCATACTTATTTCCTTTCAACTAACCTTATGGGTTTCTATATGATGTCATTTGATTTGAAAACCTCGATTTGTAAATAAACCTTGACTTAAATAAATTAGAATTACTGAATGTAAGTATGATGAGCAAGAGAGAAGAGTCAAGGAGAATGAAAGCATTTATATTTATGATATGCCGAGTTGCCGTCAAAATGTAAAGCCTGGTGCTGTCCGAATTTATACCCATCTAACACAAAAGTACAAAAATGCTTTCTAGAAATAAGATTAAAATACCGAAGATAATGTGCACGTAAAAATAATAATGGAAGGTTAATATTATTTTAATCTTCTAACTTACATTTCGGATGTTTTAAATGCAAGATTGATGAAAAAGAAAAAGAAAAAAAAAAAGGTAGCAATAGGCCAGCGTTAAATCAAGTTACTTTCATTTCGACTTATAAAAAGGATTTGAATATTGGATAGATTTTTGAAAAGATAAAAAAGGATTTTTGGCTTATACAAGGATAGGCTAATATTCAGAAAATACGACAAAAGGAGAAGGATTAAAAAAAATTCGCAATTGTATAATTAAAAAACAAATTGTTCGATTTGGAGGGATACTGTCAGCAAATGGACGATTTAAACAAAGCACTGAAAGGAAAGTAACCGGCGATATTCAATATGAAGCCCATTATATTGCATGAGGATAATCCCAAACCACTTGCTGCTTTTTTCGATACATCAAAAATAAAGCTAGGCTGGGAATTTCTGTTACATCCTCCATACTCGTCAGAATTAGAACCCTCTAATTAACCTTTTTTTTTACTCATTGCAAAATTTTTTGAAACATAAGAAATTCCATACATCAATCTAGCACTGCTCGAGTTCTTTGACTCTAAATACGAGACATTTTTTAAAAATGGTATTTACAACTTACCATCACGCTGTCAAGAGCTCATAAGTAACGACAGAAAATATATTATACAATAAATATTATTAAATGGATGAAAAATTTATTATTTTCTTTAACCTCACAAACGGTCAAAATATTCCGGTAGATGTAATATAATATAATAAGCAGTTTTGGGAAATGAACGTGGTCTAGCTGGAAGTACAATCTATAGACTATAATAAAATAATACTAAATGAAGTAACAAAAGATAAGGAAATCTCACAGTGTCACTGGAAAAAGGAAGCGCTCCAACACTCCATTTCTTCAATTTCATTTATAAGCGCAAATTATTCATCATATTACGCATATATATTATACTTAAGACGCAAATACTTCATTTACTTGCTAAGATATTTACTTCGCCAAAACCTAAACAAAAACTTCAGCTTAGAATTAAACAAAAAAAATCAAATGGCAATATATAAATATATTTAAAAGTTAGATGTCTGTAACATTTGATTTTTAAATGCCTGATGTCGCCTTAAATGCAAAACCGCGTAAAAATATAAACGTTTATAAAATTCACGTGAGTCACGATATAAAAATAATCAATCTTCTATCTCCTCTCGAATTCTTTTGAAAAACATTGAATACAAAATATTATGAAATGCAGTTCATTTCGGTTCATAGTACATTATAATAAACAGTTTTGGGAAATGAACATGGACTATCTAGGATAGACCATAACAAAAAAAAATGAATAATTTCTATGCAAAGTTTTTCAAAAAACAGATTTGCCCACCGTTATATTTAAGCGATATAAAATATAAAGTGCGTTATATTTTTATAATTATTATTAAATTACTCAATTAAATATAAGAATTAAAGTAAACGATGAAATATCATGAAATGGATATTAGTAAACTTCTCCGAAATTAAAATTAAACGAAACGATAAATTATTAAATTGAATATATTTAAGCTTAATGTAATTAAAATTAAAGCAAACGATAAAAAATTGGAAAGTGATCTGGTGCGCCAAAAGTGATCCAACTAAAACAATAGCCCCTTGGGTGGCTAATAATGCAAAATAAGCTAATAATAAATTCGCAAACCTCACAGTGTCACTGGAAAAATGAGGCATTCTAACACTCCTTAGTTTATATGTGTAAGTTATTCATCACATTATGCAAATCAATCACGCATTAAATCATATTTAAAGAGGCATATGACTTTCATTTTAGCTAAATAACTCATTTAAAGATGATTATTTCACACAAACCTAACAAAGACTTCAACTTCGTAATTAGACAAAATAAAGTTACAGAATATACTGATTATATGCTTTTATATGCTACCTTTCCTATATGTATATATATATGTATATGTATATATATGTATATATATATGTATATATATATATATATATATATATATATATATATATAAACTAGACGTCTGTAACTTTTGATTTTCAAATGACTGAATTCGCCCTAAATGCAAAAGCGTGTAAATATTTTTTTTCACAAAAACTACATGATCTGTGTCCTCTATCCTCTAACGAAAATCTTTTCGTAACTTATTCATTTCGTAATAGGACAAGAGGTAAAATCTGAAACAAGGCATAACGTTCGACGGTGAGCAGTTTTCAGATGAGTACTTGGCGCTACGAGTGGAAGAAAACTGGATAAAAGGAACTCCAAAAAAAAAAAATACCAACTGCGATTTTCTCTTCCAGCTCCCCTTTTTTTCATTTTTCATCCAAATAACTGCACTAACTTGCGATTTTCTGAAAATGGAAGTAGAAGTAGAGAGAGAGAGAGAATAAAAAAACAGTCGAATGCTTTTTAAGAAAGGAATAACGCTTAAGAGTATGTCTACATTTTGAATTTCATATGCGCACTGGAAAATGCAAGCTTAGCAGAATTTCTCTGCTTTCTACAATATTTCTTGTTCAAAGATTAAAATTGAAGTAGCATGAAGGGGAAGTAGATTTTGTATGCATTTTTACCCCTTCCCCCTCCGGTTAAAACAGATACGGAACACTTCTGTAGTCTGATCAGCTTTCTGAACGTGCAGTTTTTCATATAACAGAAATATTACAGACTGCAGTTTTCTGTCAACCTGTACATGTATAATTTATACACACGCAGTGTGCTGTGTTGTTGAGTAGGCCAGAAAATACATGAATAATTCCAAATGTAAAAATAGATATGCAAGATGTTACTTCTTTTGAGCATTTAAAAAAAATTGTATTTCATGAACTGCAAACACGTGACACAACGTTCAAATTAGTATATAACATAATATAACATACTACATGGGTGGTTGTGGTAGCCTGGAGATCATGATCGCAGACTCGCTACTGGCATTGTTTTTGTCGAATCGTGAGTTCGAGCCCTGATGCCAGTAAAGACCCACCATTCAGTGGGACTGACGCTCGTTAAATCTGGTCGAGGTCCCAAATCCTTCCGTTAGTGTGTTGTGGATGTTTTGAGATGGAGGTGCCAGATCAAATGTCGTCCTCGTCATTTGACAGAGATTACGAGGTCCGTCACCAATACCCCTTGTGTTACTTCTCGGTGCGACGTTAATAAATAATCACAATCGCAACGTGGCATTTACGAAAGATAATTCCAATTTTGAATAGCTACTAGAACAAAACTAAAGAAATTACAACGTTTATGGATAAATTAAATTAAAAATAACACTTAGAAGTTTATAAAATTATAAATATTCAATGTGACCACACCACTAGAAACATGAAAGATATCTAGAGGTATGATTCTATGGATTGGTCACAGAGCATAGGTTGACCTTACTCTCAATCAGTGAGCCCTAAGAAAACCGATTTCACTCCCTGCAATTTTTTTCATTGGGGCTTCTTTAAATTTAAACCTTCTTTTCCGCCACTACCGGCGATCATAGATCAAGTTAAAACGCGAGTAACTGTAGCCATTCAAATAGTATAACATGGGCTATTCTTCTTCCCTTAACTAACATCTGCGATTTCTTTCTGACTTTATTCTTATGTTTCCAACTTCTTTCCAACCAAATGAAATATGTTCATGCAAATTAAGTAAGTTTTAGAAGTGGAATAAATAGATTAATCAAATTATATAAAGGTGACAGATAATTGAATTGATAGGTATAAGATTTCAGTAATACGAAAAGTGCTAATTTGAAATGCGCGGAATTCTTCTTCCGTGTTTTGTTGATTAATTGAGATTAAGACCCAACGTAGTCTGATTGATAGAATATTTTCAGGATGTACTCGCATCTTATTCCGGTAAGTATTTCTTTTGAAATGTTATAGAATTTACAAATTCTCGCGACCAGAGACTTTAGAATTGGTTGAGAGCATTCCCCTTGTTTGAGAATTATTAAACTGTATTTGAAACATTATTTACTATTTTAATTGCTTTATCTGTGCTTGAACTTAAGGTAAAACTTAGATTTGTGATTAGATAAGCATTTAAGAAGACAGACGAGTCGGGTAATAAGATTACGCCTCAACTGTAACACTGACCAGGCTGAAAAATTTGCGACGAGTTCTTTCATCGACTGGATATCGTTCATGCGTCTGGAGGGGATAACATTGAATATTTATACTTTTATGAGCTTTGAAATATTATTGTTAAATTAATCTTCCGGAAAAGGCTGTAATTTTTTTCTTAGTTCTGTAAAAGTAGTCTTCAAAGTTGAGACATTCTTTTGTAAAAACGTGTATACAAATTCAAAATATCGTGACTTTGAAACTAAAAGAGTTTTAATATAAACACTAATAATCCTCAATTACGTTCATTGTCAATTAGTATTTGTATACAAGTTATACTCTGGTAAGATATTTCAATTACAAAGGTAACCCAAAAAGTACCCATATTAAGGATGGGAAATGAGATTGAGGTTACCCTCAGTAGTATTATTGGTCATTGATCGCATTTCTCTTTTTTTACGTCCATAAGTATGATGTCCATATAGTTGCCATTATTTTTCCGACCGATTACACCTTCACTTACTGTGGGGCTGAATCACTGAAAGCAACCAATTGTTTCGATTGTTGCTCGCCTTCCAGGGTATAACGAGGAATCCAAGTCTCATCGACGGTGACAAATGGATGCAAAGTGATGACAATTCTCCGTGGCACTAATTAAGTTTTTATTTGAAATCAATTGGCTGCCATATCAAAATTAGCCTATAAATCAATTCCATATTTGTTTTGGTCCCATTTATCATATGGAGAACACGATGCTAAGTCGAATTTGCCTCAGCAAAGATACCTGTTGTCAAAAACATGCACTTTTAGAACCACCGTCTTATATACCACAAGAAAATAATCACGTAATAATAAATAAAGCTGTAGATTAAGGTGACCAGACGTCCCACTTTTAGAGAGACAGTCCCGATTTTTAACAATTTATCCAGCGTCCCGCGGGGTTTCAAGAAAGTCCCGATTTTTAGAAAGAATACACGACAACTTAGGAAAGGCGGGAGAATGGGAAGGGAATATACGGTTTTCGGCTTCCATGTAGCTATTTCACCAGGATATGAGCTTTATATCATTTTTGTAAATTTTATTTTGTTAGACTTTTATAATAAAAATAATTGTTGAGTACTGATTATCAGGAAATGCTTATCAAAGTTCACCTTGATCAGTTACTAGAATACGACCACCATTGTTTCGACATAATGAACACCTGCATTTTTCGGCATTGGCAGAAACGAAAACATTTTGTACCTGTAAAACGAAGAGATGACACTTTGTACACTTCCACAGATTTTATTCTTATGGCGACATGTTCCGTTAGCAATCTAGCATCACTTGGAACATTGTTGTAAAGGAATTACGTCTTTACAAAAATTGGAAACAGAGAGGAATTTTAGAGAGAAGGGTCAGGGTGTGATGAGTTTGTTGGTCGTCCACGAAGTAACGCCTTCGCATATTGAGTTTAGTTACTGTCTCTCATACGATACACATCGTACTGCGTGCTAGTGCTAGTTAAACAAGTGATGTTAACAAATAAGTTATTCAGATGATTTAGGTAAGAAATTTATTTATGTACCAAAGATAGGTATTTTTAAGGTACCAAATTTTTAATCAAGACCCTCCCCCCGTCAATGGTGTTCCACTTTTCAATTGTTAAAATCTAGTCATCTTACTGTAGATACCGGTACATTTTCATACATAGTAAAATTTATATATTGACTTTACGAACTCATAACATTGATTAGAGAATTATGACAGATCAATTAACCACAATATATTAAAATATTAATTGCTCTTGTTTTTCAATTAATTCATGTCTTAATAAGTTTATAATAAATTATAAATAATTTTTCATAGATTTATATAACAAAGGATATTATAAATTCTAAATTTAGTAAGAATCGTTTCCGAGGACTTAAAAGAAAGTTTATTTTATAGCATAATTTAATTTATTTCATATTTTTTTTTATTTTGTTACATATTTCTAGATTTTGAAAGCGAGATTATCATTGCAATTAAAAGTATTTCACAAATTTTTGTACGTTTTCATGGTTTCGATATCCAATAACTTCATGCTGGAACTTAATAATCCCTTTAAAAGAAAACATTAGTGAGACAATGTTATATGTAGTCATTTTAGCTATCAAAATGATAAATTAAAAATAAATAGGGCATATAAAATCTAGAAGCGTGATCATCCAATAAAAAAACACCAAAAAAAGTGTATCTATTAGTTATATTTTGTTGTCCGCTGTAGAATCTTAGTTTCATCTCTGAAGATTTCATTCACTACTAGATACACCATCAATCAATCCATCTTTAGTGGCTAAATATTTTATTTATTTTTAACAGCCACACAACACACACAATTAATACAATATTTAAAACTCACTTACACTAAACATTTAACTGTTGTTTCACGCCATTTTTGTTCGTCATGCTACAGGTCGTAGCCGCCAATATACAGCGCCACCAATATAGTTTTTTTTTTTAATCCGACGAATCTTACACCATTTTTTTCAAACTATATTCAGAAATTATTACAGATGGTTCGATTTTCAAGCTGCAAAACCAAATTCCACTAAAAAAAACATATTTCTAATTATGAGAAATTCCTTAATTCTGATTTTAACTTACAAATTCTGATGAGAGGGTAAATTAAATATGTTTTAATAGGTGCCTCATAATTTTAGCCATTACCGTTACTAAAAAAGATAAACTGATGGGTGTAAAAACCTTTGCTTCAAATGCAAATTTAATTTAACATAATTCCCATGCCATAATTTCCCTTTTTTATGTAAAAAATGTGAATCAATATTTCTAAAAGAATATTTTTTTTATATATGCACGAGTACTTCTGTATGAAAGCTCTGTCTCAATCACAATGCGAATGGAAGTTTTGAAATTAATTATCAGAATGGAATGTTGTCTGAAAATACTTTGTAATGTATAATAGATGAAAATACATTCAATGAAAAAAACGCACGGAATTAAATGCTTTAACATATGAAGTAAGCTATGCAGACGACCATAATGAAGAAAATGTATGAAAAACTTTTTTGTTTTTCAGAAAGAACTCCTGCTCCTCACAATGCAAATATTTAAAACTCTTAATTTCCGGAAAGTGTTATAGAATGGAGTACTTTAACAATATTTATAATGCATGAAAGTTATATGAGACTATAAAAGATGTTTTGGTTTTACCAAAACTCTTTTGTAATATAGACGTCTTTATGCTTTCCGCCTGAAAGAGTTTTAAAGAACCTTAATTTCAATTCCCATAATGATTTACTCTGTTCACTTCCCCTTCTAATTTAATTAAAAGAAATTGATATTTCACAATTTTCATGTCTACGACATAAAATTAATTTTGTAACTGTAGATTTACGCTAGTCTCTTTTGCGAAAAATTCGTGGTTTCACAATAATGTAATCATATAATATTATCAAACCGTCAATTACGGAACAAAATTACTTTCCCTAGTTGTTATTTGCTAAGAGATTCAAGAACGCTAATTTATTAATAATTTAATTATAGAACTGAAATGATATATCAGATCAGACTAAATATTAAATTTTACAGGATTTTTTTTTACTCAAAGTTGGTAATTTCTATTGAGGTAACACTGAATTCTGCTAATATAACTTAAAAGAATAAAGCTTTTTCCATAGGGATTTTATCCAAAAAAAACTAAACAAATAAATAATTATTAATAGTTACGGTTTAAGGCTCCCGTCTACCCGCCATTTTTATTTCGTTAGCTTAATGTTAATCCTATGAAATTTTGACTTTAATTCTCACATCTTTATTATTTAATCTATTTGAATGCAATAAAGTGCATTTGAAAGAGCAAAAAATAATGAATGCTTCTGTGGAATTACTTTTTTCCTAAGATTTTAAAAAATACTATTATTCTTATTTTAATGATTCGTTTTTGAGTTTTCCGATCTTTAAAGAATATTTTCAAATATTTTTAGGAATCGAAAGAAAAAAGTTATTCCACAGAAGCATTCATTATTTTTTGCTCTTTCAGGTGCACTTTATTGCATTTAAATAGATGAAATAGTAAAGATGTGAGAATTCAAGTCGATATTCCATAGGATTAACATTAAGCTGACGAAATAAAAATGGCGGGTAGACGGGAGCCTTAATTCTACTTTTTCCCTGAAATTTTTCAATTTTAGTTTCCTTAATTGATTTCAGTTTATCTTGAAAAATCCAATTTTGGTTTCCTTAATTGATTTTTACTTGCTATAAAATACAAATATTTCTAACTTCTTCACTTGACAAAAAAGTTATTCTTGATTAATTTTTAATTTTTTTTTTTTTTTTCGTTTTTCATACTGCCCTTTTATTATGCTCAAGTTCATAAAATTTATTTATTATAAATAGCTAAGCAACTAGTCTAAACTAATTATTATTTTCTTCTTTGTGAAAAATAAAATTTAAAAATTTTCAATGTATATGTTATAAATTTGTAAGACTTAAAAAGAAATCACTCAATTTTTTTTGTACAATAAATCACGCAAAATTTAACTCATTGTAAAATATTATTAATTCAAATTATTTTAGGAGAGCCGTGTATATCTTATCTTTCTAGCTACCAAAGGATCTATTGTTTTAATTAATAATAAAATGTTTTTGCTAACCAATTTTCAAACTTTTATCACGTTTTTGCGTAAATGATCAATGCCTGCTTTCACCAGTAATGAACTTAATTTTCAAAAAAAATATGCCACAATAAATTTCTTTTTATTTTTTTATTGCATTGAAATAAACATTTTTAAGAATTAAGTATTTTATTTGCCTAACTATTGATGTATTATTTTAAATCATATGTTATCAGAAATCAAGAAATGACTGAAAATGAATAAATATTTTCTGGATTTTACGACACTTATGAGGTAACAATTTTTTACCATTTTTTTCCTAACTACTTCTTTTTAATTTGGTTTTATTCTTGAAATGTTTTGTGATCAAATTATTTTGAAATTAACTTGCAATTATTAGGCAACAAAGGGTTTTTGTAATAGATCATGTAATGTGAAGAACTCAGTTGGGTATTGGTGGTTAAATATCTGGGTCTGCACCTTGATCAAAAATTAACTTACTCCAAACATATTAAACATCTAAAAGATAAATTCTGGAATAAAATATATCTCTGCATCTCTTTAATTGGACGACACTCATCACTTTCTCGCAAAAACAAAGTTTTACTCTACAAGTAGATTTTGCGCCCAGTTATCACCTACGCCTCCCCAGTCTGGGGGGGCTGCTGCCCCGACCTATCTGAAACATATTCAAACCCTACAAAACAAAATTCTTCGAATTATGACAAACGCTCCATGGTACATCAGGAACTCTATCATCCACAATGACCTGAAAATAGAAAAAATTGAGAATTTCACCACTAAACTTTCTCGAAATATCTTTCTAACTATTGAAAATCACCAAAATCCCTTGATCAGAGCACAAACAATATTTACAGAAGTAAACCTAAAACAAAATTTCGCCTACAAAACTACGAAATGGTCTCCATCTCTCAAACCACCGTATATTCAATTTATCAATAAGTGCTAAATCTTTGCTGACAAAAGTTCGCTGATAGCCGATAAAGCATCACTTATCCCCCCCCACACACACACCCGTGGAGGTTGTGCAAATGGTTGCAGATTTACTGTAAACATTTATGCTAAGCCCCCATAGCTTAGACTCAACTATCTTAATTTCTAATTTATTTACCCCCCCCCCTTTTTTTTTCTTTTTAACTTTTATTTCTTAAATTCAAATTCGTAAATCTCTAATTGTTCTTGTTAAATTTTTACCATATGATACACTGAGCAGAAGCGGCAATCTCGCTGGCGCTCGATTGCCATCTAATTTTAGTAGTAGATCATGTAATGTAATATTTTAAACAAACTCTGTTTAATGCATTGCAAATAAAGGACTCTGTTTGGTGGCGAAATCTGTTTCTTTGTAACATATTGCATAAAACAATTTTATTTGCTTTTTTATTTGGGAATTCAGTATGTACATTTAATGAATCTGGCTTTTTTTTATTTTATTTTAATGCTCACATTCATACATTTCTAAATTTTTATTCTTTTGCTCCTTAAATTACATTTTATTTCACACACTTGTTTCATGGGGTGTATTAAGTTATCAGTCTAAACTCTAAATCATAATTTCGGCCCTACTTTGGTTTTTTTTTTTCCGCCAAATCGAGCGATTAGGCCTAACATGGCGACCAGTCAACCCGCTGTTTGGCGAGAAATGACTGGTCGCCAAAAAAACAAATGGCGGCTTTCGGGCATATAGGGAAGTTGTTCCATAATTTCATTCAAAATATGTAATATATAGTACATATTCTGTAATAAAGAAAAATTATTGTTAATACACTTAAGTTACTGACTACAGTGAGCTATATAACTTCTAAGGAATATAGAACATTAAATATATATATAACGTTGTATAAATGTAGCCTTAAGCCATATAGCTCTACGGAGAACCTTAAATATAGCTTACATCTTTACGTATCTACTTAAATAACATTAACTTACGAATTTTCTCTGAATTTGTATTCATATTGTACACATTTTATTCAATAATACAAACTTATATGATGATACCTTTGTCATATTTTATTTTCCGCATAAAACAGCTCTGTAGATTTTTTTTCCTAGCTACTTTCATGTTCTTAACACAAACGTAAAATTACGCGTTGCTTAAAAATTCATTGAATTCTATTTTGTATTATTGCCTTTTCAACTACCACATGTTCTGTTCCTTAAATTATCAACTTGTACAATAATCTTATATAAATTATTCAAAATTGTTTTATACCATCTGTTAAACGTCACAACAAAAACCAGAGTCAAAACTGTAACTTATTTTCAAACATGAATATGTTTCTATGCAGTTAAATATGTTGTCGAATATAGCGTGTTCTTTTTCATTACATTTCTCTAATAATAGAACAGTCGCACAAATGTAAAACGAGATAGAACGATGCAAAATAACGTCATTATGATAATGTTTCTTCTTTTCGAACGAATTTATCTGCCACGGCACTATTATTGATCGAAAACAAACAATATGTTTGATAATTCTCTCTGAAATGCTAGATTCTATTCAATATTTTCCCTAACTTTTCTTCGGAATTATAATAATTAATGTTGTCAGAGGATTTATCGAAAGTTTTAGAGCCGCGTCGCGTTTTTAGAATACATTGTTCCCTGAATAACTAATGCCCGAACCGAATGTACCTGATGATTCGATTAAATAAGCAGTAACTTTTTATTTCTAAAATGGTATTGCTTTAGAATTGAAAAACGAATCTGGAAACTCCAAAAAAAAATTATTGCTTCAATCATTGTTTTCTTTTCCTACATTTTGCTTCAGTTACTAAAATCATTATTTTTTTTTATTTTGTTTTAGAAGCGTTTTTACGGTGTTTTTTCTGGTTAGATTAATTACGTTAATGGATTTTTTTTTCTTTTTTCATGAAAAAAAAGGCTTTGTTTACACGTTGAGTACAACTATCGATTTCTCTTTAATTATCTTAAATTAAATCTTAGATAATAGTATATAATGATAATTTATTTTTAAAAAATATCAATTTTGGTTATGTTCAAGCAAGTTTACTCATTGTTTCAAATATTTGCTAACTGTTGTGAGGTTCAATAATATTTTAATTACTTCCTTCGGGTTTAACTTTATTCCGTTTAATAGATTTCACTCCTTCCAACGAGTCTCAATTTTTCATTTACTGATTATGTTTAAGTAAATATGTTAAAAACGGGAATAAACTTCATTTTTCTATTTAAAACATAATGGAGTTTTAGTTACAGCCGAGAAATTCCATAGATAATGTGAACAGAAAGAAGTTACGCCGAGAATATTGCACTTCTTCCTTTCTCTCTTATCATAGTAAAGACATCGTCAGTTTTTACTTACAGTATGTAAATTGTAGGAGTAACTTTTTTTGTAATTCATCAATTAACTTATATGTATTTATTAATTGTTTATTATTTAATTTTCCACCCTTTTTCTGTTAATTATTTTTCTGTTTTTCACAATAGCTGAAACTTGCGAAGTAGAATCAGATGTAAAACGAGCTTTTTAAACCTTTCACGACGGGTGTGGTACCATTTAAATAAAATTAATTTATATGATTTAAATTTTTATTTATTCAATTTATTTATGATTAATTTAATCAATTTGTTGTTTATTTATTTATTATTTATTTATGTACTATTAAGTTTTATTAATTTATTAATTAATCATTAATTATTAATTAATTTATTTATTTTTAATCATTAATTATTAATTAATTTATTTATTTTTAATCTATTTATTTATTTTAATCTATTTATTTATTTTAATCTATTTATTTATTTATTATTAATTTATTTGTTATTTAATTTATTATTAATAATTGTTTATTATTTAATTTATTATTAATTATTGTTTATTGTTTAATTTATTTATTTATCATTTTAATTCTTTTATTATTAATTTATATATTTATTTAATTTACTATTTTTATTTATTTATTTATTCAATTTATTATTTTTATTTATTTATTTATTCAGTTTATTATTTTAATTTATTTATTTATAAAATTTATTGTTAGTTGACTTTATCATTTATCCAATTTATTGTTGGTCAATTTATTTATTTATCCAAATAACTATTAATTTATTTTTTATTCGTTTATTCAGTTCATTTATTTGTAACTAATTAATTCAATTTATTTATTATAACTTTATTCAATTTGTTATTTATTTATTTATTAAAGTCTCTTTATTAGTCAGTTGTTTAATAGATTCTAATGCATGGATATTAAATTTTTATGCGAAATTTAAGTAAATTTAATGTGTGCGAATTTTTTTCGAAAAGTTTAGCAGCGCGAAATTCCTGTCCCATAAAACAGTGCATTATGATAACACGCCATCCAGAGAGAGAGATTCGTGACTGAGAGACCCGAAGCGAAAGGGTTAAAAGATTTATTCCGAAAAACACCTTACCATATTTAGACCGATATTATATTTCTATGTACCCTCTAAACCCCTCTCCAAGCAAAATTATTTCACTTTTTGCTAGACACTGGTTTTAGTCCATATATTTAATTTTATTAAACTGCTTTTCTTATGTTTTTAAAATGTTTTTACGTATTTCACTTGGTGTGTGTGCGTGTGCCATCAAATTTTTGATCGTTAATTTAACCAACTTCCCATCAAGCTAGAGCTCTAAGCCCTTGGGAATCGTTCTTACTCACCTAACAATGCAATATTTAGATATTTGCAACAAGGTTTAACTAATATTTTCTTAAATAATGCAGTTTAGCCCAACCACTTGGAGCAATTTCAAAAATTAGCACCAAACTTGGCGTGGTTTTTTTTTTTTTTTTTTTTGGCTGAACGTTAAGTCTGTAAAACTAACCAGGGTAGCCACATTTGGCAAAATACCGCCAAATAATTCTAGTTGCCAAAGGTTCTCTTGGGTTAAACTGCATTCCAACCATTAAATTTACCGGGTGAATTAAATAATTTTAGTTAGTTTTAACGTTTTTATGCATTTCACTTGGTGTGTGTATCAATGTGTCATCAAATTTTCTATCATTAATTTAACCAACTTTCCATCAAGCTAGAGCTCTGAAATTTCGGGAACCGTTCTTACTTGCCTAACAATGCAATATTTAGATATTTGCGACCAGTTTTAACTAATATTTCAATAATTTTCTTTAATAAACTTTGCCACCATATAAAAACGTTGTTTTTAAAAACTTTGGTTTTTATCTCGAATTTTATTTACCTATGAAGATCAACTTAATTACAAGCACAGATAAAGTAATTAAAATAGTCACACAAATACAGACCCTGAATGTATTCAATCACTTTTCAAAACCTTATTTTTTGTTTCACTATAAAGGGGAATG
>BMAW01105893.1:164145-184959 GCA_019974015.1 Nephila pilipes | reverse complement strand
GTCTATACTAGTTTCACTGTCACCACAAAGATACAAACAGCTTCATAAAATATCAATTATTGAGTAAGGATACAATAGCAAATTAACAACAGAGATCCTTCAATCATACAGCGTCGGGTTCCTAGGTCCCTGCCGGACCGCACCAGGCCGCAGGCTAAGATGCACTCTTTTGGTTTTCAGGATCATTTCAGGTGGCGCAGCAGTTCAGAGCATCCACCGCGATCAACATGGTGAACATGATGGTTTCCAGAGCTGTACAGTTGTTATGATATGATTAGATGTGCAGTTTGATCGTTAAAAGGTGATCGAACATAGTGCTCTGAAATGAGATCTTCAAAATAATTGGCCGATATTTCACTGGATAATTGGGTTTGTTTTTGTCACCCTGATTTCCTTTCTTGGAGCAACAATTCTGTCTTTGGGTTGGCTTTGTTTCTTGTCGGCGATAAATAAATGGTATATGGAGACAAAGATGTCAAACGGTTGTTTTAACTTTAAATGAGTTTATCGTTTCAATATGTAACGATTAGGATAGGTTATAAAATGATTCAATCGTTATTAAAAGAATCTTGGACCAATATTTTAAAACCACCTCACCCTTTGGTGCTTATCAAAGGGTTCATGACACTCTCATTTTCCTTTCGGCTCGTTTTCCTTTCCAGATCAGCAACGTCCTCTGAAAATCTGAAACTTGATATTTGGATCTTTGTTTTGAATGTTGTCAGAAATACTCTCGATTCTGGTTGATGTGCTTTGGTCTTTAGAAATTTCTCACTGTTAAAGCAGTTCCTGGTTGATTCCTGGCTTCTGTCTTCCTTGTTTCAGTTTCTTCTGAAGGATACATTCAAAATGCTAGACTGGGAGACACTCTATGGATAACCATTGTCTTCTGCTGGTTAGAAAATACTTTGACAACTTCAATTAGTTGAAGAATGACACCATCTCGGCACTTTGGATAAAATCATTAAAGAAAATAATTGATGTTTTCAGTTGAGTTCCAGGGCGACCTAGTGACACTCTTAACAGCTTTTCGTATTTTCCATTTTGTGGGATCCTCTAGGACTGCATGGAAAAATAGACAAAAACTGTTGGATATTAAGAACCACATTGTCTGAAAATTGGTTCGCGTAATCAATAATTTTGCCCGGGATATAATGAGTGAGGCAGGCGGATATGGTTGGATGGATCTTATCAAGGACACCCGTCAGATCTCACTCTTATTTTTGGAATAATTAAAGAGATCATGCTCCCAATCCTCTGCTCTCCAGATATAAACCCAGATATTGTACGGCAGGCCTCTGGAGAAAATCGGAAATCTAAAAACAGAGATAAGTCATCAAGGTTTTCCTGTTTCTTCCCACCTAGCAGTTGAATTGGCCGGCTTCAGACTTGCTACGGGCCATGACCATCCTGAGCACCACTTATGTAGGAATTGGAGCTCCCGGCACAGATATTTTTGTCCTCTTTGCTACCATGGCGTGATGTGACTGGGAGCACGCTTCAGCTTATGCCCACCAGATACTCAATGTTTTTATCACTAATTCATCATCTTTGTGTTACTGATAACGTTTTTGCTGACTGCTTGTATAGTTCTTATGTGTCCCAGGCTGCTCGTCATGACCGAAAGGTCGGAGGCAGACATAAGTTAAAAACTTTAGTTGCCTCCTCTATTGATGGTTTCATTTTGAAATAAATAACCATTCATTTCTTTGTCTTTTGCAAAATTAAATTTTATATGAAATCTGAATAATTTGAATAGTTTTAGGAAAGTATGGATTGTATATAGTTAATGCAGTATAAATTCAAAGTCATTTGTTATTTGTTGGCCTTACTTAATAAATAAAAATATCTCAATGCCTTGTTCTAGTTTCATTTACAAATTTTCATACGATGTATAACTTAAAAATAATTTAATAATTTCTTAAAATAAGTAAGTAATTTCATCTGATTTATCTCTCCATTTTATATTTTCACTGTTTAGTAACTACTCCTAAGTTCTCGACAATTAAATCAGTCTTAATAGGCCGTTAATTTCTGATTGAAACAATTTTTATTGAATCATGTTCCATATTTCGTTCCCATTGAGTGTCAAATAAAATTTCAGCCTTGTGTTGAAATGGAAAATTCGACAGCCATTTATTAGGAACAAGTAAATTAGTGCTTCCATTTTTCTGTTTGCTGTTAAAACAGACGATACTTCGTTGATTCCGTATATCATTTATGAGAGTTAATAGAACGTTCGAAATCAGATCTTATAATTGTAACAAACATGTGCCATGACACAGAAAAAGGTCTTTATTATGTGCTGTTTGTAGAAGGGTAACACCGATCATCAGAATCAAATGAAATTCGCGGCAAATGTCAATTATAGGATATTAACAAGTAATAAAGTTTCAGAGCCATCGCGTGCGCAGCATACATACCACCAATTGATGCTGAAGCGTATAAATAAAGTGCTGTGGGACGTTGAAAAAGTCTGATTATTTGTTAGTGGCAAACGTTTGAGTGAGACATGCCTCACGACGGAAGAACTCAGAAATTCAAACAACTTACGGAGTTTGAACGAGGAGGATAATCGGCCTTCGAGGAGGATTTTCCTCGCGCAACTCATGCAGCGGAACAGTTCCACTGATGATGCGAGTTTGGAAGCAGTGGACCGACGAGCACCGGGTAACTCGAAAACCAGGCACTGGACGACAGAAGGTGACGTCAGAGCGCGATGGTCGACACCTGCTCCGGCGGTGAATGATCATACAGCTTCCTCCAGGCAGCTGGCAGCACGGTTGGTCCTACTGCTACAGGTGTACAATTCTCTTCGTCAGTTCGTCGTCGTCTGCTGCGCCGTGGTTGCGTGTAGGGTGCGCTTTATGCAAGTTCCCCTCACGGCGGGCTCATCGACGGCTGCGTCGGCAGTGAATGTGAGCACAGAGACAGGCGAGCTGATTAACAAGTTGTCTTTTCTGAATGAATCTGCTTCAATTTGTGGACCCATGATGGCCGTGTTCGTGACGTTATGCCGGTCAACTGCCTTCCTGAGTGTGACTATTGAACGACATAGTGGTCGAACACCGTTATGGTCTGGGGTGCGATTTCGTATGGACCTGATCCAATTTTTAGCATACGAATTGAGGTAATCTCAATAGCAGGTACGTCCGTGGTGCTGGCCCGAAGTCGTTCGCTTTCCTTCAAGGCATCCCTGGAGTATCTTTCAGCGGAGGTCATGCACGCGCCACGCCGTGCGCGGACTGTTCGAGACTTCTGTTCAGCACAGCGCAGCCACCTGCTTCATGGCCTGCTTATTCACCGGATATGTCGCCTGTGAGCACGTGTGGAATATGGTTGGTCGGCGTCGCTCCGTGATCCGCGTCCTGCAGTTTCAAAGACGGTGGTTGCGCACAAACGATATGGAATTCTCTTCCTCAAGCAGATGTTAACATCGTGACTCCATGCACGTCGTACTAGCACTTATTGCAGCGCATGGTGGCTGCACCAAATACTGATTTCGGACGCTTAATTTGTTTCTTTGTTTTGAAAATTAATCATTTATTTGTATCAGTATTAAGTCATGCTGCATTAAAATTTCATTTGATTCTGATGGTTAATGGTGTTTACTTTCTACAAACAGCAGTATATTTCCTCAGAACGTCTTTTTAATATAATATATTCTTACATGTGCTCAAAATCTAATAAGTAATTCATCTGTACAAGAATGTGGTTATTTTCAATACAAGTGATTTGATTTTAATAAACACTCATAAGATTTAGGTATCAGATTGCAATATTTCTTCGAAAATTATGAAAATTTGAAACATAAAATTTTAATTCTCAATCAATTTTTAATTGATTATTCAATATAAATAATATCTTCTCCTTATTTCTCAGTAAATTTTAAGATGTAAATGAATTTCATTAGTGCAAGATACGGCATCTAAGGGTATGTACATGAAGCTTACACAAATTTGAATATAACTTTGTTGAACAGTAATTACTCATGCACAGCTACTTATATACATTCATTTTTACATAAACGGATACTTTAGTACAAATTCATATATAAGCTCTGAAACTATTGCAGTTTAACGGGAAAAGGGGATCATTTAAACTATATAAATACATTTTCCTTGTTTGACGTCATAACTATTTTATATTTTTAAATTATAAGAATGCTGCAAGAAAAACAATAAATATATTACAATGAATAACTTATAAAGTTGAGCTATTTCGCTATCAGAAATTGTGTTCAACTATAACTTTGAGGCTCATGTATGCCAGTTATTGTGATTCGTAGACATATTTTTGTCAAATTTAAACCTTTGCATTATTGGAATGTAAAGTGATCATGCTAAATAGAAAATTATTGAAATGATATTTTTCTTCTGTTTTCAAAATACTTTTTAAAAATGTCTCAAGACCTTTAAATCATTTTGTCCACTTGGTGGGACCATGGTCACTGGTGTATGGTTTTCGTCGAGATATTGGTTCAAATCTTACTAGAGATCAGCATGGTAGCTGATGCTGGTGCACGTTAATTCTGTCCGAGGCCAAAGTCCGCCCGTTGTGATGTGGAAGTTAGGAATAGGCCAGCTCAGATATCGGCACTTGTCATAGGCCGAGGTTCAAATTACAGTCCATCGCCAACAGCCCTTGTGGTGACACTTCTAGGACAGGGGATATTGTCAAACCAAACAAACCTAATTAAACACGGCAAATATTTTCAAAGTGTAATTTTACGTCACCGCTCGATATTTCTCACTCTTTTTCAGTTAATTCATTATATTCAAATAAATACAACCTAATTTCAAATGGTTTTAAAAATGAGTTTTAAGGCTTAGTTACTTTTTCTCATGCAAAGTCTCTCCCAAAACCGGAATTACAGTTACGAGCCAGAAACAAAGCCAAAGGCCTGTTACTTGAAACATTCTAATGAAACGAAGCAACTCGGTAATGAACCATAGAATAAAAGTAGACGCTGTCAGGAATAATAGGATTATCGTTGTTGACAGTAAATCGAATTTCTAAGAATATGACACTGTTTGGCTTACATGACATATCCTACCAATCAAATCACTTCGACTTTGCGGGAAATGAAAATGTCATTCTACATGATTCTTAGAATCATTTGTGGATGTGGTGGCGACATCAATGTCGCCAACGATTATATCTAATCTTTCACAGAGGCCACTGTGATTGTTCACCTTTAATTAATGCATTTAATTTCTTTATAGTTTTCTGACGTGGAACATCAATCATCATTTCATTAGTTCTCTTTGTTTTGTTTGTTGTAAATTTTATCAGTATTCTTCTTTACCATAGCTGGATTCTTTTAATGGACGGAAGTCATATTTTATGGAGTTGAGGAACTTTATTTATTATTGTGAAACATACGAAATTTACGATAATAATTTCTTTTTATTTCAATCTTTAAATTATTAAATCATATTATAATATATTTAACATTATTTCATATTAAGTAAAAATCGGATATTCAATAAATACAATTAACAATATCTGTCTTCATGGACAAAAATTCAAATGACTCATTTTAGTAATTTTTACTTATGATGTTATAAATTTGAATATTTAAGGCATGATTATTTGGTAACCAATATCACTGATGCTTTTTCCCATTATAATGTTTAAATGTTGGAATACGTAATCTTTCCCTCCGTGATGTTGTCGTTGCAGTAGTCTCCCCTAAAATGCTACATATCTTTCTTTCAGGTATGTTTTTATAATTCTGTTATTAGTACTCGAGATATAATTTCACCTTTTTTAATTCTCAAAGATACCATTCCTATAAGTTTATGGGAGGGACCTAGATTTTTATCAAAATATTGAATAAAAACAGAAAAAAGCTTTACTGCACAGAAATTCGATCTCTTAGTATATATTTCCATAAATGGAATACTTTTAATGCTTCTAAAGTTATAGGAAATAATTAGGTTCGAGAATATTGTTGTCAATAGCCTTCGTTTTGATATAATCAGAAGAAATGTTTGGCGCAATTTTAGAATCTGGCGTTACGTATATATATAATTATATAAGTATATATTCTCTTGTGTCTCTTGATAAATAATGATAAATAATCGCATATATAACGAGGATGGTGTATTGCAGTAAGAAAGGCCTTTAGCAGCCAATATTTGCGCTTCTAGTTATGAATGTTGCTTTACAATAAATGAATAAATTTTTCTTTTAACTGCCGGCCTCTTGTATTCTAATTTTATGAATACTGAATGTAAGATGTTGTGATGAGCGTTGTTTAAGAAACCTACCTGCTTTTTTGTATTACGCATTCTTTTTTTGTATTTCATGATAATATAAGTTTTCTGAAAATTTTCTGGACAGGGGTTAAAAAATAAATCTAACTACATTTGTATAATTTACAAAATTTTAAAAATAGGAACTTAAAATTTTTTAAAAGCAAATGTTTTGACTATTTTCTCTTCTTCTTTTCATTAGTTAAGTATTGCGTAATGATATCAATGTATCACAATATGCACCACAATATCCATGCCAAAATAACAATTTAAACCAAATTGTAACAAAGTAGAGCTTGTTTAAACTCTTACTTTTGACCTTAATATTCCTGATCGCTGAAAACAAGGGGGGGGGGATAAAAATAAATAAACGAAAAATTTAAGACTTTTCGTATATATTCATCTAGCGAATGAGAAAAGGGGATCGCGAACATTTTTAAAAATATGGAAAAGATTCGCGATTAAAAAAAGGTTAAAAGTCCCTGCACTATACCAATGCTCAATTTAGTATTGATAAGTTAATAATTAAATAAAAACTAAAATAAATTTAAAATAAATTGTTATTTAGATATATTTTGCTTCTATTTTTAAGTACTCCGTTTCAACCATCGCTATCTCAAAAGTTTCACTTCAGGTTTTGTTTATTTAACTCAAATTAATGATCATGGAACGATGCATTTTATGAAACCTATATCATTTCTTCAACAACCTTCGTATGTAAGATTGCTGCATATTTTGTGATAGGTTGGAATTATTCTTCAACTATCTTATGGTACCAAGTTTTACTCCTCTTTCATCGACTTATTTAACGGATATACAAATTTACGAATATCTAACAACTTCAGATCAATTGTCTGATAACAACCAAAATACTGTAAGCAGCGGCGTTAATTCAAGTTTTATGACCAACGAAAACAAGGAAACTTCATCATAAACTGAAATGCAGACATAAAATTTCGTTCACTTAATGTAAAATGTAAAAAAAAAACATGAAATATTCTTAAGGGAAAAAAAAGCTTTTTGCATCCATCCTACATCATTCAGTCTTAAAAGTAGTTCCATCAAATTTACCAAGTTAAGGAAAGGCGGTTGTCATGGCGACAAGCAAAATATCAGTGAAAATGACTACTTTTCTACCATGAATGAATTAAGTTAAAGGCTTTAAATAAATTCAAAATCATAAAAAGTGATGAAATCGTGAAGTAGTTTGTTTGTTAACTGAAAGAAAAACCTTAAGATTTCAAGAAAAAAAGCTTGAATTACAAAAAACTATTTTACCAAGTATTCTGAAACGTAATCGTAAGAAATAAAGTACATGAATTATTGTTTTTCATTCCTCCAATATACATGCTTAAAACTGCTTTATAACATGCAAGCCATCAAGAGATCAAAAATGAAAGTATAGCAATTTTCACCATACTTAGAAAAATACTCTGCAGTACGTACGCCATTTAAGCCACAATTCAGTTGTAATTTCAGAACAGTTTCAATTTTCCCCTGTTGTACACGCCACTGGATAGCGGTTTCTTGTGTCGAAAGAGCCATGTTTTTTTTTTATTTTTTTGTATCAGAGAGAGAACGGTGAATCAACGAGTAGGATGGAAGGCCGTCCGCCAATAAGTGTTGTTTGTGAAAAGAAGTGATTTTTGCATTCTAAAGGCCTCTTCAACCCCAATATCTAAATATCGATATGATTGATGAAGTAATGAAAGGTTTGATCAAGCATACATATAAAATAAATATACCCAAGAAATATAATTGCCGAGATTATCTCGTAATTAGTACTCAATTTCTATCATTAATAACAAATATTTGGCAATTTTGTCAGTATAGTGCTCACGATATTTCAAAACGTACTTGTTTTGACGACAAATTTTCATTACTAAGGAAGACTGTTGTTACCACGGCGCCTAGACGAAACTAACATTTATTGATTGTTTATCTTTGATTGTTGCTGCTTCCTTTTACGTCAATTTGTCACCAGCTACGAGACCTTTATCCTCATCACAAACATCGTAAAAACCAATCAACAATCAAAACAATGTTTTGATTGTTGATTGGTGAATCCGAAGAATCTACTCCAAGAAACACGCATACGATTCGTGGGGCTTTATACTCATGGAGTTCTTAGAAAAAATTAAACTATCTCTGGACAATGGTATAGTAAGTTACCACATTCCCATTTCCCACTCCTGATGACGACTTTTTCGGATTGCCCTCATATAACACCAAATATCGAGTACTTATATACACAATATTAACGAGTTTATCTTGTCTTAAGGTAATTCTCTGAAATGTGATGGTTGGATCTGGAATACTAGTATAAACACACATCCCATTCCAAAGTATGGAATAGTATCAATTATATTACATTCAATTGATGTGCTTATTTGTTTCTTTCCTTCAACTTTGCTATGATTTTAATGTGGCTTGATTTTTAAATAGTGTGAAATTATTATTAATTGTTCTTGGCAATAGTGTTTTAAATTGATTCCCGTTTGATGTATGGAAGTATGTTTTTGGCTCTTTTTCATTCGAAGTTTTTGCTTTTGATAATATTTGTAATTAGAATCCGGTTATCCTTTTAACTATTTGGTTCTTCTTTTCATTAAAAATATTTTAATTTTATATATGAGCCCTCAAAAACTGTATTTCATTCAAGATTATTTATGTATTTTATAAACGGGTATTATGCAAATACATAAACTCTATCATTCCGAGTTTCCGATTTACCGAAGAAGACAAATTAGAGACTTAGAAAAACAATTGGACCAATGCAGTATTAAGAATAAAGTTAAAAAATTCCAAGTAGAATGCATTGCTTAAACTTATTATATTTACTATTTCTATTTATGTGTACTTAAAACAATCTTTTAATCCGGTAGAATAAAAAATGGTTATTTGAAAATAATTGGCTTTCAAGTCAAAGTATTGCGTACTTAAAGAAATCGATTTCGGATCCATTGAATTTGAAATAAGCTAGAACCGCAGGCAGATCCATAAGATTTCCGGTTAACTGGCGGCATTTTTTTTTTCTACATTGCAATTAACGTCCTTCTTTTTTCCAAAAACTCCCTATCTGTCTGATAAAATGGCATAACAATCGATTATCTGTCTTGATGATGCGAAGAAGAAATAGAAGAATCGATTAACTGTTCAAAAATACATCGATGAAGCAATGGGAAATAACATACCGTAACCTGTGGATTACAAGTTCCAGTGTTGTTGCATCAAAATAAAATAGTTTGCCAGTTTTAAAGAAAACTACAGATAGTGAAGTTTTCTAACTAGAAATATATAAAGTGTTAAAAAACATTTTAAAAATGTTACCAGTTTATGTGCATTCCCATTCAAATGAAAATTTTACTTTAAAAAGGAATGTAGTGTATAACTATTACTTTCATGCATAAATTGATACATATGTTTCTTACCTAAATTTCCATGGATGTCAATGGGTTTTCCAATAGTTTTGGTGGGGAAACAGAAGAAGAATAATTTTTCATTTTACTTTTTTGTAAGCTGTAATAATAAAAAAAAAACTTTTAAAAGCAACCTATGGTACTACTACAAGTGGATAGATATGAGAAATAATTTACATTTGTTGTTTCATATCAGTTCCTATTAGTAACATTGTCTCAATATGAGCCTTGTGGTATTCAATATTAATTTGAAAAAAATTAATATACAAATACACATACCATGTACACCATGTTTGTGGTTTTCATACTCGTGGTGATTAAAACATGAAAAGTATTGTTATTTTGGTTTTCTTTTTTGTGTTTTTAATAACATTTTGCTTTATTGTTTCTAAAGTTTTTGTTTTTAAGGATTTATTTGGGCTTGTATTATTCTTTTTCCTTAATTTATTTTTATATTTTTACGTTCGCTTTTAGAATCTTTTCAATTCTATTTTTGCTTTTATTAACCATTATTATAATAATATGTTTTGTTGATAGGAATAGTTTGTACGATGATTCTAGAATGATCCAATATAAAATCTAAAGCATGTTACAAATTTTAAAAAATAATTTTTCATATTTTTTTGTTTTTTATTCAAATTTTTGTTTTTGTTTTTTTATGTTTTTGAATTACTACAACTTTTTTTATGCTTCTGTTTTTTGTTTATTTATTTTTTGTTTATTTTATTTTATTTTGAATTCATAATTCTTCTCTTATATAGTTAAAATTGAATAATGTATTATCACTCCCTTTTCAATTTGATAATTTTATCTGAATATTTTTGGCTCGGTTTATTTCTTAATAATTCATTTATGATTCTTACAGTTTATTTTAATGTTGATTTTTGATTGATTCTTTTAAAAAATGTTATTCGATTAAATGTAAATTTTAAATTGTGTGTGTGTGTGTGTGTGTGTGTGATTAACGTAAGTAACGTAATATTTTACCCAAGTGGAACATTGATGTAAATACGGGATTATAAAATCAAAGCAAAAGGATCATTTATTGTAAGGAAAATTACAAATGAAAGGAGATTTTAGTACCCTGTTGGGACACCTCTAGCCTGATGTGACAATGTCGGGCATTGAGGCATACATGTCCCATCTGATATCCTACGATATCTTGTTCCACAGTTGCAGTAAACACGCCTGTAATTCGGTCAAACTCATAGGCTTCCCAACCAACCTTAATGATCCCAAACATTATCTATCGGTGTCAAATCTGGGGATCGAGCAGGCCAGAGGAGGGTGGAAATATAGCGGAGGCAGTCCTGTGAAACCCTAGCTGTGAGAGAACGAGCACTGTCCTGTTGAAAAATGGCTCCTGGAAGCCCTGCCATGAGTGGCAACACATGTGGCTGAAAAATGCCACGAACGTACCTCTGGGCTTTCATAGTGACGTGGATCAATATTAGGGGTGACCATGTGTCGTATGCGATGGCACTCAATACTATCACACCAGTTGGGGGAGCGATGTGCCGCTAAATAGCGAAGGTAAGATTAAGACGTTCACTGCAGGGCCTACATGCACGTACACGATTGTTATCACTGCCCAAATTGAACCTGAATTCGTCACTAAAGACGATCTGATTCCATTCGGTTGCAATCACTCCCAACGGAGTTAATGGTGTATCTGTGTCAATGGCCATTACATGTAATGGGCGCCGCGATAGCAACTGTCCTTCAGTCTGGCTCGTTGCGATGGTACAAACAGAAACAGAGACCCTTAGTGAAAATGCTGCCTGTGTATAGATGATGGACAATGAGAAAATTGGCGCTATGCGTGTATGTCGTATGATTGGACAATCTTCTCGACTATTGGTCTGTCGAGGGGTTCCTGAGCCTAGTCACAGTTCAAAAAACCTCTCTCTTGTCCACTGGTCCCAACACCTCACAGTAAAGTCAGAACGTCCTAGGTGGCGAGCTACTCACCGAACTCACTACCCGTTTTCAATTATCCCTATGATTCTTCCCTCTCGAACTCTGACAGCTGCTCATATTGTCTCCGATGGTGGCGTAATGGCAGGTCTAGTTAAAAAGCGTCCCTCTGCAAAAGATTAAATACATGTAAACTAGCTCTGTTTACCTGATTTATAATCCAAAGCGAACGAAGTTAAACTACATCTGGAGACATTACACAATTTGCAATCACGCTGCATTTCTAATCATTTATATATCTTTTTGACACGTTCCTTCATGCCAAGTTAGGTAGTAATCCCACTCTTACTTCTTGGTACGCAAATTTTTAATGCAATGATGAGCACACGTGTGTGTGTGTGTGTGTGTGTGTGTGTGTGTGTGTAACGATCCTGACGACTAAATGTAACGTATTTACTTTAACGTTTGTTCAATATTAATGAATCATTCCATACATGGCCGAAATACTTTTATTTCCATATTATAGCAGACTTTAGTCGGACTCCGGCCACCAAAGACCGAAGCGAAATTACCATTCAATTCTCAGATGATCATCAGAGAGAGAGGACAAGCGTAAGAGAACAACAGTAAGGTAATGAGAAGAGTATAAGAAGACAGCGTTTTTCGCTGTGTTTTGCGATTTATATGAGGGAAAATGCGATTAAACGTCAGAGTCCAGAATGGAGGGACTTCCAGGGAAGATAAGTATAGACCTAAAGTCTGGTAGGGATCATCCCTACAGGTTTGTTCCGATGGGTAGAGAGCATTGTCAGCAATTTATTGGAACGTGCGATTGAATTAATTAAAAAGAATAAGGAATTGTATCAGGAAATACGAATGAACATTATCGTTTAAAGGAGAGAATGGGCAAATTTAGTGAATTAAATTATTTAAGTGAAAAATTAATGGGAATTAAGTTAAATCGTTATATATATATATATATATATATATATATATATATATATATATATTCAAGTATAATGAATAGGATTGATGAGATATAAGGAATAGAACTGCGCAAAATTAAATAGGGAGAGATAGTGGTAAAAGAAAGTGATCGGAATTTATCAATGAAGTAGAATCGTGCCTATTCTGATAAGAGTACGGGGGTATAAGGTTCAAAGTATCTGAATATGGTTAGCGTATCAGACCCTCCTTTTTTTAAGTATTACTGCTGACTTGGACCCGATAATCAGCAATAGAGAGAGTAAGGGTTTTATCAACAGATATCCCTACACACGCCCCTACAGTTTTCAATGTTGAATATTCGTAGTACTGAATAAAATAATTTGGTCTGAGCTTTCTGGTTTTCTATTCGTTTGACAATTAATTAGTGGCTATTTAAATAATGACTGATGATGGTGAGTTTAATGAAAGTAAATAATCCCGGGGCGCTACTAAGATTCGATTGGAATTGTTCAGCATGGTATTTTAATTTTTCTTTTGGACTGCGGGAAATTGCATAATGTAACTAATGTGAATGTTCTCTATATTGCGCTACATTCTTTTAGTTTCTTTGTGGCGGAAATTAAATACTATTAGTTCAGAAGAAATGAAAATGATATCTTATTATTTGAAAATCGAGTTAACAACTCTCCCATTTTCTTTCACTCTTACTTAATAATTTCATCAAAGGTGAAATTATTGACATCTTAAAAGAAAATATAGCACTACACTTTGTTATCATAAATATTTTTAATCAATTCGGTTTTGAGAAATAGTATTGGGGTTGGGGGTAATTATTAAGATGTATAGGCTCTATATGTATGTAGGAATGTTAATTGATTAAGTTGACTGAGAGCTTGTAGATGGCAGCACGGCGAAGATAAGAAATTCACGTGACCAACGAGTGAACAGTGACAACCGATGATAGTAGATGTAAAGATTGTTATCAGGGGAGGAAGGATGTAATACCTAGTGGGTTTAATTGTTTATTAACGTCGCTCTTGTAAGCAACACGAATAGAATTATAATAATATATTGTTCTATATACTGGCAATGGACCTCGTAAATTCGAATCTCGGTTAAGTAGCGATGTGGACACCTGTGCTATCTCATCTCTCTTAAGACTCAATGAAGCAATGCCAGCAACGGGTTCACGACCTCGGGCACTAGACTACCACACCCACTGGTACCTGAACAGGAGATGTTATGTTAAGATGTTGGTATATTATTGCTATATTTTCCTTGTATGAGGGAATCGTCTTAATAATATATGCGTGTATATATCATTATTGTTTTGTGCTTGACTCTTCAATTATCCCCAAAAATGGGGACTCCTGAAGCGTAATTCCAGACAAACTGTTAAGGAGAGCAAATCCCTTTTTTCTAGTTTATCCAATCTGTGTTGAAATGGGTAATTAAGTATTTCTTCCATATTTAAATCATATAGGTACACGCAGTTAATTTTTTTTTCAACCTCTGAAATGAATAATTCAGAAAGGCAGTTTGATAATGTCATTATTTTACATTTATTGACGAATTATACGTAAAATTTATGTTACGCCTACAATATATACATATTTGGAAAAATGACTCATAAATTCTTAGAAATAAGATTTATCGAACCCTTCAACTCCGCCCAAAAACAAAAACCAAGGAAGAAAAAGAAAAAAAACAGGAACACTTTTCGAAAGAACTTACCTACTTCCAAATGCTGAAAATAAATCTAGACATGAAAATTCGATCAATACGTATGACTTGTGACTGAAATTTCTGCTATATTACGGTATTTCCCTAGTAAGGGAAACGAGAGACGATGGAAAACGTGATACAATGTAGGATTTGCGATTTGCAGTTCCTCACGAAATGCGTAGCGTGTTGAGGTATTCTTGCATTTATTATTCTTTGCTCTGCCGAACACATTTCAAAGCCGCAGACAGAGAGAAAATTTTATTTTACTGCTTACGAGGAGATAAAGTTGCAGTGAAAGCCAATATCTTTTGAGCTGGCAATCTTCTAACTTTCCGGCTGAAATGGAAGTGTTAAAACGTATGCCAATATTCTTTACGACAGTCGTGTGTACCTTATGACCACGTCGTCTTCGGTGCAAGGGATGAGGATACAAACTTCATTTTACAAAAGTGTCTGTAGGTGCTATATTTGATTTACCTTTCTTATTTCCCCATATAAATATATGCTTCTTCGTGTTCTAAAACAAAATGCATCTGAAGTCATTCAGTTGTGAGTTATTCTGTCGACACTAATAGACATAATTTAAAAGATATGTAAAAGTTCAAATGTTACTGAGTTCTGTTAAATTATATTAGTGTCTTAAAATTTTAAATATTTATAAACGTTTGTGACGTAATCCTATTACCTGACATGTCTTCCATCTTAAATGCTACTCTAATCTGAAATCTAAATTTCAACTTAAGTTCAAGCATAGATAGAGTAAATAAAATAGTCACAAGCCATCAGTTCAGAAATAAAGTCAGTTACGTTTCCAAATAGAATTTATTATTTCTCCAATAAGAAGAATATCCTCAAACAGTTTCAAGTCCCTTGAGGCGAGAGCTAACAACTTTTATAATATATAAAAAAATACACTTACTGGAATATCATGTGAGTAATTCTTCCAAACAGAAAATTAACCAAACAGCGTCGGGTCCTATTCCCAACAAATCATGTAGTCAAGCAAGAAACTCCCGCGACTTCACACGAGCTCTCTTCCTATTTCCATAACCTCTTTTCAATTCAATTATCAGACACTTTTATACGACTTGGTAATATCTGCTCTCTCCGTTTCGAAAGTTTATTTAATTTGCATAACTGTGTTTCATTTGGTTGAAAAAAATTTGGAAACTTAAATGTAATGTCAGAGAGCAACCTCAATTGTTAGCTGAGAGAAATTTCAAGAATTGCCCACGTTATAAGTTTGACAGAAGAAGATGTAAAGAATAAAACTTTGTAAAACATCCCTCTATTACTACCTTATATTTTCCTTTTTAACATATGAAGTAAAAGTCCAATGAATAGAAATTCGTACACAGAAAATAACGAAGTTATGTTAATTAGTTCTACGAATAATCGATGTTTAACCTCTAATGAACTCTATCAGTGGCAATAGTCCCTATACGCGTCTGATATAACGTTTAATATTATGTAAGTAGTTTTTCTTTTTACTAAATCTATCGGGTTTGAGTGCTTAAAAGATTTACAGCTGAGGATCCGAATTCATGATCCGAAGTATATCCTTCCCGGCCACGATCTGTTAGCTTCTAAAGCTTGACAATTCAGTCCCTATTTCTTCGTGTATAAAATCAGAGCTCCAATCTCTAAGACTAACTTCTTGCCAATCTTAATATTATACTCTTCGTTGCCAATAAATGCAATTTATCAAATCTATTCACTTCTCTTAATTAATTTTAATCTAACCTACCTAAATTAAAATTTAATTCCATTAAATTTATTTATAGTCAAAATGTTAATTGAAGGGGGAAGCCCGAAAGAGATTACACTGTAATTTGTGTAAATGATGTGTATACGAGAGTGGTTTAAGAAATATCAACGCGTTAAGAATGGGAAATGGAGTATCAAGAATTAAAAATAATAATTGGGTTACATGATAGTAGAGTGTTCAGTGGCCATTGTACCTTTTTTTTTTTTGACAAGTCTAAGAATATGGAATTTTTCACATCCAAAAATTAGTCGCAATAGCCTTCAGAACTTTTCCAGCTGATGAGATCATCTTCGCCTGGTTGAATCAGATTGTTTGGAAGCAAACCCTTTTGTTAATTGTTGCTTGATTTCCGGTGTATAATGCATCCAGGTTTCATCGATGGTGACAATTCGACGCAGAACCATGGAGACATCTCAACGCAGGATCAATCAAAACTAACCTATAAATCAGAATCATATTTGTTTCTGCGTCGCTTAATAGACAGCAGTACACAAAGGTTACACCAACTGGCTTTAGAACACCCTCTGTCTTTAAAAACAGATGTCGTTGTTCTTCTAACCTACATCCCGTCTCGCAGTGTGTATTGAAATCAAAGTTAGTTTTGGTTTTATTAACGTCGCACTAGAAGCAACACGAGGGCTGTCGGAGACCGACCTCGTCATTTTGAACCTCGGTCAAGTGACGAGGATGACATCTGAGCTGGCATCACCCCTCCTAACCACCACACCACTCCAATGGAGGGGGGACTTTCGGCCTCGACAGATTTAACGAGCAACAGTCCCTGTGACACGGCTGGTCTTTAGAGGCCTCAAGGCTGAAGCCCGCGATTCGACGAAAACCACCGACCGTGAGTCCGGGACCATGACCACTAGACTACCGCGGACACAATCATATTAAAATAGGCTAATTGTAGGAGCTTTAGTCGTTTACGGAACATTAACTCTTAAAGTAATGCGTAATATTAAAATATTCTTCAGATTTATTCTAAGAGTTGTTCAAAGATATTAACTAGACCCCATCTAGTTGATATCTAGATGGAGTCTAGTTGATGTAAGATTTATAATTGCAATATATTTAACCTTTACACTTACTTAATTTTAAATAATAATAATAATTCCCTAGATCAAGGTTAATTATTACTTAAGTGGTAATCTCATTCCGTTTTCAAAAATAAATAGTGTGTTTGAGGCTCTTGTTCCGTTTTTAATTCTAAAAAAAGAAAGAAAAAAAAACATCCTCAATCCTATAGAAAATATTTATATTAAAATCAAAAGTTTTGATTATTTTGGATGTATTTTCTAAAAATATTTGAAATTATATATTTTTAAATTGGTACTTGTGTGAAGTAACTTTAATTCCACCCGCTTTAAATTCAAAAGATTGAAGAAAATTCAGTAAATGGTATGTACATAATATATTCTTTCATCCTTTACCTGCAACTTTAATCCAAAATGTCATTTTACACAAGCCTGTTATAAGACTTCAGTTCTCAACCTATGTCATTAATAACTAGCAAAATAAATAAAAAAAAATCATTCGTTAGTTGTTTGCAAAAGGTTGCAAAGCTGACGTCAAAGATTATGTTATGAATTAATATCTTTAACACAGAATGTCGTAATTAAAACAAACAAGGAGATATCTATAATAATTGCAGGAATCAACCTTTGAGATAAGAGGTACTTTTCGGTTCATCAGGCTTCCTTTTCAAAGACTCACTACTACTCAACGACCATCCATCATACCGATGAGAAGTTCTTATCTCAGTCAATCAGTCGTTATTTCTGTTTTCTTTTCCCTCATTGATAAGGTGAAGGGGAATTTTTTCCAGCAAGAAGCTGATCGAAAAGAATTCTTTTTTCTTATGCTGCAGGGTAAGAATTATTATTTAATCTTGCATCGAAAGAGTTCGATGTTATCGTAACATTTTTTTATTAGCATGACATTAAAGATGGGCAAAGCACCCCGTTATTTCAAACAATACGATGACATTTGAGCTGGAACCTCATTTGCATCAAAAGAGTATTTTGAGACTCGGTTTTTTTCAATGTACCCCCTCCCTCCTTCTTTACAATGGCTTTTGGGAAAATAGAAGCTCTAATCCACAAAGTAGGTTCAATTTCTCGATTACAAAATTCGCAATCTTAACTACAATGCAATTACAGCCTCATATTAGTATCATGTTAAAGCATAGCAAAATTACAAATGAATAATATTAGGTATCTTAACTTCCTCTGCATAAATCGTAGTTATACTCCAAAAAAAAATAAGAAAAACGACACTCTAAGAAAGGAAAACCCGAATGAGATGAAAATCGATATATATGCTTGAAATAAGAATTATTATAATTTCAGAGTTATCGTATATTTTATTTAGGAAATACAGGTACACATAGAGAACAAATCAATACAGTGCTCTGACCCCATTATTATTATTCGGTTATTATTATTATTATTATGACTCTGTTATTTAACTTCGGTTTGTTTGAGGAGTTCATAGATTCAAAGTATTTTCATGGTATATTTTTGCTAAACTCTCTATAGTTATCGAGTTAGATCGATGAGATCCTGGTAATTCGAAAACGCAACCTCATCAAACGCATGTTAGCGACAGAAAGAGAATTAGCTGTTTTGGACATTGTCTAACAAAATCACGAATACAATCAGTAAGAATGATTTCTAGTTAAAAGTGTTAAAAGGTAACCCCCTTAGGGCTGTTAAAGGTAGGACCACACAATGGTGCCTAGAATATCGTCAATGAAATACCGTGTTGTAAAGATGTTACAGATGACAACCGAAGGAAGTCGTCTATTAAATGAGATAGCACGACTGTTATTAACTTCTAGCTATCGGGAGGGCTATATGGCTCCTTTGTACTGGACATCTGTACTCATATCTTTATTGGTTGATTAATCCGAATTCAAAGCATAAGTCATCGCTGAAAGCGATTCTAATCCAGTCCAAGAGATTCCTGGTCTAAAGAGCCTAGCAATACCACAAACCATTTTTACGTTTGTTCAAGGGAGTGTTTGTCAACACAATGGAAGTCATCATTATATACCTCACTCTATGAGTCGCCGATCGATGGACTTCGAGTTAACTAGTATTGATTGATTGCTATCTAAAAACTCACTCAAAACCCACAAGAATGCGAAGAGTGACGTACATCATAATTTTGAGCCACGGTCAAGAAGATGAAACCTGGGGTGTTGTTATACTCTCTTAATCACTGGTACCTCAGTTTAATATCAGATTGTTTATAATGACGAATTAAATAATGGGAGAGACACTCTGTCTTAATGTTTTATTATTTTTTGATCAATTATTGCCTTCTGGAAACCGTGTTCTGCCGTAATTCAACCATTCTTGCCACCACCATCGAATGAACGCATCGTTCCGACACATATTTCGAGGGTTTTTTTCGATATTTCTATTTCTTATGTAGCCCAATTGCATATCGTCTCTCACATGGTGACGAACGTTCATTTAGTATGTACCAAGATATTCGGAAAATCATATTGATTTGATGTAATTAAATACTAATGGAAATTTTGTCCCAAAATTTTAATTTAAAATAAATGCAAACTATCGCTATAGTATAGTACATAATTATACAGAATCTAAGCATTATCTATAGCTGTAGCTACGTATAGCCTAGTCGCCCAACATTTAATGATTTACATATTGAAACTATAACTATATATTCACTGGTCGCCAAATAAATTTGAATCATTCCCATAATGGATGAAGCATTTTGCATTATAATGAAATGCTTCATTCTTTAATGCATCGTTTTCTTCCCTCAGAATTACATTTTAATAGTGTTTTCTTAGTTTTTTATTACATACAGTGTGTTAGAATCTCGATTTTTTTTTTTTTTTTTTTTTTTTTTTTTGTAAAATATGTGTTTAGTAATAAGATTTTTAGTATAATTATCTTGCACACATTAGAGTTTGAATTTTAAAGAAAGGAATTTATAATAATGTTTCATTTCGGAACAAAATTGTTACATCTTAGAGTTAAATACGACTCTCTCTCTCTTCGAGATATTGAAAATAATTCATTATTTAGAATAGTGACGACTTTATTTGGAATACAGAATTATCGTTATAACTTTATTTGGTTTTCTGATAAGTGATCTAAATTACAATGACTTAATATGTTCTTTAATCCCAGATCTAATTGTCAAAACTAGAGAGGAAGGGGGGGGATTATATATCGTGAAAGAGAGATGAGATGTGAATTTCTTATAGAGGATTTGAGTGGAAATTAAATATGGTGAAAGGGAAACATTTAATGAATTCGCATGACCATGTAATGCTGTATAAATGAAGAGAATTCGATAATAATAATGTAAATAGATAAAAGAAAAATTGTTCATTTAGAATCACGAAAATCTATAGAACTTTTTAAATAATGATAGTTCTTGATCTTTTTAAATTGTGATGCGGGAGGGAGTGGGGTGGTAATCTTCAAAATCTCGTTATTACGTATATATTCTGAAAATTTCTGAAACGTGATATATACGATCTTTTACAACAAGTAGTTTTCAAAGCATTCTTTATATTGAAATTCTTATGAATCATCTAGTTCTAAGAATTGCATTGAAAACATTTTCTGGTGAATTAATGAGTGTTTAGTAACTAACTGTCCACTGGGAATGTGCATGTCATTTTAATAAATAGAAATGATATTTATCACTTTTTGTGTTTCGTTAATTCTTCATTATATTATTAAATCAAGTCAATACGCATGACAATATCGTTTATCGGAATATAATA